>JARKIC010000927.1:0-172486 GCA_029378375.1 Mycena olivaceomarginata | reverse complement strand
GTATGTGGTCGACATCTCGGGTATGTTCCACGAAAGGATGGCGAATGTTGACAGGATCATTGGTTCTGTAGCAGTCGTGTGCTATATCACGGACTCCAGGCCAGCCGGCGTTCTTTGAACTGCAAGTATACCGACTGCCACCAGAACGAGCCTGAGCAATGATCCATGTTGATTACAGCTAAAGTCGGAGCCGAAGGCACGACCAAAAAATTTCTGTTTTGGAATGTTTTCAGAGAATTGTAAATATCTCAGTCAGTTCTGCACCGATTTGCATAAAAACTAGATAGATTTACCCAGCGAATTCATGTGCAATTAGTGACAGAGAGGAATTTTGAAAATATCATGTATTAGGTATCTGTGTTTTCGGAGCATTTTCACGCCAAATACCGTTTTTGCATGCCTAGAACATGTTGCAGGGGCCTAATATTTTGCAGGCAACAGTGTATGTAACTAGGCAAGGAGGTGACAGAGCCAAAAGCACACAAAATATTCAGATAAGTGTGATTCTCACAGGATCTTCAGATGCAAGAAAATGCTGATTGTCTCCAATGCAGCTGGAAGAACGGCAATAAAGTTATATGTATTTTTGGCTCTGTCACATCCTTTCCTCAGTATGAATATTGCTCCTCACAAAGTATTGGGCCTCTGCAACCTGTTCTAGGCATGCAAAAACAGTATTTGGCATGAAAATGCTCCGAAAACACAGATTACCTAATACATGATATTTTCAAAATTCCTCTCTGTCACTAATTGCGCATGAATTAGCTGAGTAAATCTATCTAGTTTTTATGCAAATCGGTGCAGAACTGACTGAGATATTTACAATTCTCTGAAAACATTCCAAAACAGAAAAAATTTGGTCGCGCCTTCGGTCGACTTTAGCTGTAAACATCTGGTGTTGGTATGATTTTATCCTGGGTCTATCAAGGGTGCATCTTACAGCTGTTCCGAGAGATTGTGTTTGAATGAGAGCAGTTAACGAGTACAATGGAATTCTGGATACATGTGGAGGAACTGTGTCCTTCTTACTTCAAGGTGGATTCCCAGAGTTTAGCCTGTTACAAGAGATGATATCTCAAGAAAAACGTTGTAGAAATATTCATACCGACTAGACATTTGTGAGACCAGCTGGCGCAACCGGCTCTGCGCATCCGGACGCGTTGAAGAGTATACCTTAAATAATATGGTGAGCCATATAATTTTGAGGGAACCAAAGGAAACTCTACCGGTAAGTAAATCCACGTTCTGCTTGAATATTCCAGTTACGTTCGCTAGAGATGCCGGTACAGCATTTACAAGAACATCCCAGTAGTTGCTGCAACCCTAATCGGAGATCAGTACATACTGCCTGCTATTCGCCCAGGACAACGCACCTGACTGATGTTGAACGGCGCCGGTGGCTTAGGATCAGCCACAAAAACTCCGTTTTCATCATCGTTATGGCCAGGAACCCACTCGGGCAATGCTGCCATAACCTCAGCGGGGATGGGTGAACCGAGAACCGGAACCGCCGCACGGTGCCAGTTCTCTGGGAAGGTCTGGTTCATGAAGAAGGAAGTCATAATTCGCTTGGTAGACTGCTGTGTAGTTCCTGTGTTGTGGGCGATGAGTCGCCATCGTACAGAGCTTGAGCTTTGAAGTTATACCATTTGCAAACACGCTAGCGATGGAATCAGTGTCAGTACCGTTGCTGTCCGCATTTAAAAAGAATACTTGCCCCAAAACGAGAGACGGAGCACCTGGTGGGCGGATGTGAGTAACTTCATGAATTAAGTCCAGCTAGCTCACCATAGACGAGATTCAAACGACGGAAGGGGATTGCAAACTAGTGCGATCTCAGCGCCATTGGAAAGTTTCACCGTGGAACATACTTCAAGGTCCAAAATCTGGTCAGTCTCCAAGTTATGCCGCGCCATTGCGACCAGGGTTTGCAGGTTGAACACCGTCGCTGGTCCGTCCGGTCCGTCGTCACCCAATGCCGCGAGTTGTTCCAAATCCTGTCAAGAGTTTAGACATGGAAGGGTGCGCTAAGAAATCGCACCTGATCCCAGAGAGTCTGATTGAAGTTACGATTGTCGCCGATGTGAACGTCGGAGCGAGTCAGCGAGCCATCACCTTTAAATGATTGAATATTTAATTTGTACAATTCCAGATGAGTAATTGCTAACCTTCGACCCGTCCATGTTTTGCTATTCCCTGTGTCACTGGTCCATCGATTTGACCCGGCAGTGGAGGTACCAATGGGGAGACTCCGCCGATGGAAACTTTGTTGACGAAAGGATTTCCCCGCGTGAGCTTTCGTGGATAAACGACTGAGGAAATTAAGCCAAAACATTGAGATCCTTACTATATTCATTGGGCCATACCCGAGGCCATTTTCGGATCGATATTGAAAGCCTCTCCGGCACCAAGAATGATTTCCTCGAAAGTGGTAATTCCACTACCAGACATGATCAACAAGACGCAGTTGGAACAGAGGACTTCGTACTTCCTGGAGATGTAGCCATGGTTGGCGAGGGTATTCATGCCCGCTGCATAAGATATTAGAGACAAGGCGTAGTATCTTAAGTACCGCAGGTACGCACGGCATGCTACGGAATATAATAAGTAAACTGGCATCAAAGTTTTCAAGCAGGAGAAGCTCACGTCCGCGCATGTCGTTGGGCCCAGGTGCAATGAACGGATGATCAGCATCTAAAGCACACGTTATGAGGGCAGAATAACCTGAACTGGCGATTGGTAGACATACCTGGGACACGCTTGGTGCCCGTAAAGGTTTGGACCGGGGGGAAAACCATTAGGACACCGGTTTGGCCGTCCTGGATGTCAAGAGTGGTGGATGGAGCGTCGCGAATGTTCTGCCTGGCATTGACTGCGATGAACAAGGCCGAGACCACAAGTGAGAGAAGGGAGAACGATTTCATCGTGAGCAGAAGATGTCTCTCTTGCAGCTCTACCTCCCTTTTCCCTTCGACTCTTATACCCCATCTCACAGTGCTGCATCTTCCGGTGTTTTACTATCCCGCACCTATCTGCTAAATCCTTCTGAGATCGTAAAAATAGAGTGGCACTGATGGGTGGACGAACGGTTGGATCATTCAATAAGTGTTCAGGTTCCGACGGGTGAATGAAATATTGTCTCTTTGCTCCTGACCCTTTCGTACCTTTCACGACTTGAATTCTTATGCCGGTGGAACCAGGTAAGCTTAAAATTTGGAACTTTTAGTCTCGGAATAAAAACTACCTCGGTCCCCAAATGTAGCTCGCCGCAAGGGCAATCAATTCATAATCAAGATGATAAAAACATACCGTGCGCACAGGAAGGGCGGAAAGACAGAAGTAGTGGCCATTCAGCGCATGCACATCTGTCAGCAGTCCATTAATTGTCCCGCTTTCCCAGTATGAGGAGCTTAACTCGCCGAATGGAAGTTTCTGGTGGGAGTCCCACACCTGAAATACGCATGTGACGATGTGGGCTTCCAGCGAGAGGAGGGAGTATTTTTTCTGAGGTCAGAACGTTCATCATAGCCATGTGGAAACAAGGATGGTGCGTTCCGTACAAATATTTCTTGATGACATGAACCCGATCGAAGAAACTAGCCAGATGAGAGAGTAGAATTCTGGTTCTGACAAAGGGCGGTCATATAAGTATTGCACGTATGCAAGCCGTTTTCACATAGCTAAAAATGAAAATGAAACTACGATTCTCGGAGCTCGTTTTCGGGCTCATTCTCTGGGTTTGGTCTGGTTAAGTTCTCTGGTTCAAGACGCGTCTCCCAGAAATGAGCGCTGCTATCAGCTAATTCCTTTGTGTCTCGCGGTTCAGTGACGCGCTTTTCGATTTTCCAGTCCATTCCTCCTTCCCCGCTGTTGCATCCTTTGGGCGACCTCGAGGCGTCCTCTACTCTTTGATTCAGTTTTCGTCCTCAATCATTTCAATGCCAGAAGAATTGAATGCATTTGTCCGCTGGTGTCCACCGGAGCGAAGCGAGGTCCGCTTTGTACCTTGCTTAAAGACTCGCATGCAACGCGTCTTTCAGTGGACCGTCGCTGACTAAAACTGTACTTTCTTCTGAAAGCTTGCCTGCCCCCCCATCCATTTTCAGCCTGCAGTGCCATGCGTTCTGGATTGCGCGTTTACGGGGGTCGTTTCCCGCGAGGCATTTATAAGATCCAATCGGCGGTGACTGGCGTGGCGGATTTTATCCCATTGGACCTGGCAGGCAATTCTCATCGGCAGCAGCGACGTTACATGTCATTATTGTTCTTCCATTAGAATGTCTCGGGAGTATTCCGCGAATAGCTCTCGTGGCTAAATTTGCATTTGAAGTTCTCGAAGTGTTCTACGCTACTCCTGTGTTCCGGCTTGAATGATTGTTCTGAGGTGGTACTGTTGTATTTTAGTTTCTTATTTTTGCTTCTGCATATCAACTGAGTTCTACAGCGTGACGGGAGATCGGGGGTGTGAGCTCGGCTTAGGAGATATGTAGAGGTCAGGGACGATGGCGTATATAAATTGCCTGTAGTAGGCCGGGATACTTCTTGAAAGCGGCGTTCCTGAGCGGGACCGTGCCGTGTAATGCTACCTGCCTACCTACTGCGCAGTTGCTCCGTTTGTTCACTGAACATGAAACTTCCTTGACCTAACTTCCAAATGTTTTGCTAGTCGGCTGAATAAGGCACAGTGAACTCGGTTGCGCGGCGCGGTCATCAATCGCCAGGCGCCCGCCTTCCTCTCATTCCGCACTGGCAGCCACCGAAGCCACGAACACCTGGAATGTGCAACTACTGAGGAGGAATGACCCCTTTGGTGGGAGCGAGACTCGGAGAATCCTCGGTTAATGCTCAAAGTGCGAGTAAACGCCTCGGCTAATGCGACTCGGACTCTCGGCTAAAGGCCGCTAGCGGGTGGTGCTTGTTTGTGAATTCGGCACATCTGAGAATTTAAAGCTCCACTCGCTCTAAAATATTTTTCCATGCTCCTCACAGTGGGCTCCGCGGCGAGCTTCAAGGGGGGTCCGCGGAGGTCTCTACCGTGCTAGAGTTCTCAATAGGCTTGAAAATTCGGGAAAAGTGGAAAAGCATTGGATAACTCAACTTGGATGTGTCCTCAGGCAAAAGAAGGGGTGTCTGGAAGGAACGCTGTTCTCCCCAGGGCACAATACAGCCTAAATACCGCGGGAGACAGAAAAACACTGAATCGGCTGCAATGAGCCGAGATTGATGCTTTGATGGGAGGTAGATAAAAAATGCGATTCGCTTACACACCAAATAAACCCAAATTTCAGTCCGCACTGAAACGCAAATTGATTTTCTCATAATCTCTACAGGAATCAGCACCATTGGATTCAGGACAGATCAACAAGTATGAATCTTGAATAGAAATGGTGAAAATCATCACTAGAATCAGCTGTGGCTGAACAAAACAAGTCCAGTGGAGCTGAAAGTCATATTGAAATTTTCAAAATCAAATCACCTTTCCACCTTTGAGAAACAAAGGACTCAGAATGAGTTTCCACAATGCTGAAATTTTGCTTTGGAGGAAATTTCAGCTGTGCTGAAACTTGTACTGAAAGTCTTTGTTTCTCAAAGGTTGAAAGACACACTGATTGTCAATGTTTCATTATGCCTTTCAGTGCAACTGCATTTGCTTTGTTCCGCACAGCTGATTCTAGTGCTGATTCTTACACACTTCCATTCAAGTTTCAGGCTTTGTGAATTCAACTGTCTTTGTTGTGCTGATTTGTGTGGATGTTTTCAAGAAATCAATTACAGTTTCAGTCTGGACTGAAATTTTCCTTTATTTGGTGTGTTACTTAAATTCAATGGCACTCGCGTACTTCGGGCGAGTCTCACTCCCACCATTCTGGTATACTCACTGTTGAGTGATCCAGAAGTTTAACGAGATGTTTTTCCGTCTTTCCCATCTCAAGAGACTATATTTACCTTGATCTATAATAGGATGGACTTCGGCAGGCCTCGGCACTGGACCTGCAGCACCCGGGAAAGGTATCTTCTAGAACGCTCGTTTATTCGCTGATCCGACAGTCGATCCCCTTGCCCAATCTTAGGCGGGAAGGCTCCATTTATATCTACCTGTTTATCAAGCGAAGCGGAAGACTTTGTACAAGATGTTCCCTAGAAAGTTACTTCAACGTGCGTGCGTTGTACTCAAATTTATCTCCAACCTGCTCATGATAGCGACCGACCCATATATCTGTTATCCGGTACCGCTGCCAATCAGTTCCTTCGTCGGCATGCCGCAATGCTCACTAAACGTTCTACTGCAAGCTGCCACTGTTCCAAACAGGTCTCAAATACTGGTGCGCCGCATCTTCGCCGCCAGGGGCAGATAAGCACAGTCGTATTTTTCCTATACGAGCAGAATACGCCGCTTCCCCGAGTAATTCTGAGATAGCTGGTACTTCCATAGATTCTGGCACCGTTGAACAGCACATTGGACCGCGGATCGTTGGCTTTTTGCCAGCTGCGACATGTACAGCAGCCTCACGCGAGTTGTTCCGCCTATGACAAGTGTGAGAGTGACGTTGGGGCGTAACCTTGACCCTAGCACTGCTACCTTCATCTCACCTCCACCACGACCATCCACGGTCTCCTCGCAATCTTGAAGGTCCTTTTACTATCAGAGAAATTCATACAAGCCGACCCATGACAAGAAATCCGCACCCAACGGTACCTGTACTGGTAGCTTGACTGGCAGTGACGACCTATTTGGCCTCTGCTGTACGTCGTTTTTGGTTTTATACCTTGCTTAAAGACTCAGATAGCACCCGGTCTCTCAAGAAACCACCGGCGACTAGAAACTGTCCTTTCTCTCCAAGAACTTACGTGTCCCCTCCCTCTTACGGTGGCATGGAATCTACCCGCTCTTCAATTCTGGAAACCCTTCGCTAGGCCATCCAGAACGCCCGGTCGGCGATGACTGGTGGGCTGGTCTTTCCCTTATTCCATTGGAGCTGGCATACTCTTCTATCTTGCGAAGACAGAAGCTGCGATAATGACACTAGCAAGGACGTGCCATTATGTTTTCCAATTATAATGTCTCGGAAGTATTCCGCGAAGTTGCTCCGTTTCTTCATTGGACGTGAAACTGTTCCTTGACCCAAACCCTAACATTTCGTTAGTCGGCGGAATAAGGCACAACGAACTTGCTTGTGCGGCAAGGTCATCAATAGCCGGGCGTCCGCCTTCTCTCATTCCCCACTGGCAGCGACCGAGGGCACGAGCGCCTGAAATGCGCGGCTGCCGAGTGATTCAGAAATTTCACCGGGTGTATCTCTCTCTCCTTCGCATGTGGAAACTCAAGAGACTATATTTAAACTTGATCTATGACTGGGAGGACTTCGGCAGGACGGGCACTGGACCTTCAGCGCCCGGGAAAGGTATCTTCTGGAACGCTTGTTCTTCGCCAATCCGATAATCGGCCCGGTTGCCCAATCTTAACCTATTTCTATCTCTGTATATCAAGCGGCGGAAGACTTCGTGTAAGATGTTTCCTGGAATGCTTCGTCAATGTGCGTGCGTTGTACATAAATTTATCTCCAACCTGCTCATGATAGCCACCGACTCATATCTGTTATCATGCACCCCTACCTATCAGTTCCGTCGTCGAGGTAAGCACCATCTTATTTTTATCCTACGTGAGCAGAATATGGCACTTCCCCGAGTAGCTCCGAGATAGCTGATACTTCCGAAGATTCGTGCCGCCATTGGACAGCAAATTGGACCGCGGATCGTGGCTTTTTTACCAGCTGCGACATGTACCCACGGCGGCCTCACGCAAACCTGTTGACCATCTTGAATGTCCAACCTCCAAGAATATTGAGACCTTCAGCCGGCCATATGAGCTCACTGCTCTAAATACATCCATGTTCACCGGTATCGGATTACTTCCGCTGTTCTTCCGTCGGCCTGGATCGGCAAACAATGGACTGTTCTAACTTTGTTCAAACTACATAATTTTTGCAGGTGAACGACATCGCAGACTGTTTCTCTCCCACGTGGAGCGGGATGCCATCGCATGAGGAACTATATCGCCATCCGATGCTTCCTTGTCGATTGGGTATGTACGTGAACCGGCCGCCAAATCCATTTGGAGGTTTACCTTATGGTCGGAAATCTCTTTTTCTCTTTCTTGCTTGAGAGGCCCTCAGATATGGAATCCGAATGTGACCCGCGCGTTGGTGAATGTAAAAAAAAAGAGCTTTAACTGATTCGTTGTTGTTTGTTGATTGTGGCCATGCTTGCTGTATTTAACTCTCCACTGCCTTAAATGGTTCGACTCCGTGAGCGGCTACCATGGAGGGCCGGTCCTGCTGTCATTCATTTGCTACGCCACTCCACATGGTCGTCCTGCTGCTCACCTTACGCTTGGTCACTGTCGTTCAAAGTAAGACACCACATGTGCCAACCACTGAATTGTGCATTCTTCCAGGATGTCTATTGTCGAGCTTACCTATACTTGCGAGTCCTCCTCTAAATGCGCCCGCTCGGCGGTCATTCAAGGTGAGTTTGAATTCTCTGTTTAGTTTCCGCTCAAAGATAGACGGACGACTGCCGAGGGACGAAGATAGACGTACGGCCGCGAGCAACAAACAGTTTCCGACCCCTCGTGCGTCCTTCGGTCGTCAAATCGAGGCGAGACGAATGCAAAAGATTAGACGGCGAGAGGTAAGATTTTGTTGATCGGACAGTGAGGCCAATCCCGACCTCAACGGACTCGGCACCAGTATACGCAAAACGGCATCCAACGACCAGAGATGTACATGCCAAACGCTTTTCTCGTTGTTCCCACACATTGACACCGGAATAGGCGGTCGCTGGGCTGCCGGATTCACAGGGTGTATTTGCACTGCGCCCGGAACGAACGGTTACTGTCCCCGAACGGAAAGCACAAAGTCAATCAGCGTTCCTCCTGGTGGTTCTCCTAGTCTCTCCCACGCTATACATAAAGAAGCCCGTTCTCTTATCTGTTCTTCCGGATACCGTTTCCCTGGATCGTTTTGGCTCGCGCGTCCAGGGCGATCAGGAAGTGTGGGGAAGTCGCACCATGGTTCGTTAATTTATGTCAGAATCACCGGCACAGTAGCCTTTGCTGCAAGACATCCCGCATCGCGTAACTCTGCCCATTGAAATACCTTCTCGCATTTCAGATTCAGTTTCGCCGGGCCCGTGCCGTAAATATAACGACACGCCAAGTAGGTTTGCAGCATGTGCAAAGTTAAGTATGGCTCAGTTATATATACGTCCATCAAATATCCCGTGGCGTTCAATGCTCACTGAGTTTTTTCATCGCAAAAAACAGGGTGAAGATGCGGTTTGTCCAAAGTATCGAGCAAGTTGGGGACACCACAGCTTAATTGATGTTCCACCCGCTTAGTTGAACTGTAAACGCGCATACCGCAAAGGCCATCCTGCCCAAAGCGAGGGCGAGATAACGTGGGCTCAGCACACATGCTATCGCTTGGGTGATTGAATGCTTTAGGGCTGAACCGGCGAAATCACGCAATGAAGGAACGGTTGGACACAAGGAAACGACGGGAGAATCATGATCCTTCAAATCCGAACTTCTGTTGAACTTGCCTTTTGGATTCTGTTGAGGACAACTGCGACGTTGGACCAGACCGCAAAAGAGACAAATGAAGACCGCTCAACCAATTCTGACAGCCTATGACACTGTCGCCTGGCGTTGGTATGCTCTAATGGAGGAGACTTTCCGAGAATAACCCTTTTGACATCCTTCCTGGGTTGACCGTTTTGTGCCAAGCTCGGAGGTGTGAGTCACCGGATTTACCATGGTTGACCGCAAGTTCACCGTCTACACGTGATCACAGGATCTCGGACGGATATTGAATCCGGCGTGCGTATGGTCTCGGTCTATTCTCGCACATTAGAATGAATGGATTGGACCACTCCTGAGAGGTATATAAGGCACCGCGATTTTAAGAAATTTTCCACTTCCACTCCTTGTTGGTCACGCGGCGCGCCCCAGTTGTAATCAGTGTTCAGGCAGACTTCCCACTTTCCGCTCGACCTCAACTGAACCAGATCAGCCATGCTCATCAAATCGCCTGTATTCGTTGCCGCTGCAGCTTTCGTCCTTGCCGTTCGAGGGGCGCCCACAGTTGCCAACCCACCGCCCGTCCCAATCGTCACCAATGCCGCTGCCATCGCTTCAGGACTGAAGATGGAGGCCAGCTCGAACGACAAGTTCAAGAAGCTGTTGACTGACAGCAGCGGGAATCTCTTGACCGGTGACGCCCTCCGCCAGCTCACCGTGTTCGATTTCAACACCAGGCGCCCGCCACCGGCGCCCAAGGCGGCTCTATCCTTCTCGCGACCGTGGACAACTTCCCCATCCTCCAGGGCTTGGGCATCTCCGGGGCCATCTCGCTCGTTGAGCCCTGCGGCCCTCAACATCCCCCATCTCCACCCGCGTGCGAGCGAGCTGTTCACCGTGATTGACGGCATCCTGGACACGGGGCTCGTACAGGAGAATGGGTTCAATGCCGAGGTCGAGACGCAGCTGGGAAGTATCAGGCGACGGTGTTCCCGATGGGCAGCATTCATTACCAGCAGAACCCGACGTGCTCGCCCGCCGCGTTTGTCGCCGCGCTAAACAGCGAGGACCCCGGCCGCAGTGATATTGCTACTAGCTACTGGATGCTCCCCTCGGACATTGTAGACGCGGCGTTGGGATTCCCAGAAACGATTGGCTCTGGCAACATCGACGCTTGGAAGTCCCATCTCCCGGTGAATTTGGCTGCGGGGGTCGAGAGCTGTCTGCAAGCGTGTGGGTTGTCGCAGTAGATGTAAGCCTTTTTCCCTCGCTATCAGTGATTCAGTATCATTGACAGTCTTTCACAGCCCCGCCTGCTTATCGCAAGTCTGGATGCGGTACGGAGGAAGGGAAAGACCAATATTCACATAGTGGACCTATCGAGGAAGAGTGTGTACAATAATAAAATTTGACGCTCTCAAATCAACCACTACTCTCATATTACGACATCATTTGAACTGAAACCCACCACCTGATAATACCACAAATCGCCTCTAACTAGAGGGTACCATGCCCCCCCAATGGTACCCACTAGTTATAGGCAAACTGCCTGTGCCACGGAAAGCCATGGCAGGGGTGCCATGGCGGCCACCCAACGGGTGGCCAGGGAGAAAAATGGGATTTTGGCCACCTGTGCCACTGATTTTGAAGGGTTTTGGCAGGGGGTCAGTAAAGCGTGATTTTGTGACAAAATAGTGCCATAGCTGCCACCAAACCTTTAGACCCGGATCAGTACCAAAAATGTGACCCAATTAGTGCCATGTATGCCACGGGTCAATTTTAGCAGGGTCAGTAAATTTTGTGACCGGGTTAAATAGCCACCCGTGCCACGGGTCAATTTTAGCAGGGTCAGTAAATTTTGTGACTGGGTTAAATAGCCACCCGTGCCACGGTCAATTTTAGCAGGAGTAAATTTGTGACTGGGTTAAATAGCCACCCATGCCACGGGTCAATTTTAGCAGGATCAGTAAATTTGTGACCGGGTTAAATAGCCACGTATGCCAGGGTCAATTTTAGCAGGATCAGTAAATTTGTGACCAGGTTGATTAGCCACGCATGCCACGGGTCGATTTTAGCAGGGTCAGTAAATTTGTGACCGGGTTGATTAGCCACGCGTGCCACGTCAATTTTTGACAGAATCAGGGAATTGGGAGCCGGCTGAATAGCCATCGGGCCACCGGTGACATGAAAAGGGATTTGGTAATTTTGAAAGGGACATAGTAAAGACTCTGCCTGTCTGCCATCTCTGCCAGCTATCTACCTATCACCCCTGTTTGTCCAAGGCTAGCAACACAACTCCCTCCATCACCTCCCCGAGTTCCTCTCCCCGGGCATCCTCACCGTCATCGTTGTCACTGGAACCATCTCCATCAAGCCAACCATTTCAGAACCCTCATTGTCACTTGCAAGGTCCATATCAACATCCATGGCACCTGACACTGCTGTCGAGGCAGGATGCGACTGCCGGGAGACGGTTGGTATCACATCAGTCTCGGGGGAAGGTGAGGCAGAGGTGGGGTCAGCCCGCTCCCCAGGCGTCAAGTCGGCAGTAAAGCGGTTTCCAAGTTCTGGCGGATAGCATAGAAGCGCTTCATATGAATCTCATCATATTTCCACGTTGCCGGCGGTATTTTCCATGAAAAATGCGAGTGCAGGGTCTTCTGGCAGAATCTCAGCCTCTTGGCCAGCAAAACTCCCTCTCATCCTTCATAGAGGTCACAACATGTAGGATTTCGATGTTGAGTTGCTGAATCTCCTGCTTTGCTCGGTTGAGTTTGTGGTAGCTGTCCAGAAGCTGGTGAGCAGCCAGGTCTGCCCATGCCCTAATCGTTGGATTGCCAGTGGGGTCCTGAAATTGTCAAAATCTGCAAGAAATGTGTAGTCAATGACTTCCTCCCACGACAAGTGCTGGCTTGGAGGGTCTACTGCCTGTCTATACCGGTGGTCAACTACCAGCTCAGTGGCATCAGTCCACTCCTTATCCTCGGATATCCATCGCACCTCAATAGACAGGTGACACTCAGTGGCCTGAACTGCCTCAACCACCTTGTTGTAATTCTCATGTGCATGGCTCCTTGTGTTTACCATCCGCTGTTGAGCCCTCTCCAAGCCTTTGTCAAACTTCTCCCTGATAAACATGGCACAAAGGCAGTTAGAGCTACTCAGTCTTATTGAATCCATTAAGACCCACTTTCAATCAGCCAGATTAACCAGCTCGATACTCCATCTGGTCTGTTTCCTCCTGTGGCTCCTTCATGTGTGTTGAGATAGGCCTTCTGTTCCTGGATCCTGCCTGTAAGATTGCCCATTTCAGCTCATAATCCCTCCCCTGCTCTCTCCTCTGCTCCCTCTCGCAAGCCTTTGCACAAGCTTGTCACGACCTAGCTTCTGGGTATTGTTCTCGAGCCTTTTTCCCTTTTTTGTGAGCCAGGAACCTCCTGTTTCTGCTGCAGCACATGTGTTAGTTCGTGTCAATAAATTGTCCACACATTACTTTTGCTGGTAGACATCATTCCCAGTCTTTTTACGTTCTTGGTACTCTTGGGCATGAACTGGGTCATCCTTGATCCTCTGGTGATATCTAGGGTTCATATGAGCAATGTAACAAAGCAACAAGGCCAATACTCTTTCATCTTAATACAAGATTTCTCCAGCCATTCTTCCTTTTTTTTACGAAAATTTGGTCAGGTATTGAAGATTAAGGTGTACCAAACTCACTTTTCACAATATCTTGCACAAGCAAGACATCTAGTAGCAGGGGTACCTGATGGCACAGGTGGCATTTTTGGGACATTCAGGCTTTCTGAAGGGCTAAAAAGATCAATAAGAGGCTCAAACGTGTGCAGGGGACCAAGGAAGGACCAACATGTGATAATCTTTCATATTTGTGGAAGTTGGAAAAAGTGTGTCGTGGTAAGAGAAGAGAAGTGGGGTACCTATATGCAGATATGGCACATTTTGGACCGTTTCATGTACAAACACAAATCTCGATGCAGAAATTAGAAATATGCCACAAATATTCCTAGACCCACATATGTGTTAAAACTTCAAATTGGCTTCCTCAGATTTTTAAATTATGGCTTGAGGAAGACCCTTATTGAGTTGTTGTGTGTCTAGGGTTGGCGATCACGCGTCTAGGGTTGGATCACGACTTTTGATGGCCAGTCCGGTGGTGGCATGGGTGGCAAGATCAAGTTCATCACATTTTTTGGTGGCACTCATGGCATTCATCACAAAATTTGTGACCTCAATGTGGTCAAGATACATGGCATTGGTGGCAAAACAAGTAAATCTACACCCAGCCAGCCTTCAGCTCATCCAAAGTAGAGAACAAAGCAGCCCCCGCCACAGCCCTCTCCAGTCCGAGTTTGCACTCCTCCTCAATCTCCTCTGCTGTCAGTGTAGCAAGATAGTCCTTCTTAGATCGAAATCCACGCTCGACCCACCGGAAGCGCCCCGGTGTATTGGGTGAATGAATACCGTGTCTCGTGCTCGGCGATCCAGGTGTTTGAGTGGAAGATGGCCGCACTCGGGATGACAACTGTGCACCCCAGTGGGAACTCCAAGATGAGTTTGCAGTCCAAAATATTGTGATTGCCACCCTTTGTATAGTTAAATGTGCCGAGAGCAGTAATTACCCACCACCCGAGGTTGGCAAAGTTGCGGTGCCCGAAAGCGCAGGTACAAGGGCCGAGGTCAAAGGTACACACCGAACAGGTGCTGTTGATTGGAGATTGGGGTTCTTGCGATAGAAAGCACCCATGTAGTTGATATAAAACTGGAAGAGGTGGGGCCCAGATGGAGAAAAGGCTGAATAGAAGGGATGGGCATTGGCTTAAAGAGGAGGAGGAGGAATGCACCCGAGGCAAATTCTGCGAGGTCAATGAAGGCGGTGTTGCTAACCAGGGAGATAATGATGGCAGTGTTGATAATCCTGTTAACAAAGTTGCCGGGCTCGTTGCAACCAGTCACGGGCCTCCTGTGGTGAGTGAGGCCCAGTTGCCACGCTGATGGTAAAGATGAGAGTCGGAGAGTGAAGCCTGAGCCCGTGCAATTTCCATGGCCTCTACAGCTGGGTCATGGATGCCTTGCATGAAGTTGGGGGTGTCTGGAATGGCAGTGGTGGCACTAGCACCTCCAGCTGGGAACACATGCAGGAAACGAGGGTGAGGGATCTCAAGGCTGCTGCTGCAGAGGTGAAGCAGAGGATGGTGGTGAGCATTGCAGCTGATATCACGTCGGGTAAGATCAAGCCCAAGGTGAAGAGGAACCGCCAGCCGAAGTCTGCTAAACAAATTGACGAGGACGACTACAATGATGAAGATGGTTTCCTAGTCGCCAATCTCTGCTCCACCTTCTTTTACTACTTGCTGCCTCCTCCTTCTGGCCACTGACGTCTTTTTGTCTGATCCATGTACTATAACATCTGGTTGGGCCTGTTGTTTTTATTTTGTTTTACATACACACGCAAGAAATAAATGCTGTTTTCATTCCCTCTGTTGGTGGTGGTAAGTAATGTGTGGCACTGGTGGCAATGTCACGCAAAATTACAAGTGTTTGGAAGTGATTGGTGGCACTGGTGGCAATGTCTCCGAAAATGATGAGGTTGCTTTTCAAGTGATCGGTGACGCCAATAGCTAAATCAGCTGACCACAGGTTGTCTGATAACCTACCTGCAACACAAATGGCTACTCACCTACCTATTGATGCTGTCAAAAATCGACCTGTGGCACCCGTGGCTAATCAACCTAACAAAATTTTCAGATCCTGTTAAAATCAACCCATGGCACGCGTGGCTAATCAACCCCGTCACAAATTTACTGATCCTGCTAAAATCGACCCATGGCATGGGTGGCTATTTAACCCGGTCACAAAATTTACTGATCCTGTCAAAAATCAACCTGTGGCACGGGTGGCTAATCAACCTGGTCACAAATTTACTGATCCTGCTAAAATTGACCTGTGGCACGGGTGGCTAGTTAGCCCAGTCACAAAATTTACTGATCCTGCTAAAATTGACCCGTGGCACGGGTGGCTATTTAAGCCAGTCACAAATTTACTGATCCTGCTAAAATTGACCCGTGGCACGGGTGGCTATTTAACCCAGTCACAAAATTTACTGACCCTGCTAAAATTGACCCGTGGCACGGGTGGCTATTTAACCCGGTCACAAAATTTACTGACCCTGCTAAAGACCCGTGGCATACATGGCACTAATTGGGTCACATTTTTGGTACTGATCCAGGTCTAAAGGTTTGGTGGCAGCTATGGCACTATTTTGTCACAAATCACGCTTTACTGACCCCCTGCCAAAACCCTTCAAAATCAGTGGCACAGGTGGCCAAAATCCCATTTTTCTCCCTGGCCACCCGTTGGGTGGCCGCCATGGCACCCCTGCCATGGCATTTCCGTGGCACAAGCAGTTTGCCTATAACTAGTGGGTACCATTGGGGGGCATGGTACCCTCTAGTTAGAGGCGATTTGTGGTATTATCAGGTGAAAACCCACACGCTATTAGCACAGAAAAATTCTCGGCCACGGTGAAATGGGCTGCCTTCGACAACTTTTCTTTCTTATTGGCAAGTTGCTCGGATATTTTGTAAGCAGAAACCCTGATTATGATGTCTTGGGTAAAAGAGCCCGGAAGGAGCCCACGGGCAGTGTGAATTCTCTTCGTTGTCACATAGTGTGGGATCCAGGTGTGTCGTCCATCAAGTGGTAACTTAGCCACCTCTACTCTTTGCGTTTCCTTTGTATTCTCATAGTTTGTGCACCGGCTCGGGTTACGGCCTGAGAGTGCTCGCTGGGAGGGGGATCTTCATCCATTTCCCACACACTCTCAAAACACCTAAATTCATGTTCTGACTCAACATGGGGAGCAATCCGAAATATAGTAGTTGCTCCGGTGATTCTTGGTTCGGCTTGTCATGCTTCTTTCTTGAGAGATACTGGTATGCACGATTCTGAACTTAATCCTGCGAAAGATAATTTAAATAAAAGGAAGAAGCTGCAGGTTACCAGGCAAAACCGAGTCAGTACTTTGATACCCCAAGAAATACCGCGTGTTGTGTATAAACAGTTTTGAATGGTTTTAAAGTGCTGCACCGCAGATAAAGTTTACTATTTGAACTGGAAAAGAATTAAAGCGCGGCAGATATTCTCGACCTATTTCCCCGCAACGGCCATGGAATGATTCCATGCCACCAATTCATACTCTGGTGTAGGGCCGTGTTGTTGCCCGGCAGAAACTCGTACGTATTTTTCATTTTCCCCCCTATATCCTCATACGCTCGAATTATCACTCTCAACATACATGATTATGTTACTTCGGCAGTATGCTGTCTAATGAATCCAGATATTCGTGATCTGTTGATCGAATTAATATGCCCAATGAGCGGAACTACCGAGGACGGTGGAAGAATAGTTGACGCAAACTGATGTTGCAAAGAAGTCCTGGCTTGGACCTGTCCCCACACGACTCTCTGGTCCAATGATCCAGGTCACCGCTCTATGATAGTGCTTTGACTCACCATCGTGTTCCCACTCCCTGGTCGGAAATACGGCAGTGAATGTGGAGGCATCCTGGGTGGATCTGATCACAGCAGGGCATGTAATACCGCCCATGCATATTCCACCAGAGTTGGAATGGTAACCAACCACGGAGATCCCATGGGTGTAGGCGCATTTAATCAACCCGGAAGCCACAGTAATATTGTCAGATGAAACCAGATCCAAAACTCGTGGTTGATGATTGAGCGTCCAGCAAATGTGAGGTCCGCATAAGGTACCGTTAGCTAGATCCGGACATAGATGCAAACATCGCTTTGGAAGCCAGAGTCTGCCTTTGATCATTGAATAGTTTAATCCTAGACGTAGCGACTCCACCAGAGGTGATTGGAAGGGTTCGATGCTTTCGTCGAGGACACTGAAACGGTGACTATGGGGCTAGCAGTGAATAACCACAAACCAAACCTTGTAAATTAATATGCAGTTTGATAATGCAATAGTTCAAACTCAACACTATAATTCTCGTGCAAGTTTGGGGTTCCACTCCAGTATAGATTGTGGCAATTCAAACTTTAGTTCTATTAAAAGCAAGACTTATAGGTCCACAAGTCATATAGATAAATTGCTCGAAAACTGTTCTAGACGCAATTGTGGATAGTCAGACAAGATTTTAGGTTCAACAGTTTTGTGTAATGTGGGTCTGGATTTGGAGATGATACTCCGATGCGAAATGCAAGTGATTCTTATGAAATTCCGATTCTTAATAGTATCTGCAACTACTTTATTAGCTCAACTTAAGTTCGGACCGAATGTATCCCCCGTCACACTCATCAGGGTTTGATTGCCGCTGTCAACAGGTATCCGAGCGAGGGTACCGGGCCGGCAGTGAATGGCGTGCTTTTTCCAAGCAGCAAGATAGAGGTGTACATTTTCAAGCAGCAGGGTACAGGTGTGTATATTGAGGAGTGGTTTATACCTGTATTATTTGGGCTGGTATAGCGTGTGTGTAAAAAAGTTCAATACACAGGTGTGTGATTTTTACAAGAGTTCAGGGTGTAGTATTCCATAGTACTTCAACCTGTGATTCTTTTCAACCTGTGTAAATTCTGAAAGAATGTAGGTGTGTTTATTTTGTGAGGTGTGTTTTTTTACACCATAATTATGCCCCAGTATCACCCCCATAGTGTCGTCGTCGCGATGAGTCCTTCCACTTGATATCAGTACCTTCGGACACAGAGGATGAATATTCATTTTCCCTGGGTCTTTCTGAAAGAACGAGCACATCGCGAGATGTCATCGGGGATGACAGCTGCGCGTTCCCCAAAGGCGCCCGCATGAAGGGGCGCCATATCGGTAACTTGCTGGGATGCCGCCGCTGTCATTCTGGAAGTATGCCAGCCGTACCCAGGTGACGAAATAATACCTAGTGACGCAAAGTGCCGTCAGAACGTACACTTTAAAATGATTCAGACGTCCCATAACACTTACAAGGTTGTGGATACGTTCTTCGCCGTGCCGAATATATTTCTGCCATTGGAGTTTCTTCTGAACTCGCATTTCAGCCTGGGGAGATGGTATGCTGTTCAGCGTGCCATCACGCTTGGAATTGAAGACTTTGGGTTCATGCGGAACCACTTCCCGAATATCAAGGAATTGATGGCCGACGAATTGAGGAGATATTTGTGGAGAATAGTATCGACTATCCCCTACTCGCCGGTGCTACAATTCGACACGTCAGTCGCGATTCCGAGGAACCTGAAAGGGGGCCCGAGATTTACCTATTCGGATGCCTAGGCCTGAGGGGAAACTTTGTGGAATACATTTCACACTATGAATTGACGAACCCGGATTTTGACATAGTAGTCTGGGTCTTGACCCATCCAATCCGCGATAATTAGGCGGTGAATCACTTGTTCGAGGGATTCTCAAGCTTACTTGGGGCCTCGTACCTTGGGTCCTTATTCGGGGATGCCAAGATTCCCGAGGACGAGCCGCAAATTTACTGTGGAAAAGCTCAAATTCCTGCTGACGGTTATAACGGGTTGAGGCGTACCGCATCAATGCCGAAGACTCCAGACCGCGTGGTTGCAAAGCCTCTGGTCATTGTAGCGCTCGTGAACGGACAGCCGGTTCGCGCGCTCGTTGACTCAGGCTCACTTAGAGATCTAATTTCTACAACCATGGCAGATCAGTTGCGTATCAAGCGTAACGAGCTCGACGAGCCCATAGTTCTACTGCTCGCCGCGCAAGGTTCGCGCTCGCGAATCAACCATTCCGTCAGTGTCACCTTGAAGTATTAAGACGTGTGCGGACCGCGTACCTTTTACGTTGCAAACTTGAGCGGATACGACATGATCTTGGGAACAGCATGGTTATACCAGCACAAGGTGACTATAGGCCTTAATTCAGCGCGCGTTTGCATCGGAAGTGCTGATGCCTTACCTCTAGAAGGAGTTGCAACTGCGAAAATCTACACGAATGCAATGAGGACGGAAGGTGATGTCCTGCAGGCGGCCAGGGAACAGTTTTTGGAGTACGCAAAGCCCATCTGTAAAGTCGCCGCGGAAACACCGTTACCGCCCCTGCGAGCAATTAATCATGAAATTCCGGTGATTGATGAGAATAAAATAATTCCTTGGCGGCCTTCGCGATGTCCCGAAGCTTTGCGCGTGCACTGGGATTTGAGTACAGGCCGTTGGAAAATCATTAACTCGGGCAACACCGCGCCGATGTTATTGATCCCCAAGGCGAAATCTAATCCGCCCCGGCTGCGCGTCGTGGTGGACTTGCGCGCACGCAACGCGAATACGAGGAAAATGACCTCACCTCTTCCAGCATGGAAGGTATTGAGACGAATCTCACGTTGCAAATACCGTTCATTAATTGATGGCCAAGATGCCTACGAGCAGATCAGAATCAAGCCTGAGCATGTGGAGCGTACTGCAGTTGGCACACCTGACGGGAAAATGGTTAGTCTAGTGCTACAGCAAGGAGATTGCAACGCGCCGGCCACTTACCAATCTCTGATGAATTACCTGTTCTCAGATTTCATTGGCAGATTCATGGATGTGTACCTGGATGACATTGTCATTTACTCGGAGACGCTCGAGGATCACGTCGAACATGTCAAGAAAATAATTGACATTCTCGAGCGCGAGTCCCTGTATCTCAGCGCGAATAAAATGCAGTTGCTCCAGGCGGAGATCAAAGTTCTCGGCCGAATTGTCGACGATGAGGGTATCCGAATGGATCCCGACAAGGTCGACTCAGTACTGAATTGGAAGACCCCCACAAGCCGTGAGTTGTTGCATGGATTTCTGGGTTCCGTGGGATATCTCGCCGACGATGCGGCGTTGGTGAGAATTCCGATGTGAGTTCTCCACGGACTCACGGGTGACTCGGTACCATTCAGGTGGAGTTTCACTCATCAGCGTGCGTTTGAAGATCGCAAAAGCACGGTTGTGGATGGTCGAGATCACCGCAGGAAGTCTTTGGATTAGCGTATCGGAGCCCCTGCCATTTGGCTGATAACTGACAACTGATGGCTGCAGCACCGGAGTCGCTGGAGTCGTTTGCCAGGGAGAGGATTGGAAATCGGCAAAAGTAGCAGCCTTTTTCTCGGCGAAGCTGAATTCTGCTCAGCAAAATTATCCTGTCCATGAGATAGAAATGCTTGCCGGTGTTGAATCCATGCTGCGTCACCGGAACATTCTTCAAGGATGTCGGTTCACCTAGATAACAGACCACAAAGGGTTAATTCATCTGGTGAATCAAAAGAATCTATCAGGACGTCAGACTCGTTGGATAGAGAAAATCTCGAGCTTTGACTTTAAAATTGAATATGTACCTGGCACAGAAAATGTGCTCGCAGATGCGTCGTCTCGAATATATTCGAACGAGGCGCCAGGGACGGTGCGCGCTCGCCATGACGTTGTAGACAATGATGTTCTCGCTCTTGGAGCAATTTCGATGCCTGTCTTTGCAGGAGGAGAAGCTGCGGCACTTGCGAATGATCGAGTAACGCGCTCGATGGCTCGTGACCGCGAGAAATTTCAGAACCAGCCATCCAAGAAAGTAGACTTTCTGGAGGGCGAGTCGCCGCGCTATGCCTTGTGACCCCGCCACAAGTCACAGGAGGGCGGGGATACGAGTACGAAAAAAAACCTATCAAATGCTCTTGCGCCTGGCTCGAAGCCACCAGATTTGCAGAAGAAGGCTACGAAGGGGCCAGCAAAGCCAGCCCGAGACGCTAGCGAGATGACAGCGGAAGCAAAGCAGAGATCAGATGGACGACACGGGGATCAATTGACCCCGAACGGAACACGGAGTTACCTCCGTTAGCTGAGCAAGATCCTCCCACCGACCATGAACTTGAAGCGATGGATGAATCCCTGCTTCAAGTGGTCAACAGCGGTTGGAGGGGGCTTGACCTCGCTTCCCTCATCGCTCATCAATACAATGATGATCTGTTCTTCAAACTCATCCTCGATGAACCGAAGGCTTACCGCAATTTTGTGGTCGAGAACGGACTGGTTTATCTCAGAAAGGACGACATCCGACTGCTCTGCATCCCCGAAATTAGCTACCGTGGTCGTAATGTCCGTGGTGAAATCTTCATTTCCGAGGCTGACTCGGTTCTTGCTCATCTTGGGACCCGAAAAACTCTCGACTACCTCCGAGACAATGTCTGGTGGAAGGAGATGGTGGAAGCCGTTCGCACATTCTGTGAAAACATGTGATTACGTGCAAGCGCAGTAAGTCCAGCACGCAGAAGCTGTATGGGCTTCTCCACTCCCTTAATCCACCTTCTTAGCCATGGCAATTACTTGCATTGACTTTTGTCGGCCGCTTCCCGAGTCCATGAATCGCGACGGGTGTATTCAATTCCTAGTCTTGTAGTAAACACAATCGTGTTGTTGGCTGACCGACTGATTACGCAATAGAGTGGCTGTGCGCGCCCTATGGTCGCGACGTGTCCCTTTGGTATTGCAACAGGAAAGCTAGAAAAAATCTGAGAATATTTGAGAATGTTTATGGACAAAAACCAGTTGAACTACTGCGAAAATTAGGTGTCCAACCGGGAGAGTGGGTTAAAATGGGATCAGCTTAGTGCACAGCTGTGTTTCGAATCTGGTCATATATCATCGTAATGGCTGGACAGATTGCTTAGCCTTTGCAGACGATTCGTCTTATATTCACGTCATCTATCTACTTGAATATCTTCAGATTTATCGTCAAATCCCCTGCACGGCAATGCGAGGTGGATTTGTGTTTTACATAATCAATCGGTCAACCAACAACACGATCGTGTTTACTAACAGTCCATAACTGTTCGACATCAGTATATCAGTTCTGTAACAGAGACTATTCAATTCCATAACCGTCGTCATCGACCTCTTGACGGGTATGGTACACCAAGTCGTATCAACTATACTACGTGCCAGCTTGCCAAATTAATGTTTGAGTTAATCTACAAGTTGCATGGGTTGCCCAAAAGTATTGTGAGTGACCGCGATGTGTTATTCACAAGCATGTTCTGGAAGCGGCTCCACGAGCTCATCGGGACTAAACTCAATATGTCTAGTGCATATCATCCTGAATCTGATGATGGAACCGAACGCGGCAATCACACTGTTACTCAAATGCTGCGACAGTGTAGGGACATACAAACTCGTCAGTCATAGTTCGGTTAAGTCTTCGTCAGTTTGATCGTGATCTTCGTGAGTTTGATGGCGATCTTCGTCAGTCTTGATAGCCGGAAAGTTTTGAACCGTTCACAGGGGATCTAACTTACTAGTGGAAATTAGAGAGGATTTTGCAGTCGGGGGTATCTTGGAGGGCTTTCATGGTTGTCACCAATCCACAAATATGCTGGTACTGACCATGGTTATTGTTATCAAAGCTCTTCAGAATGCGATAAGGCCCGATGTACTTGGGGATTAGCTTACGGGCTAACCCCTTCTCGAATTTTATGTTCTTGGTTGAGAGATACACCAGGTCGGTCGCCTCAAACGGCGCAGCCTGGCTTTTACGGTTGGCGGCATGAGTCTGTTTAACTCTGGCAGCAATCATGCTGTCGTGTGCAGACATGATGGCAAGTCGCCGTTGCATTGCAAAATTTGCAATGCCCGGATATTGCCTAGTTCGATCCGGATTCCAAATCAGCGAGCGCGGCATACACCCAGTGTTGAGGAAAAAGGGAGAATACCCCGTGGTCTCTGAACGAGCAGAGTTGATGGCAAACTCAATAGCAGGTAGCTTCGCCACCCAGTCCTTCTGATTGGGCTGAATACACTGTCAGGACATATTCAAACTCGTAAGTCAGTGATGGCATTCTTCTTCGTCAGTTTGATGGTGATCTTCGTCATTCTGTCAAGATATTGTCGGCAATCTGCTCAGGTGACAGGTCCGTGATTCCCACTGGCCTTGGTGTGCTGAGCCTCTGTCATGTAATTTTAATTTCTAAAAAGATAATTCATGGGTTAAAGCTTGAAGAGCAAGCGGCGTCGGCGCGACGGCGCATCAAACCCAAGCCATCAACAATTACCATATTTGGCATGTAACTCACATTTTGAACGCTTCAGGTTGAATTGCCTCCGAATTTGAAACAGCGCGGATTGCATGACATCTTCCACTCGTCCCTGCTGCGGATCCGCGTCCCGAACGACGACCGGTGGTTCCCAGGACGCCTTGAGAACTAGTTAGGTGTATCCTCTGACATGGAAAACAACGAGTGGCTTGCTGATAAGATTCTCAGCCATTATGGACGACGAAAGGATGCCATTTTCGAGGTTTTCTGGCAATCAGGGGATCGCACCTGGATGCCATATGACCTTGCATCACGACTCACATGTTTCCAAGATTATCTCGGCGTCTTGGGTGTCTCAGATATTGCCAAACTCCAGTATGGATCCGGACAGCCGCCTGCGAATGATGCGCAAATATTGCAGGAGGTATCTGATTGGAGAGCTGCGACTCAAAGTTGACTCGGCTAGATGCTCCTTTTCAGTTATTCCCCACATTGATGTCGCCCAAACATACCAAGAACACCCGCCGGGACCTTACTTCTACAGTCTTTGACCACCCTGACTGGACTTCTGGTTCAACCACGAGTTTCTTTACCGGTCCTAGCCCCGATCCCCAGCAGTGGGACCCAAAGTATAATCTTTGGAACTCGAAGCGCATCGCCGTCAAACATGTGAGCGACGAGGTTTTTGTGCTGGTCGGCCAAGGCCAGCAGACCAGTATTTACATTGGCATGGTTACTGTGAAGCAGGTTGCCGCGATCCTCAGCCACAACGAGGAGGTGTGGTTCCATCCTCCGAAGGACGGCCACCCCCGGATTGAGCCCCTCAGCTTCACCACGTTCTCGATGCACGTCAGCGTGTGGGACGGCACCGACTTCCTCTGGTGCTTCTATGACGAAAAAGGATTGTGCTACATGTACAGCACCGCTGAAGAAGAGGGAAGTACCCTAGTTTTGGTTCGAGGTGGGGACAAAAGTGGTATGGATCGCGTAGGTACGTCAAACGTAAAAGGGGTGGATAGGAAGAGTAGAAGGCTCAAGAGAATGCGCAGTGAATGGAATTTTTACTGTCACGATAACAGTATACGTCCACGATTTTGTAGGCAAAATGCGGACGGCAGTAGAGCAGCAGCGGCAAATACAGAACGTAGGCTCTCTATATCCACCTTGGAATCCAGTGTTGTTTCGTTGGGTAGGCTTGGAGAAGATCGGTAACTCTGTGCGAAGCACGAGAAAGAAGTCTGCGCAAAGCACGACTATAAAAAGACTTGACAGCTGGAACGAATCCAACTGGAATTGAGCCGAGGAGAGAGTCTTGAGTCCGGTGTGTAAAGTCGTGAGACGTAAGACGTCTAATTGACGTGTCCTGAATGTGTTGTGGCACCCGCTGTGGTGGTAAGAGGCAAACAAGAAGGTGCTGGCATTGATCTGTAAATAAATTACATAACACATCACCCAGTGCGCCTGTACTCAAAGGCCGTTGGGGCTGCACTAAATAATAAAATATAGGTAAGTAGCCCATGTCAAGGCAATAGCCAGAGTTCCTCCCGACTGGTTTATCCATCCACCCAGGGTATGCTAATGGTAGCGATGACTCGATCTGGATATGCATAGGACACCTATACATCCCAGCCCAGCCCAGTAGTTAGTTAGGGGACGGAAAGCCGATCCCCGTACTAGTTATAGGGAAATACAGGATTTCAGGCTAACTTCTATAATTATGGGAATAACTTTTGCATAATTTTCAATACCTCTGCAGTACAGGACCATAAGGCATAGTTCAAGGCATACTTCAATAATTTTCAGTAAATTTGGGACTTGAGTGCTCCTTGCCACCAACTGTGGCCAAAAAAGGAAATATACATACAAACACATGAAAAATACATAGAAAATACATGAAAGATTCCCAAAATCCTGGGTGCTACTTGTGCTAGTTTCAAGGGTATATACACCTATAAAACCCTATGGCTGTTCAAGCTGAGGTCATGTGACATATTACATCACAAGGCCAAAGCATCTTGATTACCCTCCAGTAAAGACATTGAATACCCTTGAATTTTGAGGTCATATGTGTGTTCGTTACAAGGCTATTTACTATTCAATCCTCAAAAGACTCGCGTCTCGGAAAGTATTTTGCATTTTACGGGCCAACAAAGCCTCGGATCAAAAAAGTGTTCTTATACAATCTTGTAGTCCTCAAAAAGCTCTACAAACTTTGGTCCTGGGTATATTTTTGGTCAATATATTGTAATGAACAAAAGACACCTCACAAGAACAGTCAGTTTCATTAGATCTCAATTTGATTAGATTTCACTTGAATTCTGACTGACTGATCTCGGAAACACTTACAAAACAGTCAGTTTCATTAGATTTGGCTTTACTTCATCACCATTTGCTTGAAACATCACAAATCAGTTAGTTTTCATTAGTGACCGACTGGTATCCAGTTTCATTAGAATTGACTGTACTCTTCACTACTTGAAACATCACAAGAATAGTTAGTTTCATTAGATTTGGCTGAACATCATTAGACTTCACTGAACTTGATTACATTTCGACTGACTGAGCTACAAAAAACATCACATAAATGGTCAGTTTCATTAGATTTGGCTTCACTTCATTAGACTTCACTGAACTTGGCTACATTTCGACTGACTGAGCTAAGAAATGTCACATATAAGGTCAGTTTTATTAGATTTGGCTTTACTTCACTACTTGAAGATCACAAAAACAGTTAGTTTCATTAGATTTGGCTCAACTTCATTAGACTTTACTGAACTTGACTACATTCGACTGACTGAGCTAAGAAACATCACATTTAAGGTCAGTTTTTATTAGATTTGGCTTCACTTCACTACTTGAAAGATTACAAAAATAGTTAGTTTCATTAGATTTGGCTCAACTTCATTAGACTTTACTACATTTCGACTGACTGAGCTAAGAAACATCACAAAAATAGTTAGTTTCATTAGACTTTACTGAACTTGACTACATTTGACTGACTGAGCTAAAAACCATCACATAAATGGTCAGTTTCATTAGATTTGGCTTCACTTCATTAGACTTTACTGAACTTGACTACATCTTGACTGACTGAGCTGACACAAAATAGCGCCGCGTCTCAGAAAGTATTTTGTATTTTGTGGGCCAACTAGGCTTCTGATGGAAAAATAGTATAGGGTGACTCTTGTAGCCCTTGACGAGCTCTAAAATCTGAGCATAACCTTCCCTTTTTGGACACTAAACACCTTTTGCCCCAAAAAGGAAATTTCCTGCACCTGCCCTTCCCTGGCTCATAATTGTACCATTTTGGATGATCTAACCATATAGGAATGTTGTTCCAGGTTCTTTGAAGCTGACCAGGCTGAATTGAGCCCATTATGGTGCAAGAGTAGATGAATTGTGTTCCTGGCCATAATATCTTAGGGATACAGCAATATAAATACCTCCTGATTGTATTAATTTGTTCTCCTAGGCATTGAAGGTCACTGGGTCAAATTGCAACCCATTATAGTGCAATAATAGGGTGAAAATAGCGAACTTTCCCTTTTTGGACACTAAAACCTAGCACCCAAAAAGGAAATTCCCCACATTAGCCCCTCCCTGGCTCATAATTCGACTGTTTTGGACGATTTAAACCACATATGGATGTTTTCCAAGGTCTTGAAGCTGACTAGAACATGGTGGAGCCCATCACAGTGCAATGATAGGGTGAAAATAGCGAATTTCATAAATTGTGTTCCTGGCCATAATATCTTGGGGATACAGCAATATTGATACCTCCTGACGGTATTACTTTGTTCCCCTAGGCCATACAAGCACCTTGAAAGCAATAGATTATGTGATGATCATTAAAAACATCGCATTTTGGCCATACATAGAAATGCGATGTTTTTAATGATCATCACATAATCTATTGCTTTCAAGGTGCTTGTATAGCCTAGGGGAACAAAGTAATACCGTCAGGAGGTATCAATATTGCTGTATCCCCAAGATATTATGGCCAGGAACACAATTTATGAAATTCGCTATTTTCACCCTATCATTGCACTGTGATGGGCTCCACCATGTTCTAGTCAGCTTCAAAGACCTTGGAAAAACATCCATATGTGGTTAAATCGTCCAAAACAGTCGAATTATGAGCCAGGGAGGGGCTAATGTGGGGAATTTCCTTTTTGGGTGCTAGGTGTTAGTGTCCAAAAAGGGAAAGTTCGCTATTTTCACCCTATTATTGCACTATAATGGGTTGCAATTTGACCCAGTGACCTTCAATGCCTAGGAGAACAAATTAATACAATCAGGAGGTATTTATATTGCTGTATCCCTAAGATATTATGGCCAGGAACACAATTCATCTACTCTTGCACCATAATGGGCTCAATTCAGCCTGGTCAGCTTCAAAGAACCTGGAACAACATTCCTATATGGTTTAGATCATCCAAAATGGTACAATTATGAGCCAGGGAAGGGCAGGTGCAGGAAATTTCCTTTTGGGCAAAAGGTGTTAGTGTCCAAAAAGGGAAGGTTATGCTCAGATTTTAGAGCTCGTCAAGGGCTACAAGAGTCACCTATACTATTTTTCCATCAGAAGCCTAGTTGGCCCACAAAATACAAAATACTTTCTGAGACGCGGCGCTATTTTGTGTCAGCTCAGTCAGTCAAGATGTAGTCAAGTTCAGTAAAGTCTAATGAAGTGAAGCCAAATCTAATGAAACTGACCATTTATGTGATGGTTTTTAGCTCAGTCAGTCAAAATGTAGTCAAGTTCAGTAAAGTCTAATGAAACTAACTATTTTTGTGATGTTTCTTAGCTCAGTCAGTCGAAATGTAGTAAAGTCTAATGAAGTTGAGCCAAATCTAATGAAACTAACTATTTTTGTAATCTTTCAAGTAGTGAAGTGAAGCCAAATCTAATAAACTGACCTTAAATGTGATGTTTCTTAGCTCAGGTCAGTCGGAATGTAGTCAAGTTCAGTAAAGTCTAATGAAGTTGAGCCAAATCTAATGAAACTAACTGTTTTTGTGATCTTTCAAGTAGTGAAGTAAAGCCAAATCTAATAAAACTGACCTTATATGTGACATTTCTTAGCTCAGTCAGTCGAAATGTAGCCAAGTTCAGTGAAGTCTAATGAAGTGAAGCCAAATCTAATGAAACTGACCATTTATGTGATGTTTTTTTGTAGCTCAGTCAGTCAAAATGTAATCAAGTTCAGTGAAGTCTAATGATGTTCAGCCAATCTAATGAAACTAACTATTCTTGTGATGTTTCAAGTAGTGAAGTACAGTCAATTCTAATGAAACTGATACCAGTCGGTCACTAATGAAACTAACTGATTTGTGATGTTTCAAGCAAATGTGATAAATTATAGCCAAATCTAATGAAACTGGCTGTTTTGTAATGTTTCTGGGGTCAGTCAGTCGGAATTCAAGTGAAATCTAATCAAATTGAGATCTAATGAAACTGACTGTTCTTGTGAGGTATCTTTTGTTCATTACAATATATTGACCAAAAATATACCTAGGACCAAAGTTGTAGAGCTGTTTGAGGACTACAAGATTGTATAAGAACACTTTTTGATCCGAGGCTTTGTTGGCCTGTAAAATGCAAAATACTTTCCGAGACACGAGTCTTTTGAGGATTGAATAGTAAATAGCCTTGTAACGAACACACATATGACCTCAAAATTCAAGGGTATTCAATATCTTTACTGGAGGGTCCAATCAAGATGCTTTGGCCTTGTGATGTAATATGTCACATGACCTCAGCTTGAACAGCCATAGGGTTTTATAGGTGTATATACCCTTGAAACTAGCACAAGTAGCACCCAGGATTTTTGGGAATTTTTTCCTGTATTTTCTATGTATTTTTCATGTGTTTGTATGTATATTTCCTTTTTTGGCCACAGTTGGTGGCAAGGAGCACTCAAGTCCCCAAATTTACTGAAAATTATTGAAGTATGCCTTGAACTATGCCTTATGGTCCTGCACTGCAGAGGTATTGAAAATTATGCAAAAGTTATTCCCATAAGTATAGAAGTTAGCCTGAAATCCTGTATTTCCCTATAACTAGTGCGGGGATCGGCCTTCTGTCCCCCAACTAACTACTGGGCTGGGCTGGGATGTATAGGTGGCATAGGAAGCGAGGAGACCGCCCGCCAACGGTCTCAATGCCGGCCGCCACGACATCCTTCCTTGTTGGATCTACTACCCCTGGACTTCCGAATTCACCAACCGTTCAGTCCCCTGTCAACGAAAGGATACATGGTTGTAAATAAAATAAAATGTCAAATAATTTCACCCTTGAACCAATCTAAAAATGAAGACACCCGAGCGTAAGGCTTGGGGATGTCGAGTGGAAGATGATGTGGATGGTGCTCAGGAAGTGCCCGAGGCTTGCCTTGGGTTCGTGCTGGCAAAGAATTGCTTGTGACTGCACGGGTAGGACATGCGACGAGGGTATTCGGACTTAATGTCCGATTAGCGCCGGCTAAGCGCCAATCATCCGTGGAGTAAAGTCCTAAAGAAAAGCTCTATAAAATATGTCCGTCAGTAAGGTGAAATAAAGAGGGAAAAATAAAAAGGAGGCAGAGGATTGTAGTGGTATCAAGTATAGACATAAGAGGGAAAAAGACAGCGAAAATTGTTGAGACTGCAGTGGATGGTTCAAGATGTCCGAATGTCACGTTTCCACGCTTCGGCCATCCGTCCCCTCCACACCGCCGACACCGAGAGTAGCATCCCTAGCTGAACCTCTTGGCTCATTGATCCTCAGCATATCGGCGAGTTCCACATCCCAGATGGAATGACCCTCATGTCGACCCAGAGGAAGAGGCTCATTGTTGAGCAATGGGAACAGAACATTCTGAGCCAACATGAGTCCCGCAGTCGCCGCGAGAAGTGCAAGACTCAGAACCCCGGCTCAACTGCGAAGGAGCGAAGTGTGGTCTCGATGCGCCTGGCCATTTTGGCTCGTAGCCGTGAGGCCGCTCGGGCCGTTCATGCTGCGAACATCGCTGATCAACCCCCACTCGATAACGCGATGGTGGTGCCGCCTCCCGCCATCATGGGCCCAGCTCTCGCGCAAACTGCTATTGCCCCTCAGGTCCCAGTTGGGCTCGCTCAGCCCGTGGATTCAACTTCATCGCAGGATTCCACGGTTGCTACCTCGTCCACCACCCTTCCTTCCTTCAGTTCGCTAACAAGAATTTTTCAGTGAAGTCCGGCATGGCTTGACAAATTACAGTGGAAGCCAGTGGAGAAAGGGTAGAAAAAATCCAGTGATATCTGGCGGAAACCAGTGGGAGGAATCGAGATCCCAGTATCCGCCACCGGATCCCAGTGGAAGCACAGTGCTCGGCAGTGGCAGCCGCCATCAGCCAATGCCGTCCAGTGCCGATGGGCCAGTTGCTACCTCCGCGTATATTACTGATCCGCTGTGTCCGATCAAGAAAAAGCTGCACGCAAGTCAGCTGTTTGATGGCAAATGAAAAAGCAGTGTTGAAAAGCGGAGAGGGTCGTGGACGGAATGGGGTAATTGAAGAGCAAGAACAGAGGAAGAACAAAAAGAGAAAGGCTACATGGGGATATGGTACAGCTGAGTGAGCAAAATCTTAAAGAACGGTTAATATTTGTCATGATATCAGCATGTGAGTGATTTCGGAAAAACCTCGGGTCTGTTGCCTGCAGACAGTAATGAGTTTCGGTCCCACAGAACTCTTCTCTGTTCCAGAGTAGGGGACCTCACTTGAACAACAACTCCAAGTCCATCCCATAATTCAACTCCAAATCCCAAACTCTGATTGTGCATTGCGTTTATAAAATTATCTGATAGTGCCAACAACACAGGTGTCGCCGCCAACACTCCAATCGCATTCTGTGCATCCTGAATCAACACATCCATTGGCGGGTGTGTTGATGCCTTGCTTCTTCCCGGAAATCGCGCCTGGAGGAAAGAGTGCGATGTGTGCGGCCAGCTGCTGCACGTACTAACAAAATGGTGGATGTAGCACAGATGGCTGGTGCCAAGATGACCTACTCATCTATCCGTCATGAATGTTCCTGCAGGGCGGTGGCATCAACAGGAGGAGTGAGTTCAGACGTTTTTCGGGGGTGTCGGCACACCTCATATTTTCCCCAAGAATGCCAACTTATCGCTTGGCACAATGCACACCGAGATGAGTGCTTTGAGATGCAGTCCATTCTCTGGAGTCGGTGCACCCTACTCGTGGATTTTCCTTCTTTCGATCAATTGTTTAAGCCGATACCTTCCATGGTGCGAGTGGGCGTTTATTTCTGCCTTCTTTCGCATCGACCATCGGAACTTGCGACTCAAAATTGTGCACCGCATAATCACTCTCCTGCAGAAGCGCCCCAAGATACCAATTTGTGTCGCATTTAATTACTTTGAGCTGGGCCCACTCACATACCCGGTCTATTACAAGAATGAATCTGATGCGCTCCCAGAAATACGGTGACTGATGGAATGGGTGATATAGTCAGGATATTTTCTGTGGCATGGAGCTGAATTTTCTTACTTTCATACTAAGCTTCATTATCTTCCCCACGACATCGAAGTTTCATTAAGGACTCAGGTGCATATTATAAGGCTGTAACTGTTTAGATTAGGTTTACCACTCGCCATAAACTAAATGGAAACTCTAACAAAAGGGATAAACAGTATAGTGAAATATCAGCAGAAAATTCACACACCATGCAGGAGGTGTGAAAACTATCTAATATTGCAAATGCCTCGCCCTAATCTGCATTTTCTCATTTCAGAATCTTTGGTGCTCTTGTGAAAGCGTACTTGGCCAAAGACAGGCGCAAATAGGGGCTCCTTCCTGATGGCATGATGCCATCACTATGTTCGGTAGGCTGCCCACCACCACTTCCCACTCAGTGCCAGCCCATCATGACAGCTGATGCACAGTGGATTGGTTGTGGATCGGCCACTACTGCAAATTCTACTTCTAAATCCTGCACACAGTAATTTATCTCAAGAATAACAAAAGGGTTGAACTATTTGCTAGTTTGCCGCCCCCTTTTGTCAAAACAGATGGACCTAGCATAGCCATCGAGGACATAGCCAGGGACATAGCCAGGACATACCCAGTGTTTTGACCCTCTGAACTGTGCAGCAAGCTAGTAGGTTTTTCAGCACCACAGAAATAAGGAAATTGACTTTACTGACACATACAGAAAATATCAGAAAAGTATCGAAATAAATCACCCCGGAAAAATGACATGGGAGGTATATGCAGGGGCATGGTGTCTTCAGGCGATATCTTCATTGTGTTCGGCAGGTAAAACAACTCCTTTTTACGCCCAAATATAATGCCTAGCCAGATGTGCACATAGGTGTCATAGCACTTCTTTGTGCAGGGGGGCAGTAAAATCAAAATATCTTGCTGATTGTTTCTCAGAAATTAGGGGACATCAATGTTCGACTCTGTGGATGTCTGCAATGGCCTCTGGGTTGGCTAAACAGCGAGTAACCCGATGAGAACCCCAACCAGGATAAACCCCGATCGGGTTTGCAACCACTCCTGTACTTCGTGTACTCTTCTATGTCAGCCCTTGGTGTGTCCAGGGACTAGAGTCCGTCTGTACGGGTTCCTAGTCCCTAACGTCTTCTGTATGCCATGGCGCAGACTCTCCGAGTCTGTGGCTTTAGAATCTGAGGCCGGGTTTCAACTGTGAGAAGGTCACGTGGTGGTGTCATGAGAGTCCCGTGCCGCTAAGATGTGTCTGTATCCATACAGACGCATCACGCAAAAAAGTAGAACCCGGGCGATTGATGACAGTGGACCTCAGAAACATTCAGTCACCAATAATCAGCAATAGGAACCCGCTCAGCATTGCACTATTTCCGAATAGGTGGATACCTCCCAGTGGGCCACAACTGCAGAGTGCACTATGTTTCCAGACACTTTGTAATGGCCATTAATCAAATCTGTAGGATATCCCATATGGCCGGTGGCCTGGTTAAGCAAAAATTCAAAAGGAAGCTCAAAAGAGGTGAAAAAGATTTGAATTTTTCACCACTTTTTTCAGTGAAAAATGTCTGAAAAACAAACAACATTTTTCACCATAAATTGTGCTGAAAAACTTGAATCTCCCAACCAGTGTGGAGCTTGAATGAAGGCCCTGGCATGTTTATGTTGAGCAAGCCAGTGATCAATCTGCAGTTGTCTATGAAGTGAGCTAAAACTTTGAAATACATTTATCATATATATGTAGGGGTCTGGGTAGTGTGGTTGGCAGAATGCTGCCATTCTGCCATTTGACCCGGCAGAATGGCAGGCAAAATGGCTCAATTCAAACAGTGTTGGCAGAATGCGGCAGAATTGGCCTATGAATATCTGTATATACACCCTAAAACTCAATAAAAACTGGACCTCCAATGGTCCTTTTAATGTATTCAGATCAATTAGATCCACCTGAGGCTGAAATCGACTGAAAACCTGTTTTAATGGTGTTTTGGTGTCTCCAGAGTGAATCAGTAACATGTCCAAGGTCTGAGAACCCACTAGAACATAAATAAAATAGCTATGTGCACACCTTGGGCAGTAAATATCATTGACCTTGCCTGGGATGGTGCCTAGAGGCACAAGAACACATGGAAATCAAGCTAAACATGGCCCTGTACCTGTCTTATACCCACAAATTCTGCCATATTGTGCCGGATTCTGCCGACAATCTGCCATGCTATTCTGCCATTCTGCCTGGCGAAATTGAGCTCAAGCTATTCTGCCATCCACACTAGGTCTGGGCCTTGGATGATCAAACTGGCGATCAAACCGGTGATCATTGATTTTGGATGTACCCGAAGTCCTTTGTACACAAGCACTGCACTGCCACTCTTCTGCTTTTTCCCATCACAATCTCATATCATGCTGTTTCATAGCTCATCAAAACCTCCCAGAGCAGTGTACACAATCTCAACTTCTGTGAGTAAGGTATAGTGCATACAAATACTGTCAACATCCCAAATAAGGGCAAATTCTTGAAATAAATGCACCAAATGATTACTAGGATCTGTATATGTAATCCCTTGCATGAATCTTTAGATATACCTCTTAGCTTTGACTTGAACCACCTAACGGGTAACTGGAAGAATGCAGAGAGTGTATTTGTTCAGCAAAAGTGCGATCTGCAATGGCCATCAAAAGTGATGGCAACCACTTGGTGACTTTGCGAGGACAACTCCTCCTTCAGTTCCGCCTGGATCCCCTTGAAAACTTATTAGCATCTTCATAACATCTCTATCTACAAATACATGGAATGGATAAGGCTTGAACTGCCCACATATTGTTTAACACATGAATTTGAGAAAATTGGCCTTACTTTGGGGATTTCAACTGTATTTGTATGCACTATACCTCACCCATAGCTGTCTGACACCTGCATGCTGTAAGGGGAAGCAGGCTGACTGTCATCCCAGAGAACAAAAGAAAAAAACTAAAGTACAAGTTATGCCATGCACAGCATCGGCCTCCCCCAAGTAAACCGAAATTTTGAATCTTAGTTGTCATGTTGAAAGTGTTGGCCTTCAAATTTAAATGTGTTCCTGCTCACTTGCTTTCAAGAGGGTCACTTTTATCAGATGTCAGATGATGCATTTTGAATGAGCAAAGGGATTTTGCCGCAGCAGTGCTTTTGCCGCATGTAGCAGCAGTGACAGTGGCACTACAGCGGTAGTCTGCAACAGTTGCGCCTGGGACAAATGTTGAACTTCTTTATACCACTGTAATTGATGTTTTGAAATATGTTGTGGGAGTCAAGTGTATCCAATGTATTGCTCCACATGTGCCCTGGGTTGAACAATGTGTTTTCTGAGACATTTGGACATGAAATAATTTTCATGCAGCGGCAGTCTGCAGCAGTATTGCAGCACCAAAACACAAGCAAACATTGTGCAGCAGCAGTTGGCAGCACTCTGCAGCAGCAAAGTTGGCACTTTGCAGCGGCACTCGGGTTATCTTCAGCAGCAGTCTACCGCATGCTGTGGTGGTATGGCAGCACTTGGAGAGTGTGACAGTGTGGTAATCTGACACTGCAGCAGCAGTTTGGCGGCAGTTGAACTTGACTTCAGCGGCACTGTGACTTTCCTCTGGCCCACTTTGATCGTCCCTGTGGCCTCAAATTGGCCTCAAGATTACCACACTCAGCTACACCCTGGCCAATACTCCTCTGGTTACCAATATTCACCGATGCTCATGCTCACTTGCTAGCACTTTGTTGTTGTTGTTAATGCTTTTCACCTACCAGATCCATTGACTAAGGAAATATTTCCAACCTCAATGCCTTCAAGCCCTTGACGGTGAGTTTCAAGCCACTTGATGTCTTCCCTCATTGAATCTGACACAACATCTGTTCAATTTCCCTTGAAATTTTGAACCAGTACATCCTGCATCACGCTGACCTGTGTTTCATTTCAGACTTACCCGGCCCGATCACTGCATGCTCAAGTACATGGCAGCTCTGGAGGTCTGATCTCGGTCTGCGTGCCTGCTCAATTCCACAACACATGGTGCCTACATCTTCCATTTGTGAGTTTATTGTACCTGGCCTGTCCAGACGATTTTATCACAGTGCTGAATTATATCCGGCCAAGAATTTCCTTCCACTGCTTCCAGTCAGGGAAAAACCTGGACTATATGCTGTAAAACTCGAGGTCCTTAGTGTGGCAACTATAATCAAACCAACCATCAACAATCTTGCCTTTCTGCGGACATTGCTAAGTGTTTCCTGAAATTGTTCTCTTCTATAAGGTGAAGTACATGCATGCTCTGATACTCCATTGGATAAGAAGCTGTGACCGCTCGGGCGCTACTGCACCAAATAAACTGAATTGACAGTGTCTGCCTCAAGGACTATTTTTCACTTATCTCAATTTCAACAGTAATTCACACAGATCGGTTGCCGGAACCTGATACTAGAAAGTCAGGGATATACTTTCACCCAGAGATCTCAAGTTACAAAATTTCTGGTTGGCGGGGAAAGTGCCGCAGGGTTGAAGTGATGCAGCAGCAGTGTGACAATTGTGCGGCAGCAGCAAAAATCAGACAGCAGCAATCTTACAGTGAACTGTCTGGAATCTGACTATACCTAAACACCGCACATTTTGTGCATTTCAGGAATAGTCGGATTACAGTATAGGCTTATTTCTAAGGACTGGTATACAGTCTCGGTATAGCCAGATGGGTTGTGATCACAGAGTAACTGGTACAAGGGGTAGGGAACTACCCTGCAGATCGACAGTGCTCTCCTCGAAAACTGTAGAGGAATGTGTAGCCCACAAACCTCTTTAGAGACTATTTCTGGTGTTGTTCCCACACGATGGAATAGGCTGGATGTACTGATAACAAGGGCATGCGGGGAAAGGACCAGGGACAACGGGAAATAGGATGAACAGCTCAGTATCAGTCAGCCAAGAGACTGAGGGTTTCAAACCCCTAGGCTGACCAACACCGCTCAAACGGACATCATGATCGTCCTGTATGCTGGCCAATGACAATACGCTCGCGGGAGCCCTTCTGACGGATAAACGGCTGTGGAGGGGGAACTCGGGCAATTTTACTAATTTCTATTCCGTTCTTGGACTTGCATATGATTTTGGGGTTTGTATAAGTAGTCAGGACATTATCTCGAGTAGGGTACAGAATCACCCGTGTATTAGTAGGCTGAACACTTGTGATTGGGCTATTTCTGGGGTTGGCTCAGTGTGTATTGTTGTTGGACTTTAACATTGGGAAACCTTAAGTTGGAATAAGGAATAGGGTATCGGAAATGTCTTGGACGTGATTGAGGCTATCTAGCATCTGGGAATCGATTTGTGTTTCGTCATCAGCTACCGTCATTGTCATCAGCTATCATCATCAGCACTTGGGAAATAAGCTACAGGGTCTCTATTGTTTGGAATTGTTATATCATCGACCTATCCGAGGTCTCCTGCACATCGTTGGACGACATCACCACCACCACTCTCAATACTTGCTGTCTCATAAGCTGCGAAGCTTTTAAAAAATCTTCTTTCCACCGCTCAATTATCGCTCAGGTCAATTCCTGGTGATATCTTGTAGTGAAGGTTCATCTTCCTAAGGGAAACACATACCTTCCCTTCAACCTTGTTAGGACCTGTAAAGAGACTACCACTCATCTGAATCTTGGCTCTTGTGCTCGCTGATCAGCCTATTTCCGATCCTAGTCTTATTTCCGTAGGTGTCACTGCTTATTCCGGAAAGACTTGGGTTGTATTTGGGTGATAAGTGTGTTGTTTGGGGTTAGTTCGGAGCACATCGTTCAACGGTAACAGCGGCAACGGCAAAGTGGCACTTTTGCCGTGCCCTTGCTGCTGCTGCAGATTACCACTTTTACTGTAAGGTTGCCGCAGCATCATTTGTGCCACTGCCACACGATCATCACACTGCCGCTGCATCACATTTTCAACCCTGCGGCACTTTCCCTGCCAACTAAAAAATTAGTAACTTGAGATTTCTGGGTGAAAATGTAGCTCTGACCCTCTAGTATTGGGTTCCAGTGACCGATCCGGCTCAATTTCTGTTTAAATTGAGATATATTAGAAATAGTCCTCGAATGGGACACCGTGAATTCAACATACCTGGTGCAGCAACCTGGCAAAAGTTAATCCCTCGGGTTCATAACAGCCCAAGACATGTAATACCTTTGTTTGACACAAGTTCGCATCAAAGCTGAGCAAGGTGCATGTGCAGAGAGCACCAATATGGAACTGCCAAAAACCAGGGGGACAAGAGGCGATTGACAACTCTACATTGTGAATTGTTTGCCAGTACCAGTTAATTCCTGCAGTGCTTTATCACTTCTCAATAGGATGTGTTGTTACTGTTACTTCTGACTTGACAGATGGACAACCTCCGTCTTCCATATCATACTCTCGATAGACTTGGAAAATTCAACACCTTGAAGGTCTGGTCCATCCCTGTCCATGCCATATCCCACCTTGGTCCTCACCACGTATCTTTGGTTCGGCATAGCAGGCAGTCGCACTCCACTTCCCTGGCCGCCTTGGCCCTTCCACCCGAAGGCCAGACCATTGTCTCGCAGGTCATATTGTATTCCAAGTCCCCGACAACCCGACAACTTTGATAATGAAAAACCTCACCTGGCCTTGACATATGTATATATTTTACGTGCCTGAGTCGTCATTTGTTGATTCTCGTCATTGCGGCAGGGTCATGTCCTCAAGCTTCTTGGACAGCTGACCAGGAATCCCATTGATGTGGTATTTCGAAGGTGCAGTCGTCGGAGAAGTTGGTGTCGGTGCAGATGAAGACATGCCCGTCGATCAGTGGTTCGAGGGTCTGGGAAGGAGGGAAAATGACTATGAGGTGACTTTCGCAAGATAGATGGGCCCACTGCAGGGGCAGCGTGGGCGGTGAGTGCTGCAATGGCAGCGGCGAGAGCAACAAAGTTGAGGCCGAATTGCATTGTTGAGAAGGATGAGTAGACTGAAGAGGAACTGCTGAAGTCTGAGGTTTGTCAGCCTCTGGGCAGGCTTTTATGCCCCCTCGCCGTTCCCCATTTGAACCACATCCGAGGGTAGTCGTGATACTCGGTTTCTGCCTGCCAAATGTTTTGGAAATAGCTTGCTTTTGTCAGACTTCGCACAAGATCAAGGCAGGTCCGGATTTGGCATCGGTGGTAGGTTTCCACTGAGGTATGGGCGGTTCAAAAGGACCCCGGTGCTCCGGGTCAGCTCTCATGCTTAGCGTCATTAAACGTGGGCAGTAAGCTCTTCAAACAAGTTCAACTAGGCTCAATTAATCGTGGCAAGAGATGGTCTTGCTAATCGTCTATATAGGTTATGGTTGGGTTGATTCCAGAGATACACTCCAGCTCTAAATCATCACACCTTCAACGTGACATCTCGAGTATTTTTCAGAGAAATATTACATCTAGTAGATATTTTGAACCACATCGGCACTGAGAGTGGCATGAGTGTCAGTTTGCTTAGTGCTTCCTGAGGCAGACCGGTGTGTTCCAACGAATTGCTGCATGAACATTAGGACCCCGAGTTCCCTAGTCTGACTATGCCATTCCAAGTGCACTTTTATTATCCCCCCCATATTTCGGTTTTCCCCCCACTTGTATTGCAAAATTTCATGGCTCCCCATTTATATTTACACTTTTGAGCTAGAAACAGAGTGAGGGGGGGGGGTTTCTGTTTTTCCCCCCAATTCTATTGGGCTTCACAATGGACAGAGATGCCATGGCCTTTATGCCTGCCTGCTGTCTCCACGGTCTTTCTGAGACACGATGGCCATCTCCAGCTGATGTGCTGTTTCTCTTCACTACCCCATAGCGGTCGAAAATATCGGTTGAATGACTTGAGTAGCAGCAGGGAAGTAATTTAATTGTGGCAGTGACAATGTTCAAATGCAGTCTATGGGAGAATGGAGGCCAGCGAGTGTTGGAGAGCGAAGTTTGGGTGCTGCAACATTGCTGCTGAACTGAAGTTGAACTGCCACCAAACTGCTGCTGCAATGTCACATTGCCGCAGTGTCACACCCTGCAAGTGCTGCAGGAATGCCACAGCATATGGCACACTGCTGCTGCAAAACCTCTAAGTGCCGCTGCAAACTGCCAATTTTGCCGCTGCCAGGTGCTGCTAACTGCCGCTGCAGAATGTTTGCATATGTTTTGTTGCCGCCATACTGCCGCCGAGTGCCGCTGCATCGAAAATATTCCTTGGTTTAATGTCGCGTACAAGACTGTATTAAATGCAGGGCTAAGGTGGAACTAGTGTTGCTGCAACTTGTTAAGTCAGAAGTCGACTTGGCTAAGTCGACTTGTGGCAACTTTTGACTTGACTTGACTTGACTTGGTCAGCTCAAGTCACTTCAAGCCACTTCAAGTCACTTGAGTCGACTTAAGTCAGTCGAGTCACACCAATATTAATTCACAAGGTTGGATGGCACTTGGTATACAAATCTGAGTGTTATGGATAGTGTCAGCATGCAATATCATTTTTTACAATACTAACTGTAAGTAACAGTCAAACTGTGGCAGGATACAAATTTAACTACTTGTTCTCCTCTGGTGTTTCCGTAAATATGATCCCATCTGCTGAGTTGCAACTGTCAACAATCTCGCGCCAAATCACATCCCTGTCTTTGTCGTCTGTGTTGGCCAGAGTTCAAAGCCAGTCTTCATTGCTGTCTGCAACAGGGACAGTCTGCCAGTCAGCCATAAAGTTGAGCCTTGATTTCTTGTAATTTAACTTGAGCATTTGCGGAGCCTCCATCAGCATGGCACTGGTGCAGTTTTGACGTTTAGTACCTGTCTCAGTCGAGGATGAGAATACTTGTTCTGAAGGCACTGAGGTGGTTTGGATAGGGGGGTAATCAGTGAATTTTAGCTGCAATGGTTGTGTGACCAGGGTATTTGCGCATGCCCAAGGCAGACATGTCATATATGCTTACGTAGTATTATTCTGTATAGCTCGGGTAGCTAGATCATGTGATCATCTTTTGCTTACACTCATACCAACATGTTGTGAGCCGATGATCCACCAAGGTGAACCACCTCTATTTGTTAGACCCCCTGCCTGGCTGAGCATCTGTACATCTGCTCTGCAGCCCCCGCATTACAGGGGTCTGTCTCTTGCTCCTCAACTTGAGACAACAACAACGGCAGGAGTGCCTTCCAGCACCTCCTGCCTTCCCTAGCTGTGCCGGACTCAATGTTTGTGTGCACTTTACCTCCAGCATGGGGAGGCCTAAAGAACCCGCATCACAGGTTGGGACACTTGGCACCTCGCATTGCCTGTGGAAGTTAATTCGGATGAGTTCCCAGAGCTCATTGATTTTGATATGTAGTTGTTCATCGGTTGTTAAAACAGAGCTGCGCATCATTGACACAAGATTGTTCTGCTTGTGAATGATTGATCAGCCAAGAGAACCGGCGGGAGATGTCAAAAGCCATACCAACGTCTATGGATGCCTGGTTGCTCATAGTGTAAGTGAGATAGATAATGGCGGGGCAAAAGAGATGTAGATCAGGAGACCGAGCACAGCCACAGGGGCCAGTGTTCACTTTAAGGTCATTTTTTGATCGTAAAGCAACTTTGAGTCGATTAAATAGAGCTCCTGAAACAATATCTTGCTAATTTAACAGTACAAAACACATTATGGTATGTTTCTCAAGCCTTCAATGGAGCCAAAAGCACAACAATAGGCACTATTGCATAAAGCCCCTATTTCAGCTATTGGCCTCAGATTTGCAAGCATGAGATCCTATCAAGCATTTTGGAGTTGCAGAAGCATGCTATGCTATGTGATAGACACTCTGAGGTACTTGTAGTAATATATTTTTAGCAAGTGCAAGGATAACAATGGTGTATCTCATATTTCAGAGAATCTGTCTCTGGCCCTCAACCAATTATGGTATGGTACCACTGAGTCAGTCTTCAGGCTTTGGGACCCCATACCGTGGCTCTGAGCATAGGATATGAGTTTTTTACAAGAGTACACCCTCACATTTTTGTGGGGGCAACTGATTCTGTTGGCAATGCCGAAGTGACTTGAAAATAAATCTCTACACTCAATTGGCAATGGTGGTGGAGTTCAAAATGGGTTTGGAGACACATGTTCGGTAAAAGAAAGTGGAATGAATAAATAAAATATGCTCTAGTATTCTTTGTACTGTGTGAAGCATCACAAACTCCATTGGTGAAGGATATCTCGGCCATCACTATTGAATTACCCAAACAGCCATTTTCAGTTGCAAATGTGGCACATTCTGCTACTGTAGATTAGCCGTAGGGCCATTACAAGGTTCTTGATTCTCAAATCTGAGACCCGACCTAAGTTGACTCAAGTGACTCCAAGTCTACTTGCACTGACTTGCAAGTCAGGTCAAGTCTCAGTTCCGACTTGACTTGACCTGACTCAAGTCATGTCAAGTCGACTTAAGGACAGTCAAGTCTAAGTCGCAGCAACGCTAGGTGGAACAATGTAATAGATACAGGAGAGTGCCCTGGCACATTTCAAACTACTGTCGCAAAAGTCCGATCTGAGTCATAGGTGGGTACAAGTCCATTCAAGTCTGTAAGATTGTGAGGGGGTCTATAAGGCTGGAAAATCGACTATAGTTGCCTATAAGTATTTACGGAACTTACCAGACTTACAAGTGCTTAAGGATGGTTATAGAAGCTTATAAGCCATCTCCGTGGGCCGAGAAAAATAGGGGGCAGTCCCACTGGACTCTTATCGTCATTGATTAGCTATCATTAACATTAGTTACTGCGATAGTAAGTAAGGAGGGGTCCAAATGTAAGGCTACAAAGACAGGTTATACAATATATAATAACTAACACTATAGTTATAGTGGAAATTTTGGGAGGTCATGACCTGAGTTTTGTACCTTGCTTGGGCCATCGGGTGCAGGGCCCACCCAACCACCCTGGGAAAAACTGAAGCATCATGAATTCATGTTGAATCATCAGGAATTCGAAATGGTGGAAAAACAGACAAAAAAGGTGAGTTGAACCATCATGAACTGCATCATGAAATTCAACTACCTAGCCCTGAAAAAACACCGTGAAATGTGAAATTCAGGAGTATTGTTGTGAATTTCACAACAAATCCTTCTCACAGTGAAAGAAAACATGTTATAATGAGCTGGAAATTGAATATATTGTACTGTTTCAACTACACGATGTTTTAGTGTCTAGTCTGAGCCATAGAGTACAGAGATTCTGAGAGAGGGGGAAGGGACATATAGCACTTATAGGTACTTACAGCCTGGGTGTAAGACCGATATAACTGCATCATAAGCGGCCTATAAGGCTGTAAGTCTTCCTAAGTCCTTATAACCCAAAATGGACTTTTGCAACAACCAATTACGGTTATACCAAGGAGTTCAACATGTGCTGTAAGTTCAACTGCCGCAGACTGCCGCTGTACTGCCGCTGCAAGTGCCGCTGCATGCGGCAAAGGCACTGCAGCGGCAAAATCCCTTTTCCCATATAAAGCTCATAGGGTATGGTTAAGTACTCTGCTAGTTCATATATCCTCCCCAATTTCCACACCTGAAAACCTGAAAACATTCCTATGCCAGACTCCTACAGTCAACTGTTTCACACACAGTGCCACCCCCTGGTAACACCACAGTCTGTTGACCCTGGGTTGAAGTCACATTGGGCGTAGAAAGCACCGTTCTGGTTGATCAAAAGATCACCACCGCAACCTTCGATAGTGAATCCACTCTGGTCACTAAAACCAAAAACTCTTCCACAAGGGCTGGGTCCATTCTAGTTCAAGTGCAACATTCAGTCGGCCAACAGCAAATCCAGGAAGGGTAGGAGGCTTACAGGACCAGTGACCACATTATTGCATGCACTCTGCCCAGAAACCCAGGCAATGTTGTTGCTTCCTTGGTTTCCAAGGTCGATTGGAATCGGAGCGGCAGGACTCGAGTTACTATAGGCAGAAGCCCAGCAGCAGCAGGGGTCGGGAAAACGTTTGCAATGACGGTGAGAAGGATGGTAGATAAACAGATCATACAGTTACTCCAAATAAGTGACCGGTCATCCATCCAGTCCCACCTGATGTACTGCGAGCAGGTTCTGGAACCTGCACTTCTACCATTCTTCCTAGAGATGCCGGAGAGGGTGCCTAATCTCTTGTTTCAGTAAGACAGTGCATCTGCTCATCGTGCCAAGGCCATGTCTGAATGGTTTATGGCTCACACCAACTTTCCACCATTCCTCGTCCTCTCCAGATGTCGGCCCCATGTATCTGGTCTGCTTAGTGCTCAAGGAGCACATCCATGCCCGTCCTATTCAGCCTACAAATTATCTAGAGCTGCAGCAAGCAATATTCGAGGCATGGGATGCAATTCTATCAGCAGACACTGACATTGTGATTGATAGAATGCTAAGAATTGTTGATGCTATTATCGCATTCAATGGTGGACACACAAAGTACTAGCAATGTAATATACCTCTCTGCACAATTTTCATTTGTTTCCTGATCACCTATAAACAGTTAAAGATACTGGAATTACATGAACGGTCACTTATTTGGAGTAACTGTAATCACTTTAGAGAGCCTGTCAGTAGCTGGAACAATAAGGGCAGTGCTGAGGAATACCTAGAAAATTCAAACAGCTGGATAGGATCTTCAATGAGAGCCCGGGTTTATTGAGAAGTGGAATAGAGCTTGCCGGTTTTGCTTTGAACTAGAAGAAGAGACAGTGTCTGAGATTCACGATGGGTAAAACGGGTTTTTATACCTCCAAAGTAGTACGGAACATGCTTTGAACGCCGACGGATAGAAAAAATATGCATGTGTGTAAACGTTCTAATGTTACGCAGACAGAATGCCTGTTCCCTTCATTCTCCGAGTGGATCGCGAACATTATCGTCGAAGGCTGAAGAATAGGACCGGGTTTGATGTAGTTCGGAAAGTTCAGCCGAAATTGACGACCGACTGCAGGAGCTCACCTCGAAATTTTGGACAGCGGACCTCCAAGACAGTACTGGACTTGCTATAAAAGCCGACGGACGGAAGGAACATCATCGTCGAAGGCTGAAGAATGGGACCGGGGTTGATGTGAAGACAGGTCTGATCTGGAGTGCGGACCAAGGCTCCGGGAAGTTGTATCCGACTGCGGCGGGAGTCTGCTCATCGCATTTCGGGGGCAACCTTCACCTAGAAATGATCATCTCCCGCGCCTTGCACACGGACCGTGAAACCCACCGGTAGAGACGTTTGCGTTAATTTTGTGCATCATGGAGATGATCATTCCTGGGTGAAAGTTGCGCCTGAAATGTAATGAACAGACTGCCTTAGTGGGTTCCAACTTCCATGAGGGTTACCGACTTATGGGATCTCATGAATCGGGGTGTTCTTTGTTTATTTTCTATTCCAGTACAAGACATGCCGGGTCTTCGCTCCGGCTGTTGCTCTGGACAGTCATGTCGGAAATATATGGCAGAAACTCGGTTCTTCTGTTATTCACGGGGTGTTGGCTGGGACTATGGAAAGTTGAGTTCTCCATCTTTTAAGGCTCCAATCATCTAGCTTTCGTTTATGAAAACCTATAAACTAAACGGAAACGGTTAGAAAGCGTTTGTAAACCGTATAAAACAGTTTATAAACGGTATTTTCTAGGTTTTTATTCTATTTTTCGAACCGCCGCACTTCTCGGGGTCGCCGGGTATGCTACTTCCCATTCTATCAACAACAGACTTCGAATTGAAGATCTGCCGAATTGATGATCTCCCGCCGGGAGATCGTCAATCTTCCCCTGGCAGGGGATTCCTTTACTCGGGTCAGCGGGAGATCGTCAGTGACTAAATGTATGTCAACCATCTTGACTGACTCACCCTCAGCTGATGTCAGAGCATCACGGAGACAACGTAGGGTGGTTATTTGAATCTTAAACTATGTGTTTGAGTGGTCGAAAACACAGTTTAGGGAGTTTTGGGGGTACCCTTATCATACGACTCAATCGTTTTAAGGCCTCACTGAGGCTCCGAATCCTTAAGGCCCGAAAAGGCCGTATCGGGCCTTTGCGGGCTCGGAGCTTTTTTCTGACAGCTTATCCTCTTCCCGCCGTGGTATTCGGAGCTCCTCCTGGCCTCGCGACTGGTCGCATAGAATCTGACCGTGTCGGCTATCGCATCTCGCCGCGACATTGATGTCAAAGTTGACTTGTTATGCTGATGAGTGCCATGCATATATGGATATATTCAAAAATAATTTTTTCCTATCGCATATTTGGCCAGCACGATTCCTGCATGGCGCAGATTATCATCTGTCGGATGTGCGCCTTTTTCCAAAAGGAGTTCGAGTTCTGGATGGTTTCGATGTAGCTAAGAGTCCTGTGCCATCGATTGGGACATCCTGCTCATTTTCATGGTGTGCGCGGGGCAGTGAATGTTGAAGCGACAGGAGCAGCGAATGTTGAAGCGATAGAAGAATGAGGACGGCAAAGCCTGGGACTAGTGGCATATGTGAAAGTCAGTTTTATCGTTGCGAGAATAACAATTATGTACCGCAATTATGTTCGACTATTGGTTTGTTAGATAAGGACTGTGTCTTTTGGCATCGAGCAAACTTACATCCAGTTGGATCTTGATGGACTGTTCGGTCGCCGTGGTATCTCTACCAGAAAGTAACATGACGGGGTTTCCAACGGCACCAAGGCGGTAGTCCCACACAATCATATTATATTGTCTTGCAGTACAATCGCGGTGGCGGTCAATGGTTGTGTGGTGATCAGGCTGCGCCTCATAGAAAGCTTTTGCGTCACGACAACCAGGACTGCGAGATAAACCTGTTCTGTATCCGTTAACGAAGGATCCAAGAGTACGTAAGAATCCGCATACCGTCCCGAACGCTTGTGTGACTGCAGTGATGAGGAAGGAAGCAATGCTCTGGTATTTAAACGCAAACACGATTCGATTCTCAAGTTTCTTGAACCAAACGGGTATGAGGGTCAGATGTATGACGACCAGCGTGGAGTGAAAGCACAAAGACAGGAGTCACAGAGACCTCGCTGATTTCCTTGTAAATATCTGTCCTGCACCCGAGGAATCAGCAGGTGTTTGCGAGCATACATTAATATGGCAGGTACCCGTGCGCAATGAGCGAAGCGTTGCTGAATCCACGAGAAACACTTCAGTCCTCCGAGGCCGAGGTTGAGTTTGGTTTCGTGTTTTCGTCGGCATCGTGCAGCAGCTCCTTGTGGGAGGTGGAACGAGACAAGAGTCGATACATGGGAGGCAAATAAAAAACGATGACACTGCCGCTGCGAGTTTCGATGCTATTGTCATTCTTAGCATCGGACTTTTGACATTTTGATCGTCTTGTGCAAAGCAACAGCGCCCGCCATGATCGCATAATGCGGTCAAGAAGTGCCGACATGTCGCAAACGGTGAGGAAGTACAATGTTACTATGACCTAGCGGGTTGTCGTTATTGAAAACATTTCTTGCCCGGGGGTGTCCCTCATCTTTCCAACTTATCCCGGATATCCTTGCAAAAAATGGAAATGTCGAAAGTGATGCGGTCTACTTGTACATCAACTGGTCTTGTAAGTATCGCAATCGAGCTGAGCATTCTGTGATCAATTGAATGGCTGGAACCGCTGTTGGTGTAACACCGCGAGCGCCGGGGCGCCCCCCGAACTCACTCCCCCCACATACCTCCACCCACCCTCCCTCCTCCGCCCATTCCTTCGCCTCTTCGAGTTCGTCTGGGTACCCGGCGGCGGCGACGACTTCTAACGCCCGGGCTGGCAGATGAGCAAAAAAGAACGCCAAACTAGTGAATAATGCCGGGATGTGGTTACGCCGGATCTGTATCCGTGCTATAGTTAAGGCGAACATTCAGTGCGCGGTTTCTGCTGCCTGTCATCGACGTTGACAGGTTTTCTAGAGGCCATCTATGTACACGCAGAACTCAATCTCCGGTGTCGTCATCTTTCTCAAACTATGTCCGCTGACGATCGAATCCAATCGAGTACAAGATAGCTGTCACATTTGGAACTGACACAGTACACCCAGAATACGGGCGATATTTTCGTGCGCTGGCCCATTGGATAATTGACTGGAAGGATCATCCTCGGAAAGGCAAGGGTAATAGTTCATCTCTTCTTGCGTTTCTAACTCCCGCCAGGGGTGTCATAGTCTATGGAAATCATATCAACCACCTTCCCCCCCGAGGCTCGGCTCCCAGCAGCTGCCTCGTACCCTCCACTCCCACTACTCGAGCCTCCAGACCGCCTGACGAGAATCACTTATTCAAGTTTTTTCGTTTCTTTCTCGGCTTGCAAATTGGGTTAAGTCTAAGGTGGAGCAGAACCCTGTGATTAATAGAGAGCTTGAGCCCAAGTGGCATGCCGCTTTTAGGTTGTACAAAAAGCGGTATTCCGCTTTTTTCTTTTTTCCTCTAAAGGGCATTAACAAGGTGCCATTGCATCGGGGTGTGTGAATTTGAGGTGCACACAAAAATTGTAAATAAAAAAGCGGCATGCCGCTTGGGCTCAAGCTCTCTAATGCCGGAATTTAGTTGGGCCGGATCTGTGCTTTAATTACAAGAGCAGGGCGAGGTTCTGCTATCTGTCATCGACGTTTACAGGTCATCTACACGCAGAAACCAATCACCGGTGTAGTCAGCTTTTTCAAACTATCTCCGCCGATGACGGTCGAATCGAGTTCAAGTTCAAGATAGCTGTCATGTTTGGAGCTGACAGTACACCCAGAACGCAGGCGATATTTTGGAACAGTCGGACTCCGGTGCTCATTGTACCCGCAATCAACACCTGAGTGTCTGATTGTTCCAGAACCAAATGTGTCATAACTCAGCTCCGTAGACTTACGCATTGCTAAGCAGAGTTAGATAGACCTACGCTCAACAACAGAGATCATGTCTAGTCCGACTAGACTCCGCTCTCTTTTGAGATTTCTAGGGTTGGGTTAAATCAGAGTGGTGCGGAACTCACTAATTAATGTCGAGAATTGATTGCGCCGGATCCGTGCTATAATTACACGACTGGGCGAACATCCAGCACGCGATTCTGCTGCCTTTCATCGATGTTTAGAGGTTTCTTAGAGGTCAACTCCACGCAGAAACCAATCTCCGGTGTTTTCCCGATGTCGTCGCCGTTCTCAAACTATATCCGCCGATGACGGCCGAATTACGTTCGAGTTCAAGATAGCTGTTACAAGCAGACTCAGACACTGCCCACATAGTGCGAGTCTAAGGTTATTATCTCACTTCCGGCGGATTATCGTCCGGTGTATAAGCACAAAATTCCATCGGTATGGTCGAGCGGTGAGCGATCATTCAGGATCAAACACAGACGTCTTTGACAAGGCCCCCAAATTAGGCCCGACCCGGGTAGTGATGCCGCGAGGTGGAGGTAGCTCGAGCTGATTACCAGCTCGCCTCGGAGGATTATCATATACAGCACCTCGAGCTGGCTCGAGGTTCACCAAATGCCATTTCCTTGAATAGTAGGCAGCTGTGCACTACCCTCGGTAACTCCTACTTCAAAAATTATCTGTGGCCGCAAAAAGAGTATAATAATATTGCTTTCTATCTCTTGTGACTCAACCTCACCCACAATTGGATTGTAACAAAAAGAAGAAAAAACCAAATTGTCACCGCCGTCGAGCGTATAACATGAAGAGGGCGGGTGAACAGGTAATACCCAAGATTATAGATGTCATGTACTATATTCTTAGCTTCGTTTCCGTTCCACTGGGAGACCTTGTGCAATAAAAATTCGTCAAATTCAGACGCCTACAGATTATGTTGAGTTCGAATAAATTCCGTCTTCTCTGACCGAGATTCCGGCGATCTCAGTTGAAGGTAGTTCTATCTAAGATTCGGCGAGGCCGATCTATCTACGATTCCATCAGTATCCTCGGCTAGCCCCTTCTGTCCGTGGTAATATCTGTGTGACTAGGATACTCATTCAACCGTCCACAGTGTCAGGTGCCCGCCGCCTCTGCGACCTGTTCCATGTCGATGGACCCTCTACTTGATGATATTCTTTTTTATTTTATTTCCCACCCAGTCATTTGAACAGGTATAAAATGTGCATGCGCAGATGCGGATCCACTTGTCCACCCTCAAGCCAAACATGTCCTTCACACATTCCCACCTTCTTCCAAGTGCGTTGTCGCCGCTCTTGAACGCCACCACCCAGCTGGCTTTCGAGAATCTGTTCGCCTCAGTGGGGGGTCGTCTACTTCCAGGGATTCCTCTCGCATATCCATGCCTCAGTGGACAAGGAAACGGAACAGATTGTTTCAACGTTAAGGTGCTTCGTATATTTCACCGAAACTCTGGCCATTTCTGAAGAGTCGAGGTCAGACCCAATACCTCAATGAAAGTGCGTAGCTCTTACGGCCGACACCAATGACCCTTATTTATCTTTCAACAGTATATCGGGCGGACAGCTTTGGTGCCTACATAAACACGCAGTGGGAGACTTGCCAGACTACCGGAGCACAATGCCTTCTAGATGCTTCCGATCCAACGAATTCGACAACTATGGCTCCCGAGTGTCAACTGGGAAGCGTACCAGGCTATTTCGTCAGTATCTCAGTCATTGTTTGTTCCAAGGTCATGTTTCTAACCGACTGGACGCAGATTGACGTTCGAGATGCGACCGACGTCGCGGCAGCGTTCACATTCTCAGAGCAGACAGGCATTCCGCTGGTGATCAAGAATACAGGGGTAAGGATTTTCTGTAGGTCCATCGGACTGCTTCCAAACTTGATTGTAGCACGACTACAAGGGTCGGAGCAGTGCCCCAAATTCTATAGCGCTTTGGGTACGTCTTATTCATGCCATTCCTTCTCGGATTCTCGGAAGCACAATTTCAACGTGTGAGTTGGCGAATCGCAGATACACAATCTCAAAGAGGTGCGTGGGGGATTCCCCGATCCGCAAAGCTGGCTCGAAGATGAGCTCATCGATTCCCGGACAGATGTCTTATCAGCCGGATTTCGTACCCGAGGGCTGCTCCCTGGCGCAACCCGGTGTCACCCTCGGAGTAAGTTTATATATATTATATATTTCGCCAATTCGCGGGATTGCTAATACCGGACAATTCCTCGCAGGCGGGTGTGCAATGGGCCGAGGCGTATGAGTTTGCAGACGCGCATAATGTTACCCTGGTAGGAGGTACGTTCGTTGGCTCATACAACCTTGGCTAGACATTCGCGTAACCACTTCACTGCAGGCAGCGATCGCTCTGTCGGCGTTATCGGAGGATGGCTACAGGTGAAACTTGAGTTATGTGTTGGACGAGGGACTCATTCTAATTTATTTGATGTCCTCGAACCAGGGCGGCGGTCACAGCGTGCTCAGCAACACCATGGGTCTTGGGGTGGACAGGGTGGTATGTCACCCTGACCGCCTATCCCTCTCCTCGTTTCCTAATTTTGAATTATCCGGTAGCTGCAATTCAGGGTGGTGACCCCCAATGGGGAATTGAGGGTAGCCAACGCGTGTCAGAACCAGGACTTATTCCTTGCTCTGCGTGGGGGTATGCATATGTCTGTGATCTCCAGACCTGTAAGGCTTACTCCGATTGCAGGCGGAGGCGGCACGTTTGGTGTAGTCTTGGAAGCAACCTTGCTCGCGTCCCCAGCCATTACATTGCAAGCTGTGATCGTCTCGTGGTCTGCTCCAAATCGTGCGCTTACAGCAGAACTCTGGACCATCTTGGCGGACAATGGTCTCAAATGGGCTGCAGATGGATGGGGCGGATTTTCCATGGCCGAGCTTGCCATTCTTGTTAATCCCGTTCTCGACCCCGTGCAGGCCGCGGCGTCCATGGCGCCGCTGATCGACTTCGGCCATCGGCTGCAGCAGGACGGGGTTCCCGGCGCACAGACGGTGGTCACCACCTTCCCTTCCTTCCTTGAATTCTTCGATGCATTTACGCTTGAGCACGTCGCTGTGGGTTTCCGGCCGTGGTCATCATCCTTCTCCGATTGATTTCGCGCCCATGCGCATGATAATGTAGAGCGTCGGAACAAGCATCGCCATCGCGTCTCGTCTTGTGGACAAAAAAAGCTTCCAAAGTGCCGAAAAGCGATCAGCACTTGTGGCGGCCCTTCAGGAGACGAACAATGCAGGGCCGGGGATGATCATTCTGCTGGTCGCGCCGGTATCTCATGTGTATCAAGGTGGGACGAGTGTCACGGACGCTTGGCGCTCGAGCGTCTATCATGTTACCGCGGTCTCGTCGTGGGCGTGGAATGCAACCGTAGCAGAGAAACGTGCGGCCTATCAGTCCGCCAGCAAGGCCGTCAATAATTTACGAAGGGTTACCCCCGACGCGGCTTACCTGGTATGTTTCAACTGGCGCACGTGAACGCGGAACTGACAAAGTGATATTTGGCGCCTAGAACGAGGCAGATGTATACGAACCGAATCATGAAGGTATGCACGTTTTTGATAACCAATTCTCAATAATTAACGGCAAAACGGGAAAACAAGCTTCCTTCTGGGGTTCACATTACCAAGAACTCTTGCGAATTAAACGGAAATAGTCAGTGGTTTCTGCTCTGAGAATGGGGAATTAGTACTCAGTCGCTCTAACAGCGATCCCCGGCAGTTGCTGGACTGTTGGCAGTGTGTCGGTTGGAATCCCGAATCCCCTCGTTTCTCATGTTACCTATGAATGTATGTCCTTCTCACGTCTCGGCAATCCGGTACCGGATCGACATATATAGCGCAGATCCATTCGCATCTCTGTGTAGTATTATGTAATATTCACTGGGGATGTGAGAATATAGAAAGTACTCAGTATACAAGGCACTGCATTGGGACATTTTGAACAGGAGTTGACCAGTACTGTGGGCAAGCTAACCTAACCCCAGACAATCTTGCTGCGAAACAGGAGGAGTCATCCGAGATTTGCCACTCGGCCGAGCGAGGGGATGGGACCTTCTGGTTCTTGAGAAGTTCCCAGGCGACAAGCGCGATGGGGTTCAGCTCGGTCGTGAACACCTTCCAGACATTGTACAGGAGGGGAACTTCGGGTCTGTTGACCGTGATTCCCTCCATCCCCTGGATGCAGAAGAGTTCCAGCCAGAGGAGCGTAACATCCGAGTTCTCGGAACCGGCTCGGTGGTTGGCGCGGCGGGAGAGCATGTCCGGACAACCCATGAGGCGGCCGGGCTGGTAGAACACACTGCATTTTGACGGGTTCTGGAGCCACATGAGTCCAGGTTTGGCGAGCCTTAGCCAAGATTGGTTGAGACGTCTCGGCAGGGCCGGGCAGTCTCGACCGATCTCGGCTAAAGCTTGCCATGTGGCTCCAGAAGCTATCAAAATGCAGTGACCGGGCGAAGTCGAATCGGGACAGGTACAGGGACCACCTGGCCTGTCACTGGTTCAGCTTCTGCCACTTCTGTGGAAGTACTCCAAGTTCTTGTGATCCATCGAGATCTTGACCAGGTGCCCACTCCTCTAAGGCTCGGACAATCACAAGCATCTCCTTGTCATGGATCACATAGTTCCGTTGGACATCATTCAAGCTCTTGGAGTGAAAGGTGACGGGGCACCACTTTCCATTCACACCCTGTTGTGAGAGAACGGCTCCGGTTGCCCAGCCAGAACTGTCTGCCTCCAGCCAGTATGGTCGAGACTCATCCAGGAGGACCAGGATGGGCTCTGTGGTCACTGTGTCCTTGAGTACTTAGAACACAGTGGCCGAGGCAGTGGTCCAGTTCCAAACCATGCCTTTCTATGTCAGGTCGTAAAGTGGCTGGGCAACATCCAAGAACGCCCAGATGAATCTCTGGTAGAAGTTTGTGAAGCTGAGGAACTGCTGCACGTCCTTCTTGTTCTTGGGGGCAGGCCAAGTGGCAATGCCAGCAACCTTGATGGGATCCATCTCAACATGTTTGTGCGAGATGATAATGCCAAGGTACTTGATCGTCGACTTCTCGAACTCGCACTTCTCCAGACTGAGGAAGAGGTGGTGCTCTCGGAGCCAACAAAGCATCTCCCAGACGATTTCAGGATGACGGGTGAGGTCGGAATGCATGATGAGGATGTCATTGAGGTAGACCATGACATCTCCAGACAGGATAAGGTCCTTGAAGATGTCATTCATCATCGTCTAGAAGGTGGCCAGGTGTGATGAATCACCCGGGTTCTACTTTTTCATACAACGTGTCTATATGGATACAGACACGTCTTAGCGGCATGGGACTCTCATGATGCCACCACGTGACCTTCTCACAGTTGAAACCTAGCCACGGATTCTAAAAGCCGCAGACTCGGGGTACTCTGCGCCACAGGATACAGAAGACATTAGGGACTAGGAACCCATACAGACGGATCCTAGTCCCCGGACGCACCACGGCTGACACAGAAGTGTACACGAAGTACATGACTGGTCACAAACCAATTGGGGTTTGAACCACTGGATACAATGACATTAAGGATTAGGAAACCCGAACATTGGGTCTCCTAAGTCCTCCAATGCCACGGGAACAGACACAGAGGAGTCCAGGAGTATCAGCATCAATGCTCCTTAATGCTGCGGTACAGGAACTGATCGTGATTGACCGTGATCGCTTTAATTTATTAGAAGCCTATATGAGCTCAGTAGAATCTTCATGTACAGTAGATTCTACCTCATCTAATCTCAGGCTTCTACCTTGGCTTGACATAGGCATTGTCTCCACCCTGCCCCGCTTCCTCCACATCGTACTACGGGTTGTATCCACACCCTGGGTTGTATACCTGAGTGGTGATCACGCCCTCTTCGACTCGTTTAAATGGTGCACCAGGGTGCGGCCGTGAAATCTAATGGATTGACTAGTGAGAAAAGCGAACTAGTCACTCTACTCAAACCAACCAAAACCAAAGAGTACACAGCTGGCTTTTATACATTTCAGAGAGAAGTAAAGGAGATAGACGGAATGAATAGGAACAATAAAGGGTGGGAGCCCGAGTAGTGAATGGCCAATGGCGTAGAAGACATTCTCAACCATGGGTATTATGACCTGCTACCGGGGCTAGTCCACATGTATTTCTCTAGCACACCATAAGACATGCTTAGCTGTTTTGGTTTCCATCTTTCTGACTGAGCAAGTCAGTCTTAGTCATTGCTGACTGGTCAAGTCAGTCTTAGTCAATTCCTATTCAACTTCTGTATCAGTCCCGTACCTTCACAAGCTCAGTGGAACTCATAGTAAATATCAAGTGGATTGACAATATAGTGCAGCGCTATACTGACAGACAAGTATGGTGACCAGTGAAATATAGCGCAGTGCTATTCTGTAGTGCCAATCCTCATCAATCATATCAGTCAATCCTTGATGCGAGGCCCACATCTTTCTAACGGTCAGATCTGCCCGAGTAACCACAGTGATGGTTAACTCAGTAATATGTCTTCATCCCAACCTAATCAGTTGGACTTATACACAAAATCAAGCGATGCTATATCTCTGCCGGCCCTAGTGTGGTTGTACCAATCCAGACTTTGTATATCTTGTTTTAATAGTCATCAGACTATTCAGAGGCCGTTGAAGCGGCAAGTCAATAATTCTGAGTAGTTCCCTAATGTTTCACCTCAAGCACATAAGATAATGGTTTACTGCCGCCATCTCTAGCTCAGTGTAGAATATTATAGTCAGGACATAACAGCCTTTTGGGCTGCCTTGTCAAGTCTACTCAATCCTTCATAGTTGATTTGTTACACTGACTTTCGGCCATCAATAGTGTAGCCTACCACCCCAGGGAGGGTGTATGCTCATAATCTAATGCCTCACTTCTGCCCACTGATAGGTTCAAAATGAAATAAAAACGGGTGTTTTCATGCATGTTTTGGTACACACCCCTATCATCGTTCCGGGTTCCACCTCGCATCCTGACCCACGACATATGGCCTCCTATAGAGGACACCGTATGGTTGGTCCTACTGCTCAGGGAACACACAAGCTACTAGTGTCTATCGAGTTTATCCTGGTTGGGGTTCTCACTGGGTTCCTTGCTGTTTAGCCAACCCAGTGGCTGTTGCTAACACCAGGGAGTTGGTCAGGCCGAAGTACATCACCAGCGGCTCCTTCTGTTCGAGCAGGGAGATTAGGTAGACCTTGCAGTTGGCTGGCTTCGCATCCGGGACAAGTTCAATGGTGTGGTCCCACATTCGTCTTCTGGCAGAGAGTCAAAGGACTCCCTGTTGAAGACATCTGAGACGTCCGCGGCCCAGAGCGGAATCTCGGTTCTGGTTGGTGCGAAATCCCATGCGTAAGCCTGAGCGAGGTGCTACAAGACGGTACTTCCGGTGCGAATCTCTTTGGCCAGGGTGAACGTGGTATAGAGGATGTGGGCAATTTCGAACACAACAGTTTGGGGATTACGCCGATCGTGGAATGTCGCGTTCATATGGCAACTGATGGCCGCATGCGGCAGGGTTGAACTACAAGACAAAAATGACAAATTCATTGCAATGGATTTGGACACTAACAATCTGTATATTGAACTAAAAAGCATCGGAAAAACAGCCAGGCAATAGATGATAAAGGGCTCCGAGTGAGAGTCAAGATGTTGTTCAAACAACTCTCTATTGCTGTGTTTATGAACCATGACACAATTGGTATGATGAAGTTTTGTTTGTCTCTGTAATGAAAATGTGATTCTCTGCAAGTGGCTGAAGTTAGGGCACCCTAACAACCCATACCTTACAGTAGTGGGAATAGCCACAACTAACCCGATCTACAAATGGCTTCAGCTAGAATGGGCTTGAACACAGTGTGTGTTCACTCAAACACAGCTCCGACTCCTCTTTCCCGGACACACAAATTACAACCCATTTCCATATCTCTGAAGTTTAAACCCTACCTGCTTCCACCAGCAGACAGCGATCCAGCAATGCACAAGTTGGGTGAGGCTTTCGCCTCTTTCTACATGATGATTTGAAGAGATTTCAATCATAGCATTCAGCCAATGGCTGCTGGGAAGGGAGCATAGTGCCGCCTCCAGAATGCGATGAGTTCCAGGGTCAGGTCCCCGAATGACTAATCAGAGAAACAGAAACAAATGCTTGTGTCAGATCCCACTGGGAAGTACTGTTTTGCTCACTTCGAGCCACTCGAAAATACATCCCATAAGGTATCCCCGTCCCAAAAGGTGAGCCTTAATCATAGGAGGTGGGATAGATTGAAACTCAGAATAGAGTATCAGGCAAGGCAGACAGAATTTCAGCACAGATGCGAGAGAAATCCTGTCCAAATGGTTAGCAAAACCTCCCATTTGAATTATAGCACCAACCAATCGTCTTTGCCTATCGCATTATTATTGACAAGACATTTCACTACTCTGCAAATGCAGTTCAAAACTATATCATGACATGTCCACCACTGGATTTCAAAAGGAACTAATGCCCATAAAATGTGATAAGTCGAATGAAAAACGGCGTGTTCATTGTTGGTGATGCTCGGCCAAGCACTGCAAACAATAGTTCTGAGCTGTTGCCATGTCATGTCCAGTATGCGATGGACATGCAGGAGCCCGTAGTCTAGTAACCCCCTGGCCACGAGAACTTGACAAAGTTCCGAAGTAGGCGAGTCAATGTGCTTTATAAGTCAAATGTCGAGTTTTGTCGATGCCATATATGCATGGTGCTTCCAGAGTTCAACCAAATCAGGAGGTACAGTGGGTATTTTCTTCAGAAAGATCCTTGTCGAAGAGATCAACACTAACTTCGAGCCAAGGCAGCAAGGATCCACAATTATAAGGGTCCAGAGTGAGGATGTGATCAGGCTCCATGCGTGCGATCAGCAGCCAAAATTCAGGGGAGGGAGGCAATGAGATCAGAAATGGCATCAAGTGGAAATGCGGATGACTTTGGAAACTGGTAAGACATACACCGTTTCGGACTAACTTGCACGTACTGGGACATGGAGCCATGATAGAGCGAGTGTGGGGCAGCATAGGCGGGTCTTTCAGAACTTGTCAGACATACGGTGGTGCGAACTGATTTGAACTTACTGCGGCACAGGCACATGATGGAACCAGTGTGGGTGACTTCAACTAGCACAAAGTCGGAGAAAACATCGGGCCAGATCCATTTGATGGTCCAAACTAGCGACATAGAAATTGTGAGATCGACTGTGATTATTGAGGAAATCCAGAAATGATGCGTGGTGGAAGGAAATTGGGTTTGGGCCCCCATTCTTCGATGTTGAATGGAGCACCGAATGCAGCCCACGGAGCAGCAAGCCTGCTTCTCCGTCCTCGAGCTCAAAGAGCTGATCAATTTCAGCAACAGTCAGTTCAAAGTTCGCGATAGCACACAAGATGGGAAGGAGCTCTGCTTGCCTGGGAGCAGATCTGAGGATGGTCATGTAGAGCTGGTCCAGTGTATCAAATGCTGAGTCTGAGTCCATCCCGGTGGTGCTTGGACCATTGCTAGCCACTGTATTGGGCAATAGCTTTTGTTGTTGATCAATTTGATAATGGTAGCTGCGTAGATGAAATGACCAGAAGACTTCTCAACCAGGCTCTTCAGCGAGCCCAGTGAAGGCCATGGGTAGGGGACACTTGCCATGGTGGAGTGCTCTCGATGAATGCACGAAAATTCATTGCAAAGATATTTGCGAACATTGTCGAACAATTGCTCCACATTGGATGAGAGATAGTTGCCAATGTAGATCGGCGAGTCAAACACCTCGCAGATATGTGGTTCCGGCCGACGGGAAATGATGAAGCACAGGGGAATGGTGTGGTTGGGGGGTGATTTACGGATTACACACAGTATTTCTTGTTGGATATCATGCCCATCACATTCATCAAGACCATCCATAAGGATTGTCGCACCTGAGTAGGCGCGAAAAGGGCCAGAAATGAGTGTCTGCATTTGGGTTTCGATGGATCGGACAACGATGAAGGAATCATCCTAGTTCCTGCTGTCCCAGGGATTCCATACATCCTGCAAATAATCCCCCTGATATCTGATTTTCTTTATTTAACTTGGTTTTTTTTGCACTAGGTAGTATAAATGTATACTACCACCCTAGGACATAAGGGGTGTCCCCCTCCCCCAAGAAACCCCCCCAGAATTTCATACCCAGATTGTGAAATCCCTTGTCAGTCCAACCAAATCTCATGCAAAGGCTGCTAACCTTTTTCAAAAAAACCATCTTCCACCTGCTTGCCTTGCATTTTAAGCACACCGATATGGTTATCAGGTATGGGGAATCATACTCACCGATTTTCAGACATGTGTGAAACCTCCCTACTAAGATCCAGACCCTAGATCTGGCAGCCGGGTCAAAGTTTTATTCTTCTGCCTGTTCCTCATATCACGATCCCTACTGCAAGATTTCGGTGCATGTATCTTGATAGAAAACACTCCCTTCGTCCATACCTATGACGGTCCGATTGCACTTTTATTCCCACGCAATACTTTTTGATCCGCGCAACACTTTCTTATGCGCGCAACAAACTTTCAATGATTCCGAAAGTATCCCTAGCCTTTCAAATCAGCAATCCGGCCTTTTGCATCGTCTCCAAACCCACCCGGCACCGTTCACATCAGGTTGGGTTCCTTTTAAGGCTTCTAGAACGAGATCCGCGGGGTTATGTGTACGATTCTTGCTCCAATTAGGTTCTAACTGTCTGCCGCTTCAATTGGAAGGCTTTGCCTCTCATTCTACACTCTCTGTCCTGAGCCTGTGCCAGGATCTAACTGAGATCATCTAAACCTTTCCCGTTTGAGTAAACTGGCCAGTAGCGGAATTTCAAATTTCAAGTTATCTCCTCCTATCCACACCCTCGTTCAAATGGATGACTCGAATCGCTGCTCTGGAAGGGGCGAAGACGGCCAGCAATGCATCTGCAAACACGTCACAAAAACCCATATTGAAGGTCATCGCACTTTGTGCTCCAACTGCGAGCATATTGAGTCCGCGCATCCTGAACCCCCTCGAGAAGCGGGCTCTCTCATTCGAGGATATCAGGGGAGGGGGGGGCTTGGAGGCTCCTCTCTCAACCATCCTAAGCCCAAAGCTACGGTCCAAGAAGCTGGGGCGGAGACTGTTGATGGTCTCAAAAAGCGCAAGTCCACCACTGACACTGAGCCTCCTCCCAAGCCCCCCAGAAAGAAGGTCAAGGGTGAACTAAAAGTTGTACTCCTCCTTTAATCCCTGGCCCAGAACTCATTTCTTCATTTCCTGCAGAAAAAGAAAAAAATGTGAAGACAATGAAATGGAGAACACATTCGAAGTGGGGCAAATAGTTCTATTAGTTTGCAGCACCAAGGTAAGCTCTTCACTCCAAGAGGACAGTTCAAGAACTCACCTTTCTCAGGGCGGCGAGGGCCAGCGCTGTTTGAAGGAAACAAAGGCGCCCAACTCTCACAGGCAGGCCGAGATGCGCCAGTTGAAGCTTGCTGTGGCCTCGACTCCAGCTCAACGCCTCATCCTTGGTGCAGACTGGTCTACGGAGACCTACACAAAATATCTCACCAATCTCTTCCCCGACGCTTTTTGCTATATCGAGTCACAGCTCTACCGTGGAGACGCTTCCGCCTCGTCTGCAGTCTAGGCCCAGAAATGGCTGGCCGTCATCAAGACGAACCAGTCTGTGCACCTGTCTGGGGAAGGGCATCCAGATGGGACTGAAGTGTCTCTGTGCTGCAAGCGACGGGGGATCAGGTCTTCGGATCTCATTCTCTTTATCGGTAAAGTTCTCCCACTCCTCTTGTTAGCTTTCTCAACTTGGATCCAGCCACCAAGATTGCCATCCCCTCCACGCGCTACACCAATTGGGACTTGGAATTGGAATTGGAATCCCCTGAAGCAGAGGGGGTGTCCGACTATGACATGCTGGACAGCAACTAAGAGATCCCCCGTAAACCTAGTACGACCATCCCTCTTGTTGATCTATCTCCTAATTGTTACACACCTAGGCGCCAAGGCTAAAGGCAAAGGCAAGGCTAGGGCCAGATCCATCTCCCCTGGTGCGCAGTTCTTTTCATATTGTGTACTTCAGTGTTTCACCCTGCATCATAGTCATCAAGCTTGAGAAAGTAGGGGCAGAGACCTCTGAAGAAGACACCTCCGACATGAAGAAAGCCGCAAAGATGCGCACCCGTCTGGATACCCAGAGCATCAAGAGGAAGGTCTTCCGTATGCCGGATAACAGCGACGACGAGCGCCCTGTCATCTTTGAAGTGGATGACTCGGACAAGGAAGTCACCTTTCCCAAACCCGCCACCCTCTTCTCCAAGGTGGTGAATCAGTCCCCTCTCTTCAGCAGCTTCCTCTCCCCGGATGGAGACGTCATCTCCCCTTTCCCTTCACAGCCTTCTTCCCCTACTGCCGCCAATTCCTCTTCGGCATCCTCTTCGGCGTGGGCCAGCACTTCGTCTCTCCCCTCCACTGGCAGTAATGCCGCTGCAACTACGTCCACATTCTCCCTCCCACCTGCCGTCCTACCTGCAGCACTCCCCAGCTTCGGACAGCCTGCATTCCCCCCTGGGGTCCCCTCTATTCCTATGGTTGCCAGCTCCACTCCTGCCGCTACCTCTGCCATTTCTGCGCCTGTGGAGAAGGTAGGTAAAACAAAGGCCAAAGGTTTCGTCTAGTCCAACCCCTGGACCCGCAGCGCGTAGAGGCGGCTTTCCTTTTCATTCAAATAACTCACTCTTTGAAGAACCACTTATTTGATTAACTCCCCTTCCGTATCTATTCTCTCCTTCCTTCCTTCCTCCCCTTCATTCTCTCTATTGTTTTTACCTCTCCCGTCTTTATCTATTATCTGGCCTTTGTCTCCCCGGTTCCTTGCCTCTGATTCTCCGACATGTCCCCTTTTATTTATGGTTTCCTGTGTCCGATCCTGTCTATATATCGCCTTTGTCTCTTACCCTAGCCCATCGAGACTGTTCTCAAACCATTATAATTGATTAATTTTCTTTGTAGCTCGCATTTGAGTGAGGAAATACATTCAATGTACAAGACAAGGGTGGGCGTCCAACTGTATCACCTACTCGCATGCTGGAATCTCTCAAGCCTCCATATCCTCGGCGGAGTCTCCAACGAAACAGCGCAAATGTGCAGTCGCGGGACCCGGACATCTCCCATTCACACCCGCCCCACATTAAGTACATCGCTACCGATTGCTAACTCCCGTCCGTTTTATAGCCGATATACGCCACCCTCTCGGACATCGTGCTCTATTCAGGCGCGCTGCAGGAGCTGGCGAAGCCTTTTGTGGGCGCAGTGGAGCATAAGAGGAAGGAAGAGTGTAAGGGGTTGGGTGAGTCGTGTTTCTTTCATGCAAGAAACCAATGCTGACATTTGCTTGTTGGAACAGATGGCCCCAATGCGGTCGCACCGCTGGAGTATCACGTCTTCGTGCTGGTTGCGGACGCATGCGCGCTGCGCAAGGTGGTGCCCAAGCTCATAGCTCATGATGCGCGTGTTCCCAGGCGGAGGGCGAGCCGGAGGAGGTGCGGAAGGGGAAACATGTGCTGAAGGTGGCGCGAGGTAGAGGCGAGGGAGTTGATCGCGGAGAAGAGGCGGTTGGAGACGGAACAGCGGAAGTGCACGGCTCGTAGGTCCAGTAGGGGCACGATACTGCAATAAAGGTCAGCATTAATGAATATATGCAAGTGGTGGAATTAAACTCACCAGGACTAGACCTCAGCCCATCACGCGACAAAATCCACATCTGCTGCGCCCCCGCCCATCCCCTCTCTTCAGATTCTCCCTGTCCTCATTCCTTCCCAAAACAAAAACAAAATTAGGCAGAGAGGCGGTTGGCATGATCATCACAGCCCTCGGTCTCGGAGCCGGACTGGTGGTCTTGTGTGTGTGCGCGCGCATCCAGGGGCGTGCGCCGGTCGAGGTGGAGGCCAAGGGGGAGTGGGAAGAGGTGGACATTGAGTTGGAGCGGAAATCTGATGGAGCTGAATATTGGAATGGGAGGTAGAGTTCGAGTTCGAGTGCGGGTCCGACCTCGAGGAAGATGAGGCAGGCGGGGGGTCGTTGCGGGGACCGCGTCACCGACGCGCAGTGGGCACTGCTTCCATCTGTTCCTGTCCCTGCTCCTCCACTCGGGGAGGGCCTGCGGGTTCAAAAGGTGATATGAGCGTAAGGCGGATTATCACAGTCCAGGTTTGGGATGGCAGGGGAGACGAGGATGGGGTTGGGGAGGCCGGAGAGGTAGCGCGTGAGGAAGGCGGAGGGTGGAGAGGGCCCTCCGTGGCAAGAGGGGAGACACTGCATTCAGACCCCCCCGTAGGCACAGATGTGCCTACGTTCGCAGATCCCTGCCGAGGTGTGTCTATCCAAGCCGAGGTTAGTTTACGTTGGTCTAGCATGTCTGCCTACACGAGGCCTGCCCACGTTGGCAGATCCCGGCCGACGGTGGTGTGCCTATCGTGGCCGACCCTGGCCGCCCTGAGTCCGCCTATTCCGGCCGGAACAGGTAGACCAACCTCGGCAGGGATCAGCAGATGTATCGGCAAAAGTCGGTGTGGTCTGCCTACACATATGCCTACTGGGATCCGGCAGACCTGTGCCTACGGGGGGGTCTGAATGCAGTGAGAAGGATGGGGCGAGGGGCAAGACGGCGTGCTCCTCCGTGCGGCGCACACCTCGTGTTTTGCGTGCGCAGGAAGGATGATGATCTGCGCATGTGAAATACGAGGTTCGCACATGGGCGTCGGCAGACAGCGCACAATCAGGATGCACACGCTGTTTCTTGTGCCCCAAGGTGAGTGCCAGCCGACGCACTCTCATTGCGATGTACCCGACGTACCTCCAGGAACGTGCGACGTGCTCACATACGGAAGATTCGGCGGCGCATGGCAGACGCTCAGCAGCTCCGCCTAGCTTGCCCGGCCCAAGTCCTTTCGACAGATCAAGCGGCGCAAGCTGCTGCTCAGGCTGCACAGAGCTAAGGTAACGCCAACACCAACACCAACGGAGGGAGCTACAGCGTCGGTGCCGAACGGGAGTGCCAACCACGCCCATGGTGCGGAGGCGTACCGCAACGGCTTCCCCTCGTCATCGCCGAGCACCAGCAACGTCAGCAAGGCATACGGCGTCAGCAGGGCGAGGCGCGCTTCACGGACCAGAGCCTGAAGGTGCGCCGCCGGGAGGAGGCACAGCCGTTTGGGAATCCGCAGCGCGGGGCGTACGAGGTGCCACTGCCATCGTTGGCGTCGATCGGGAGCAGCGGTGGTAGGAGCGGCAGCAGCCCTAGCGCGACGACGAGCTCGTTCTCGCCGTTTTGGCCCGATCTGAATCAGCATCAGCCGCGTGGGCTCGGGCACCAAGGCCAGCACCAGCACTAACACCAACAGAGCCAGCACCAAGGGCAAGGGCTGCTGGCAATATGTGAAGAGAACGACGTGCGTGTCGTCCCCTGCGTATTCACGCTGAATGGCTTGCCCGGCCCTGGGGAACGGGCTGGAGCTGGGTCCAGGGAACTGGCACTCCCGAGACAGGCGCTTGCTACGCCAAGGTGAGTGGAGAAACAATGTTTGAATACAAGACATCTTACCTCGTATGCAGACTTGGTGATGGCAACGTGCGCGAGTCCGGGGGGTGGATCACAGGGACGTCGACGTAGTTTTGGGGCTTGCAGGCGTTTGAGCCGGAGGAGCCGCAGGAGGGGAAACACGTGTTGGAGGCGGCGCAAGGCAGGGCGAGGGAGTTGATCACGGAGAAGAGGCAGTGCAGGTCGAGTAGGGGCACAATACTGGAAAAGGTCAGCATTAATGAATACATACAAGTGGTAAAATTAAACTCACCAGGACCTCGCTCGGGGGCCATCCAAAATTCTGGCGAGCATGGTCGAGGCAGTGCTCCCAACGTGTGCGAGTTGGGTGGTGGGTCCCGGGGACGTCGACGTCGCCTTTGGGCTTGCAAGGGGTTGACGTCGCAGATGTGTCTTGTTGGAACAGCTGGGGAGCGACGTCCGTGGGGGGCGAGTATGCGCGGGGTTTGGCACCCATGAGTCGCCTTGACCTGGTTGCGCGGGTGTAACAAATGTAGCGGCGATGTCGGTCAACGTCACTGCTCAAGATGTTGCGGGTTGGCGAGTTGGGTCGGTATACACGTGTGCGGAGTAGCCCAGCACTGCTGAGAATGGTTGAGAAGAGGCTGGAAAACAGAACAGAAACGTGGTGAGTCAAGCACCTGTAACTTCTAAAGCAAATAAGATGATATGCACACCTTTCAGCGTCGAACTTCCTTCCTGCTCTGTCCTCTCCTTCGTCACCATCCAGCTTGCAATTGGCTCGCGTTGATCAGTCAAGAACACGGGCACAGTGGAAATCTTGAGCTGAAGTTCAGCTCTTTTCAGGCTTTAGTTTTGGTTTTGGAGATGCTGGGTGGCAGTCTTCGGTGCTGGGGATTCCCGAACGAGTTGTGGGTACAGGAAGAGAGCAAAGAGGATTTCCTTTTCGGGAATACGACTCTCTTGCTCTACCTTGAACAAACAACACGTCGAATCACAACGCGTTGACTCTCAGCATGGGAAAATCACAGGGAGTGTTTCTGTGACTGAACACGTCGACAAGACACGGATTCCGTGCCCCCGGTTTTTAAATCACTGTTATTCTCGCTTTTATTCCCCAACTTCATGCCCATATTCTTCGTGCCCGACGACGCACTGGAGAAATATCTCGCTGCCGTGGATGCTTTCGCCGACAACACCGACATCCCTGGCGCCTTTCTGGCCTTGGGTCCCCACCTCCAAAGCCAAAGTACGCGTTTTTGCCACTCCAGCTTTCTTCTACATACTCACACTCTTTTCAGAGAGTTTGGATCACCTCTTTTCCCCCCCACAGATCTGTGCTTGCACGACGAGTCCTTGTCCGCCTCTTGCTCTACCCAAACATCTCCCACCCTTGGAGGTACCCCATGGTCTAACATCAGTACGACAGGTTATTTCCCTCCCAAAATCCTTCCCCTTCTGTTGTTCTGCCAACCCAGAGAGGATCTGCGGGAGGAAACACCCCTCTCCCCGCTTCAGTCCCCCCTCTCCCCCATCTCTTACCCGGAGTTGAATGAGAACGAAAACACGTGCTCAGGGACTGGGCAGTGCACTTCTGCTGGGTATGGGCAGCCATTAGCTGACTAAGCAACATTAATCCAAAAACCGTCCACTTCGTTCAACCCCGCCTCCTGGGACCAGTTTTAGGGCACAAAGTGGCTTTTAATAATACTAGGCAACATTATACACTACTTAGATAAATATACAAATGCGAATATACATGATTATAAACAAATTATCAGAATATTCGCCACAAGTCGTAGATTATGCATCCCCCTCATACCACTCTTCCTCAGAATCATATAGTTCTTCGTCTCCATTGTCTTTGTTGTCGTCAAGAGCCTTGGCAATGCCGCTGTCTTCATCCACGGGCCCATTATCATCAAAACGGTTTTAGCGGCGCGGTCCGCTTTGGTGGTGCGTTTTTTGGACCCATATAGGTACTGTACAATTTCGTTCAAATCGGCAGGGGGTGTGACGTGTGACCCATGTTACCTGTTCGACATTTTGGCAGCCGCCAATTTTTTGCGTGACACCTCGAAAATTTCGGCATTTGAACTGGAAATTTTCCCTTTTTTTCCTTTTTGTTTTTTTTTTGTTAGGCAATTGGGGGCCTGTGTAACCACTTGGAGGTTCGACAGAGGCCTGAGTGACGCGTGACATCGACCAAAGTTCGTGATCGACAGGGGGGTGCGTGACGCGTGACTGCCAATTTGAACGAAATTGTACAGTATCGTTGGGCCAGGGGAGGGCCATGGGTCATGATGTGAACAGCTGGGGACGCACCAACGCGTCCACAGTGCACTGCACCACACCAATTGGCGGCAAGATGCTGAAGTGTTTGGCCGTGTTGAAGTGCCCAGAGTCTCTCAATACGGGTGTTGCAGGTGAATCTGTTGACGGTAGGATTACGGATTGAGGGGGAATGGATGACCCACGAGCCCCACATGAAGGAAACCCTTCCAGGGCCTTGGTACTCACCATGACGAGTAAGTTCCTGCCGCAATCGACTTGATTATGGTATTGACAGACTCTTGCTCAGTGTATCGACCACTTGACACCGATCTCAAACACGCAATTCGGTGAGTCGTCCTCTTCTTACTTCCCCAGTTGCATTTCTCATCCCTTTGTTTGCAGCTTGTCGATTGGAACTCCGCCTCAATTCTGTCTGTACTGACTGTATTGTACTTGGAAATTAGATTCTTATGATTATTTGGGATGTGATCTGAAATTGGTTGGACCGCCTTGAAAGTGCTACAAGGCCTTGCAAGGGGTCCGAGCCTTGGGTAGCCTTGGGTTAGAATTCCGCCGCTATACATTGTTTTTTGAGTTCCTTCTCTGCTTCATGTACGATCTGCGCGAGGAAGGGCAACTCCGTTCTCTGCTGGCTTGCTTCGCCTCAAATGCCGCCGTGGAAACAGTTTTCTGCTCCGCGCTTGTCGCCTCTCTCCACCTTCAATTGTGCTAGCCAGAATTCGATCAATCGCTCCCGCCACATTGGCCGCCCTCAAGTTAATATTACCTCCTCGTTCAATAAATAATAGGCGCCTTGGCTTCGCCTTTAGCATTCTTTGCATTCGGTGTGAACATAAGGACAGATGTGTCACAGACTTGCTATCCATCTAGCTTTGGATTTATGCGGAACGCTACTGTCCACAACTCATCTGTGCTTCCCCCATCCAGCTCACCTCGGCCTCATACCTCAGGAATGTCTCCCTCAGAATATCCTTTCAGCGCCACATATACGGCGACGACGATACCGTCTCCCAGTACCCCAGCATCCAGGCTGTGCACCCCCATTCGACGATACTTGCTGGGCGGAGGTCTGCTTGGGCGAGGACGTTGTCGGGGCAGAGGTCACTGTGGACGAGGTGGATGTGGCAGCAGTTGTTCGGAGGTATCCGTGTGCATGCAAGTCAACAATGTGGGTGAAGGTCCAACAGTGTCTTCGCCCATGCGAAAGCTTCGGAAGTTACCAGTCGTAGAGCTGCATACCCGCTATTCAAATGGACTTTGGAGGTTCCGAAGCTGTACGATTAATCAGAATTGGGCTTGACATTGATTGCAACCAAGCTACAGAGAGCACAAAAAATTCCGAATACTGTGCAATTTCGTTCAATTCGGCAGTCACGCGTCACGCACCCCTTGTGCCGCGATGAATTTTGGTTTCGGTCACGGGTCACAGCACCCAGTGCCGAATGCAAAATGCGTGACATCAGGGCAAAATCTCCCTCAGAGGTGCAAAAAAGGCAGAATTTTCGAAAATTTCCGTCTTCAATGCCGAATTTTTGGAGGTGTCACGCCAAACTTCATTGGTTGCCGAAGTGCCGAATCGGTATTTTGGGTCACGGGTCACAACCCGTGCCGAATTGAACGAAATTGCACAGTATCTTTCTCAGCCCATCTGGGGTTCGGAGGTGGATGTCTAAAGGTATGTCAACAAGGCGATACACAAGACAAAGACCATACGGCACAACACGGGGTGAGATGAGAATGAGGTGTTAAGAATCTGGGGGACCCACAATTGAGGCACAACCATAGAAGTGAAAGAAGGAGGGTAGATGAATGAGGAAGGGCTTATGATAGAAATAATGAGAACGGGAGTACTTAACACATGAGAAACGAGGCTAGGAAAAAGAGCACAGGAATCAGCAGGGAAGACCCACCAGCATGACTATGCGATGAGCACATCCAGCACGCAGACTCCTCCGCCGAAGAATTCATCTTCCCTCGATCCTGATCCCAGTCCCGCAAGCAAACAGGCGGTCAATGAACAAGGTAAGGGTAAACCTCAGGAGGAAATCAGTGCATCTGTGTAGCTGATCAACAGAAACAATATGTAGCCTCACGTGGTTGCCAACTCCCGAACACTAACACTGAATACTGTAGTATTTCGACCAAGTGTTCACAGGGTTGTCACCGTCACCTAACGTGTTCACTGGCTAAAGTGTTCATTTCTTGGCAATCATGGGAAAGTTCCCATATTTAGTAGTCCGGACGCGTTTTTAGGCCTATTTGGGCCCCAAAATCCCGCCGTCACCGTCACCTATGCCAAAAGTGTTCAGTTCATGACCCTCTGTCACCTATCACCTGAACACTTGGTTGAAATAGTACAGTACGGGGCACGTTGTTGCAGGGTTGAAGTCCCGGCGGGCGGTTCGGGATGGGGGTGCCGGGTGGCAACAAAAGTGTGGGTGTGTAGAGTAATGAAAAGGTCAGGAGGAACCTCTAAAGGAGAATGGTACGTATCCGGTAGGTATACAGGGCGAAAGGAATGTGTACCAAAAAGGTAATGTTATACGTCTGCAGTTTTGTAGGCAAAACTCAGGCGTGGGTAAAGTAAAGGCGTAGGGTCTAGAACGTAAATGTTCTATGCCCGGGTTGAAATTCGATGACAGTTCGTTGAATAGATTTGAAGAGGATTGGGTTCTCTGTGCAAAGCACGAGATTGCTGTCTGCGCGAAGCACGACAGGAATAGCCTTGACAGCTAGCGCGAATCTAGCCAAATGGGGTCGTGGGATTGGTCCGAGGGGCCAGAGAAGTAATAAAACGATGTTGGGACAGGAGACGAGACGAGTGTTGACGCTGGATGAAGCTCAGACGAGTGCCCGGTGGCGGTAAAGAGCAAGCAACGAGGTGATGTTATTTATGTCACAAACAAATTTACATAATCGATCAATCACCCGGCGCGTCCGTTCTCAAAGACTGCCGGGGCTGCACTACTAATTCAAAATACGTACTCTAGGCCCATGTCAAGGCAATAGCCAGAAGATCCGACGACTAGATATTCCCTCCACCCAGGGTATGCAATATGTGCAATGGCTCGGCTACGAGTACTTTATGTAATAAAGACTCGTTCTTTTGATCAATCGACACCGGATTTTTGACGACCTGAAAGTAAGTCAGTGCATCTATCTGTGGAACGAAAATAGTGGCTGTTTCCATTAGATCTTTGAAGCCTTTTTAAGAGCCCGATCTAATGAATTTAGTGCTTATATAATCCACAAAGACGTCGCCCGTTCGAATCCGCCGTCTCGGTTTTGTTCTCTTTTTTAAAAAACATGGTAATTGGCCGGCAACTTGAAGCAGCGGGTTACAAGTACTTTAACAAACAATGTGAATGCATTTTAGGAATCTTTGGGGCCTTTGGGTCAATATAATTGACTTTAGGGCATGTGTGGGCTGTACACATGGCGGTCTGCATCGGCATCGCTGATGCGGTGATCTCGGTGATCCCCGATCAACGGCATTCAACACGGCAGTAAAGAGAGACCTGGGAAAAGAAAGACGGCCTTTATCCTTTATTCCTCTGTGGCCATCATCAGTTGCTGCCACCAAGTTGAAGCTGTCAGAATGTAGCCGCAATGAGGTTCCAAGAAGGCGGACTCCCATTTTGGGATACTAACGCCAGTGTCTCAAAGGGGAAATTAGAGGTGCAGATATCCCTTAAAGCTGAACAAGCCAGACCTGCTTTTGAAGGACTGAAACACAGTTAAAATAGCTGAATACATCACTTTAAAAGTGAGAGGAACCGCCCCTGCTGTGCAATATGGATATCAACCCTAAACAAAACTCCCAGCACCAGCAGCCCTAGACGAACAGAGTTATCGTCGGAGCAGTGTGTTGCCCCGTTTAAATATCGTGGGAATCGATCCCAGAGCTCCCCAACTTCTGCAAGGCCTTCCCGGCCCAGTATAACCAAAAGGAAATAATTGGGTCCACAAACTCACAAATAGCTCCATGTTGAGGTAGCCTCCAGGCCCGCCAATTTGTTGCGACATTTTATGGATGTTTTAGAGTGTCTGGGGAGGAGGAATTATCGGTGAGGGCACTCCTTATGCTAGCGCCACCGATCTACTGAAATCGGTTGAATTCGGGTTATGCCATGAGTAAGGGGCACCAGCTGCCCCAATCACACCAACACTCCTTCCCTTTTAGTCCTCAGGAGTGAGTACACTAAGTCCTAGGTGTTCCGGAAGTCTCTGTCCCCCGCTGACTAAACCCCACTCCGAATTTCAGATCAAGTTGTGCTGCGCTGCCCAATATGGGTCCAATTGACCTAGAATCCTTCACGTGAGGTGTACTCACCATCCGGTTCCTCCAACCGCCGGGATTTATCTGTGCTGTCCTTGAACTTTGTCCAAATTGCGACTATCCATATGCTTTCCGGAAACATGGCGCACCCGTGTGCGCACACCCGTGGGGATTAAGTATGGACCCCCAAGCATGCCTCTTATCCCTGAGAATGCCTGCGCGAAACGGCATTACCCCGCCATTCGTGGTTCAGAACTTATGTGTAATTTGCACCCAGCCATAGTAGAGCTCATTCCTAGATTTGATTGTGGACTGGTCAGGATTAAACCAGCTTATTATTTGTCACAGATGCAGCACGCGATGTCAGACTAGGAGAGTTGGAAGAGGATATTTACACATCTGACGTCGCATGAATTGGCGGAACAAATGCGGGCATGGAATTTCACGAATGTCTCACACCACTAGTAGCGTGCTTTTCAATCTCCAAGTCATGACATTCCAATCCGTGTCAGACCGCTGATCCGACGAAAGACCCCGCTGCGAAGAAACCAAAACAAGATGGTTGGAACAATCGTGTGAATAGCTCAAATGTCGAGAGTGAACCACATACATACAACGATCGATGCTGGAGGTTACAGGTCTCTGCATGCAAGGTCGCATCTGTGGGTCCGTCTCGCGAGTTACGGGGCCTCAGTCAGGTGCTGGCCGCCGGCGCCAGCATTATTTGGATGGGCACGTACCGTGTGCCCAGCTGAATTGGAGTGCGATTGATCAGGAGCATGGGCGGAATCGGAGTGGGAGAGCTCGTCCAGTTTCCTTCATAGACATGCCAAAAAAGAAGCGCGGGGCCCGGATGGGATGTCTTGCCTTCGAATGGAACATTCGGGGACTCCGCGTGTAAAGTCTTGGCACATTTCCACATGCACCAGTGCGATCGGTCTTCGTCGGATGGTATTTGTTGGTGTGTCATCGAAGAGTTGGGAAATGGCAGGCTGAGTGAAAACAGTCGAAGTAGAGAAGGATTCGGATACCACCTACAGCGCGCACTGATTGGAATCAATTTCGCGGGGAAAGATCGCGGGGAGGGCGTGAAGGAAATGGAACCGGCAGAATGGGCATGCCAGTGCGCAGGTGATTCAAACTTTAGAACCGACGTCCATCGTGAACAAGGAAGCAAGATATTTTGTAGCTCATAGACATGAGTGAACAGGTATAGTGTGCCGAGTTCAAGACAATGTTAGTCCCATGTCACTTCCCGTTGGTGGCAGACAAACCGTAATGAAGTCCAAGCTGCGACTCGATTCACACTTGATTCACACCGATACACCTGATGTTTATACCCGTATGACACAGGCCCACGACGCGTCAAACATGACTCCGGTATGCCGCCGTCTGCTCTCACCTGCTTAATCGTGTGGGCGAATCTGAGTGCTATAAGGTGGGTAGGGCCGGCAAGCGGCAAGGCCTGCTACCTGAAATACTTGAAATGATGATTTATTCACTCTTTGAGCATACAGACAATCTCGAAACATTTAATTAAGCAAAACCAGTGCCCCGCCATCCCGAAGATTTACCCTTCTCTCCGGAAGCAGTTCCTTTACTTCCCTTTCTCGGTGGCGCCTCGCGCGAGTTTTCAGAGTCATCAATTATATCAAAGCTTCCAAGGGTTTCCTGCGACGACGACGGGCCTGCACTTTTGCTGGCTGGCGTTGGAGTACCCGGTGTCTGATGACCGCTGTAGAAAGTTGTGAGCGGCCACAAAAGTATAAGTATCGCAAAACTCACGTAGAAAAGAGATCTGTCATTCCTCGCTGTCGGGTTGCTCGGATTTGTTGAAGGATCTGGAGACTGAACAGCATCATACCGAGAAGTTACAGTCTCATTCACTGCGTTCAGACCCCCCCTGCACAGAGTCTTAGTTCAGGTACCTACGCAGACCTCTACAGATCACTCTGTGTAGGTGGCTGGACAGGGTCTGTGTAGCTCTGTATAGCTCTGGGCAGGTCAGTGTATGTCAGTGCATGTCAGCTTTGGTCAGTGTAGGTCATGGTAGGTCTGTGTAGTCATCTCCACAGGATTAAGATACTGTAATAACAGCCGCTGCGGATGTTGAGCTGGCAAGAGAAACTCTGGTCTGTGCAGCTCTGCGGATGTACCTACCCTCACTACACTGACATATACAGACTCTGCATAGTTGTCTACGCTTCGGCTACACCCACCTACCTGGACACTATGTGTAGTCGTCTAAACGGGATCTGTGTGGCCGACTAAACATGTCTATGCATATCTAAACTCAACTACCCAAACTGTGTTTAGGCCACCCTTGAACGTAGTGATTTGCAACATTGTTTGAGATATGTTCAATATTGAATGGGAGAACTGGATTTTCTTCCAGGACCTGAAGGCAAGATTCATTAATAGTTATGTCTCGATACTGCGGGTTGTGTTCTTTCAACCATTGAAGAGCCTTTTGTACTCGAGTAGCACTCACAGCGAGTGGTTTTGCATGATCACGCAACCATTCTGGAGTTGGTGGTGATGAACCCACAAACAAAACACATACAGGAGAGATAATAGCTTCGATAGCGGGGGTAAAATGGCTGCTAATTTGGATGGCTGTTGAGGGTTAATAATTACGTGGCCTTTGATACTGCGTTGTGTGTTCTGAAGCACCAAATCTTGGTTTTCTTCCTTGAGTTGTATTATCCAGCATTTGGAGTGGCAGTGAGCAATCATAGCTTCCTCAATCACAGTAAGATCTTTAAGCTTGTCAGGAACAGAACCCAGGAATGTTCTATTTGCCAACGCCAATGCCGGCAATTTTTTGTTCTTCAACGATGAATAACAGTTCTTGCAAAGTGATAAAGTTGGTCTACCACCGTCAGGAGGAAAAGAAACACCGTCTGGATCCACAAGCACATCACGCAAGGCACCTTCATCAAAGGGCATGGTAGGTGGAATGGAACCAGGGCATAGCCATTTATAACAGTCCAGCAAATTTGCTTCCTCACGTTTCAAATTGGGATGTTTGAGAACATTAATGTCAAAATCAATAGGAAGTGAACAGTGAGTTCGAAGAGGTACTGATTCGGCACAGGAAGCACACATAAATGTGGATAGAGCTTCTGAAGAGGTTTCTTGGTGGAAACAATCCAGAAGTTTGTTTTTCAGTGATTGAGGGACAAGCTGGGGCCAGGAATTACGGATATTTTGCAGTGTCTGATGGTGGGACACTTGTTCTGTATTCTTTCTGCATTTTTACCTTTGCGCAAGTCATTAATGTAACCTTTCAGCTTCCGATGTAACTGGCCAACACTTTCTGAATCGTCATGATTGACTTCCAAATTAGATAGAATACAGTGTACTGAGTTCTGGGAAATTTTACTTCCATAAAGAGTGGAAAGTATATGCACCTGTAAATCAGGGTCAATTTGATTCACCCGCCATTCATCATGGACATCTGCACAGTCGGGTACAAGTAGATCAACATCAGAGACAAATTCAGGACGACGAGGTTCTGAATTTTGTAAACAATTCCCCGAGATTATGTGCTGAGTGATTTGGGTGCGGAGAAATTCAATTGTTGCCTTGTTCGGAATCTGAATGCAATGCAAAGCAGCAATGGATATAAGTGCCGGTCTTCGAAGCTTCTCAAAGGAGTGGAACAATTCAGCAACTGTAACGGAAGACTGATGGTTGATGTCTACTGAACAAAGGTTCTCTGAATATTTTCGTAGTTCACCACAAAGCCTGAAACGTAAATTTCGCAAAGAGACATGGATGTTCAAAGCAGCGGCAATATGTGCGAGACTTTCAGTGGACATCTGAGTCTGATCACCTTCAAGATAGCACGACAGCCTGAACGGTCTGGCCGAGGGAATTTGGCTGCGTCAACATGGTAATCTGTGCATGCACCAGTAACCATATGGTGGAGGAGAACACGTCTACATTGAACTAAATTGAGGTTGCTAAATGGGATTGCATGAAGTTCAAGAGAATGTTGTATTGTGGAGATATCACTATAAAATACGGATATGTGTGTATGTCGTACATGATGTCCCAAAAAGATTTCACACAAGAGGTGCAGAGGAGTCATTTGCATCAGATCATGCCCGGAGGCAGAGGTTAAAGGCCCAGAGGCCGACATAGCAGACCCGGAGGACATTGCCATTGTAGAAGATCCAGGAGTTGATGTTAAAGGCCCATAGGCCAATGTACGATCAGACACTTGTATCGAAACATCATCGGAGGGCCAGATGCCTGAGATATAGGGCACAGGGGAATCAGATAGCTGGCTAAGGGCACTAGATTCCCCATGAGAATCTGTGAAGTGTGAATTAGTGGGGACCAGTCTCAATGGCAAGCAAACCAAATACCTTGTGACATATTGTCCCAATGATCAGGAGTCCCCGGAGGATGGTCATGAAGCAGGTGGTTAGACAATGATGCTATCAACGTGGGATTAAGAAAGAGATGAAGTGCAGAATGAGATAATATATGAAACGGAGCCAGTATGGATGACACCAGAGGTAAGCTGAAAAGAGGCGCCGGGTAAAGTTTCTCGACAGAAGAAATGAAATTGAAGGAGCTCAACTTAAGTTAATGCCGGTCTGAACCACAGCAGGACTTAAGTCCTGCTGAACTTAAGTTCTGCCCTGCATGCAATGAGCCTGTACATGTGAGGACCACACACGCTAGAACTTAAGTCTCATACCACTGCAACACTTAAGTCCCCAAGCACTTAAGTCCTGTCCAAACACCAAAAATAAATCCACCAACAGAATTTGAACACCAGACCTCCTCACTTTTGACCAGCAGAAGGTGAAGATTTTAACCACTACACCAAGAAGGACATAGTATTGTGAACACACAGATACAATATTAGTCTCATAATAGCTTAAACCTTCTCCACTTTCTTTATTTTCCCTCTTCATGTCCTGTGGCCAAACCACTATCCATAGATGATTTAGAGATTGATCTGTTTCAATAAATTAATCTATATAAAAAACATGATGAAAGATGACTGGAAATGACATGTGAGTCAACACATATGCAGTACTTACCATGGTAGAAAGAGGGCATGGAAGAAATCTAATCACAGTCTGTTTGAGAACTTCAAGTATGGTCTTCTTGGTGTAGTGGTTAACTCCTCCTCTTTTCTCCTTCTATAAGTTAGAAGGTCAGCCGTTCAAATCTCTTGGGTGGATTTTATTTTTGTGTTTGATATAACCCTTGTCGCAATCACTTAAGTTCTCTATCACTTAAGTCCTCTGGTGGTCTGGACCGCCTGGAACTTAAGATGAGCTAATAAAGTATCTGAGAAGAACAGCCAATCCCAGCCAGGAACAAGATCATAAGCCAGTGGGGAGCTGACTGAAAGACTCATGTCCATAGAGCATATTGTATTTCCATAGGGCAAAGTGAGAATTCCGCTAGCAGTAGATCTGGAGACAGGTATTCCCGAGGCCAAGACCCAGTCTAGCGAGATGCAAGACTTCTCTGAGCCAGGATTGAAAGATGTTGAAAGCGGTAAGTTGCAGAAGATCACAGAAGCAGCCATTGAGCAGGGAAAGAACAAAGAGACGGTGTTACGACGTGGCTACAAGATGTGCCTCCGCTTCGCTCCGGATATGCACTCTGACGACGAAAGAATTGCAAAAGATAAATAAGGGAATAAATAAAGGCACCGGCAGCCATACTGAGTCAAAGTCAGGATTGGGATCCAAACAGAGAAAGAGATTATGGCGAATCAACAGAAATGAAAGTCTACCTCTTCATAAAATTACGCGTGTCTGTCCGAAGCCTCTTCAAGCTTCAAGCTCCGCCAACTGCTTCTTTCCGCCGAGCTTTCCCCTCTAGTCCACCTCTGGCTTCGATCTCATGCCGGGCCCACGGTGCGGATGCGGCTGCGCAGCGTCGACACCACGTTCAAACCAACTTCGGTTCTTCTGCTCACCGACTCAAGTGAAGTACCTTTTTTACGTCATTGATAAGAAAAATGAACCCTTCATCCGAAGTTTCAACCTCAACAATTGAATTTCGGAACACATCCCCTTATGATTTTAGAATCACCTGAGAAGCACTGTTGAACGATGTGTTGGCGATGCAGGACCGATTCTGGTTCGATCCGCTGCGTGCAGTTGAAACTTCCAAGATTTGCCAGGTGTGATCTACGATATGCGTTGATCCGCTGCAGTCGACCAGAATTCAACACAGTTTGCAATTCATTGGACTATATACAAAAAAACAGAAAAGGAACTCATGTGGGACCCAGGCAGAACTTGATGTAAGAAGCAAGGCAAAACTATAAAGCTCGGAGCGAATGGATAAGTATCTGCGTGCAACACACAACCAAAGAAAAAACCAACCATAATGAGATGCACCGGGTAAAGTAGCCTGTTTTCATGTTTGAGTGTGGGAAGGGTCGAATTCCATGGGAGACGGAAAGGAGCTGGAGGGAGGAACGAGAGGATGGGTCGATAGGCGGATGGGGGGTGGTTCATATTAATACAACGGCAACGTGGCCGCGATGGGAGGAGCTGTCCATATTTAAATACCGGTGATGATTGGGAAATATTTGAGGCTACGCACCTTCGATAACCGAACTCAGTGCTGGGAGCAGAGGCCAATGGTGTCGGGATATAGCCAAGGACCATTTGAGTGAATCACAGCACCAATAATAAAATTAACTGAATCATATCCAGATGGAACCCAACACCCGATGTCAGAATACGCAAGGCTGCGAGCAGGGAGGTTGTAGATTGAGCAGAATTTTAAGCTCTGCAATTGAATTGGGCAAACTAGCTTGAGCTGTTGAGAAATTGAACACTAAGTTGAGACCAGATTTTGAGTATTTTTGCGGCGTTGATGGAAACAGGTTTTGTGTGCTGCCCCCGGACAGAAAGCAGCTCAGATTAATATCCTTCTGTAGGATGGCAAGGTCTTGGCTGATGAAGGCATAAAACCAGGGGAATAAATAGTTCAGAATGAGTGAGCCGCGGAAATAGGAGTGGGATCAAAGGGGCCGCAGAAAACGGCGCTTGAGAGCGGATTTATAGAACACTCACATCCGCAAGTAATGAATGAGATCCGGGAAAGATGGGAAACGTCTCTCGGCTGTGCGTTAAAGCTGTGGGATCATAAGACCAGGCTGTTAATCTCAAAGAACCCGGAATGGATTAGAGTCAACAGCTTTTTATCATTGCCGCGCAGTTGGACGATTGTTGATTTCGGGCACGGTGAGAATATCAATGTCGAAAGGAGGGACATCGAGATCTTCCTTCGACTGCTGCGGCGATTGCGGCGCAGCATTTCAGAGTCGGCAAGGTAATCGTTAAAGAACGGTCAAAATTGAAGCTCGACATAGGGGCGGATAAAGGGAGCCGAGGTTTGGATTCAGCATCGACGGTATGAATTTGGTAGAATTTAATTGGCTGTTACTGTGCCGCAGAACGCAGTCAACTGGGGCTAAACCAAAATTGGACAGCACGGTTCACATGAAGATAAAGACTGCGGCGACGTTTTGCGCAGGCCGTGGTAAGAGCAAGAGTTGAACGATGAGAGCCAATGGAGGTACTTCATGGGGTAAGAGCACAGCCGAGGAGCCATTTGCTTAAAGAACGGTTAATTTGGCAGGCTTCGGAAGATATCCGGGAGATAACTCAGCAAAAATGACGAACTCCGGAAGACATCCGGGTGGTTGATAAGCAAAAATGACAAGGCATAGACGGCCATCACCGTTGCCGCAGTATTTTTGGCGGAGAGATCAAAGAGGTCAGTGCTGATGTAAATGAAAATGACCAAAAATGTCGTTTACTGCAAGTTGCGAAAAATCAGGATAGAAACCCTTACCTAAAGGTAGCGGGAATTACACCCGCGTTCACAGCCTTTTGATCTCATCATCAGTCTAAAGCCGGGTATCAAGCAGTCCGGGATTTGGCATTTGATCTCCGCCGCACGTCTTCTGCTCCTCTCCTGTCTGCTCTCCATCAAATTCTACTCAAGCATGCCGTACGAAAACTGGAAAAACATGTATGAGCTGCCGCTGGCTTCCACATACATGGTGCAAGAATATTAATCTCAAGTTTCCAGGCTCGATCTCAGTGGAGACTCTCTGCCACCTCTCTGTGATCCACTCCGACTATGATCACCACTGCCAACCCCTTTGCTGCGTACGGCAACGTGCCCCTAACAGAGATTCTCTTCCCTATGGGCTTGCCTTTCAGGTCCGGATCAAGGTAAATGCCAGCACATTTATTTCTCTTATTTTGTAATTGACAGCATATTGCAGAATCTCGATCTCGGCCCATACCTCAGCGCACAGTCTGCGTGGCAGGCGTTCCCGGGCGTCAAAACCCTGAGTTTGGGAGCGCACCGCCATGCAACAACGCGCTCGCCGTTGCTAAGCGTGACTCTTCGTTGCGCTTGGTTATGCTCCCCAATTCGTATTCTGACTGTGTGTCGTAGATACCTCGAGGCACACTTCAAGGTTAGTACCTGAGCTTCCATTGTACCCCTCGCACCAGCTTGCGCTCAAGACTTGGGGGGAGGCTGATGCTGGCGCACGGCATAACTCGTACTTTAATTTTTGTCTACTTATTCTTATGTTTTTTGTTGCTAATTTGTACATTCGGTATTTGCCTTCCAGCTATCCACAATACTCCAGCCGCTTCTCAACGGTGTTAAGAATCGTTTATGTATTTCCAAGTCAATGAATCCGCCGTCCGGCTTGAAAAGAAGGTTAATTGTTCCAATGGAATCATCAGTTATTCCCGCTTGCATCGCTCATTGACATCACCGAGCCTTTTTTTTTTGCTGTTGTGACAGGTCAGTTGTTTGTTTTGCAGTGAAAATCCCTGTCATCAAGTTTATTTGACTCGGTTCGTAATTTATTTTGTGTAACATCAAGTTGATTTCAATATATTGATGTCCGATTCCAATCTTCCACGCTTGCGGCGCTTCAGGAGGCTGCCGAAGACGCGCGTTTTTTATTTATTTTTTGAACCAAGCAATTCAACGCAAATAACGGCTGATTCAGTATATCATTTCCGTGTTCGAAGACACCATGCGAGTGGCTCAACACACGCACCGTGAAACTATATTCATGCCACCTATCCGAAGAATCACGCGAATAACACTATTATTACCCAGTCAACCTAGAGACATGGCGCTAGTGCTCCGCGTTCGCGGTGACAGTTCTTGAATGCACGCAAAACCCACGTGTCCGGATTTTGTACTGGACTCTATCCTCCTGAATGCTGATTTATATTTGTAGCTCACATAAACTCAGGCTAGAAAAAACTCTATCTATAAACATCAACGGCTCGCTATAACCATTCGCTGCTCAAACATTATCGACTAGTATCTATCCATCGCAGTAGTTATTCTGTATCACAACCAAAAATACACGGCTATTCGCCCTTACATAAATTAACAGTACATCAGCGGTCCTTGCAATGAATGTACAAGGTAGGCCACGTGGAAAGTGAGTATTCACCCTATCCCTAGATGGGCATGGACAATTGACGTAGCATGCATATATTGTACGGCTTCCAATGAAGCGCATGCAGTGGCTGTGCACATGACACGTACGAGTCACTTCGGGAATTGCCGAAAACTGATCGCTCATCATTTATACGAACACCATGTAAGCCGAACATCAAATCCTCGGTATTTTCCGAAGTCCAGTGTACACAAGACATCGGATACTACCGAGGATCTACTGTTTAACAAAAATGACCCCGTAGTTCCAGATCTTAAAGCTGTGGCATGAAACCCAGATTACTAATAGGGTCTTTGAGCAAGAGAAACAGGCCTAGTGAAACCATGGCTTTTGGACCTTGACGCTGCGGCACATCGATACATGGACGCCCTCAGTCATACCTTGCGAAAAGCCTGCTTTTTTTGCAGAGGGTGTACAAACGTCAAGAAATGTAAGTGATGGATATATTGTAAGAGCTTTGCGTTGTCAACATGCTTTACAGTTTAGCGACAAGTTATACAGTGAAAGGTGAGCGGCCGATTGAACAAACACTCCTTTATAAACTACAAGAGCATAAAGGAGGCAGCACATATCCAAATCTGTTACAGAATAAACTAATACACTGATCGACAACAAATGGGGTATAAATAGAATAAAGGGAGCCGCGATTTGAGAAACCCGAAGGTCGCCCAAATAGATTGACACAACGGATTCGAACCACAACCTGCTCGATGGTTTATATGATCACTGATTTCATTAGATTAGCCTGCTAAAAAGACTTCAAAAACCTAATGAACACAGCCACTATTTTCATTACACTATTCAAACGCACTGATAAAAGTTTTGCCATATCGAAATTCTGGTTCCCGATTGATGAAAAGAACGAGTACATAAAGTACTCGTAACGCTGTGCAAGGACGCATTCGGCGGCATACTGACGTTCCACGTTGAGGGCGGCTTTAAGCATGTGAAAAAGGTCATCAACAGCCTCAAGCTGGCTTCGCACCTCGCGAACCTCGGTGCATTTCGCTCTTTTGGTTTAAAACCTCTTGGAAAAACATGACTCATTCATGTTCACGGCGACGCCAAGACCCTGGTCATCGCTCCCTTCATCACTATCCAGAGCCAGCTCACACCCCAAGAGTGGGAGCTGCCCTGTGTGACTGAGGACACAATCTGGGTGCGTGCACATATTTTTTTGTGCACTGACGGTTCCGCTGGCACTAACTCTCACCATGATCTTCCTCTGTACTCGGTTGGAATCGAAGACGCCGCCAACATCATAGAGCCCATTCGCAATTCACAAACAGGAATGCGAAATTGGAGGCTCGTCTTGTGCGCCATCCATGTTTTACTCGCGGATTTTGGCGGCAGAAATGGGACTACGGCCTTGGTTGTTTACCTCACTACTGTGCAACGATACACGCCTCAAGAGGTGAGAGTTTCCACTATCCGGCTATGAATGAAATCTGAAACTTGCTTTGTAGACAGGCTACGCGCTAACGACACTGAACCTGGTTGGTGTGGCTATTTTAGACTATTATTATCCCATACTCTGTCCGGTACTTGCACCACCGCTGTAAACACCGGTACTCTGTGCTTGCATCATCGGCTGACAAGTCGGACCTCTCCCGGGTGCGATTACGCGTTTTCCACAGATGTAGACTAGAGATGTGAAAAATCAAACACTCGGATTCATTCATTTGTAAAATGTTCAAGCGTGCCTGTTTGTTGGAGATGCTGTGGAGATGCCGGAGTATCGTGGCAACAGTTTCAGTTGCGGCAAACGGCTCCACGGTTTTCTGGAACTTTTTGACAGTCCCCGCAACTCCCCGCCTCTTTTTCTGAAACAAATATTCGGTTGATCCACCAGCTGCACAACAACGCCGCTCCATTGTATTTTTCTTAAATAGCAAAGGTGGGTTCCTTTCATTTTCCTGCTTCGTTCTCCGGTCTCCCTACCATATCCCTCTCTGATGTTATTTCTCTCTTCAATTGTGCTTGAAACTCCCGTAGATCTCGGAATGCTCAAGTTGGGTGGTGGTTGGCAGCAGGGACTGGTGATTTTCATGAGGAAAAATAGGCCTAGTTACTCAGTACCACATAAAAAAAAAAGAAAGTATGAGTCCCGCCGTGCGAAGCATCGGCCTCACACCAAGTCAAATAGGGGCATCAAGAGCAAAAGGGGACTGCCCGCCAACAGTCCCGGTGTCGGCCCGCAACGACACCCTCGAGAGCCTGACCTACAATTCCTGGGCTTCCGAAGTACCAGGCCGCCTGATCTCCTGTCAAAGAAACATATATGTAAGGTAAAACAAGATGGGCCCTCGCTTCGCTCCGGCACCTCGTCCATGCGATAAGATGGTTAAATCTGTGTATTTTCATGTGTTTAGGCTACATGAGACCGTCTGTACGAAACCACAGAATGTGGGCGGAAAGATTACGGGTTCAACGGAGACGGAAATCACCTAATCTATGCTCCAAATAACTTAAACGGGGTCCATAGCTGAGGTGACGAACAGAACACACATCTGGGTCGCAATTTTGGTGGAGACCTTGTAGAAGGAAGGGCTTATTCGCTAGGAAACACACCTGTCTGGGTGCCAAAAAAATCCGGGTTTTGAATACCAATTGCTGTATGAAGCTTCATGTTGTATGAGCGGAAGATGTTCCTCTAGATCTGGAACTTCATCATTGGGGTGGCTTGATGTGAGCAGACACAGAGCAATATCGGGCAATACAGAAATCAAAGGTTCGTTTCCAGCGCTAGCGACAGGCAGGCAAGACAGCAGTGGCAGAATAGACCCCAAAACTTGAAGCAGGCACCACTGTAGTCCAAGCAATAAAACCCCAACAGTAGCCGCAATTCTGAAGGACTGCAGGCACAGAGGACAGGCAAAGCTAGGGGGGAATTGTAACCAGGAAAGACGGGGAATGAGTCCTTTTTATGCGTCGAGAACCTTCGGGTCTGTGTGACCACAGGCATGTCAAAATGACAGAAATCTGACAGCACAGCCTACTGCGACCAACTGCGTCGGCCTGCGGCTTACACTGCGGATAGGTCAGCAGGACGCTTCTATCGCAATAGGATGGGAAGGCTGTTGAACCACTTTCTTTTTCGGTCTAGGTTGGTTTCCGAGGGACTAAGGCAGTGCGAGTTGGCAAATCTTGTAAGCATACAAATGGAGCAGTGATTAACCATTGGTACAAACGGGGACAGCGGTTTGAACACGAGACGGACCGCAGTGGGAAGAAAACACATCAAAAGGCCGCACGAAAGAAGTTAAATAGAGAGGATGCGCAGAGGAGGAAGGAAAGAGCAAGAATATATGGGGAAATAGCACAGCCGAGGAGCCATTTGCTTAAAGAACGGTTAATAAAATGAAAACCAACCCAACAATCGATCGAAGAATGAAGACGTCCGAGCTCGCGGCTCGGAGATGTCGAAGAGAAAATGGATAGTGAATGCCCAGTATTCAACTGGGGCTTGCCTTGATGTTCGCATTCGTGTTGCCGTTCTTGATCTGCGCGAGTGGATCTCGAAATCCCATCTATCGGACACTAAGTCCGATAGACGCCAGTTAGGCGCCCAGTACGAGCCGAAATCTGGGTAAAACATTGGGAGGAAAGAATGTAATCAGTACGTTCAAATAAGTCATAAAATGGGAGTATGTTAATAGATTGGAGAGCCGATGAATTGGAAGGAGTAAAAGAAATTAAAAGTCGAAAATACCACCAACTGCAGAGTAGTCTTCCAGCCGTTCGTGTGATATATTTCCGCACCTCGGCCGTCCGACCCTGCAACAACGTTCCCTGAGGGCTTAGGAAATTAGGCGCGAATACCTTGCGTCCGAACGCGAGATACCGCGCCCGTCGCCAGTCAATCACGGGGCAGATCGCGAATTGTGCGTGCAACAGAACATTGAAACGCAACCAGCGACGGCCTCAGAGCCGCACGTGAGCCCACCAAGATAAAGAGCATATTTGACCGGCAGGCTAAGCAGAGAACACGAGCAGATGTCCGTGTTGTGGGAGGTCAATTGTCCGAGACATGCAGTGCACGGGTTAGCTGTCGCGCCCACAGAGATACCGCAAAGATCCAGTTGGTTGGGAAACGGCGCCCTAGAGACAGAATCGGATCAACAAGTTGTTCTGCAGATTGCCCTAAGACTGGAAAGGATGTATTCGAGAAGTGAAACCAGTTAACAAGCAACGTGCACGCCGCGTCCACCAGAAAGCCCAGGCGGAAACTATAATTCCCAAGTAAGCCAGTGAGTGCCGAATATTACCGGAAACTACTCTGTTGAGACGAAGGATCTCGGGGGACACTTGAAGGCGCGCGCAGACTTCGAGCCAAGTCGACCAGTGACCGGGAAACGAGATTGCGTAAATCTTCGGATGGTTCGAGGCTTAAGAGCGAATGAGAGGAATGACGCCTAGTTGCTCGAGGGTTAAGCAATGTGTAACGCGTCGATTCCTCACAACGTGGCGAGAAGAGAAAGGCGGGGTGGCTGTGTTTAATTGATCCGGTCCTCTTTTGCTTTCTTCCACCTCGTCGGTTGCGCACCTTCAGTGGATTCGTTCCCGCAGCTTCGATATTTTTATCCTGTGTTCCCGCAATCCTTTTTCTAGGTTGCTACACATTCATCCTTGCGTGTCCCATTGTGTTTTGGCACTGTCGAGTCTCGACGCGTCGAATTTCGAAATGCGCCCCCATGGCGACACCACCATATCTTCCTCCTCTGCACGTTTAACGCGTCAAAACTGGTTGACAATCCCTTGCAAACGTTGTAAATACCTCCCGCATTCTTCTTAACATAATCCTCACTCCTGTTGTCCGGTCATCGGATCTTTTCTCGCCGATGAGGAGCAGGTGGCGCCTGCACTTAATCTCGCATCCTCTTCGATGTTTTGTCATCACATTTCACCTTGGTACTTGAGTTTCATCGCCTGGCTACACCGCTCGTCTGTATTCTCCGTCGCGCGACTGCAGAAATTATCTTTGTGATGTTTCCTGTATCACACCGCGGATACTTCTACATCTGTGTGATTTCTCTGCCTGATACGCCCAGAACTGTTCGGTCTCAAGCTGGGGCCAACCGCCGAGTACACTGGGTATCTGGAACATGAACCACAGCTCAATGGATTCCTCACCCCGCCCGATATTCGCGGCCTCCCCCTCTCTCTGATTATTCTAGGTGCTTTGGTCACATATCGCTGGGCTTTCTTTCTCTGAGCGCGCAAACACAGATCTCTTCTCTCGTCCTTCAGTGCGGTCTACGGCATTTGCGCTGTGATTTATGCGCTCTATCTGTGGGTCCATTCAGTCCCCTGCCCTCGTGCTGGTGCGATTTATTCTCTGTCTACTGCACCCTCACTGCTGCGTTGTCTTTCCCCTTTCTCCGTCCTCTATGATTTCGTTCTTTCGCGCCGCTCACAAATTGAAGTTCCTCAGAACGCAGCTCCCTCGGCATGCAGCTCCCTCGTGTTCCGAGGCTTGAAACAACACCTTCCTCCACCGTGCGCGATCTAGGAATAGGCTACATACGACAGGGGGGGGTGGGGGGGGGGGGGGGGGGGGGGGGGGTGTCGTATGTAGCCTACTCCTAGGAATGGTGGAGCCACGCTTCCTGCGCGCACGTTGCACCTGAGATTCAAGCTTTTTTTCTCTCTCTCTGCTGTTTATTCCAAACCTACTGCTACTACTTTCGGTGAACTGTAAGTCTATATTACTTCCAACCTCTCATGAGAGTCCGACAGCGGTTCTGAGCTTGGGGTAGTTCGGGGAGCCCAACCCCGTGACGGGGTCCCCAGCCGACGGTGGCATTGAATCCGCTACCGGTGAATCGAGGTCAACGAAGATAGCAAACGAAAGGAAGGAATGAAACAGACCTGGTACCGCACCCAGGATTTTTACCGTCAGTGACATCGTTCAGTGCTGCGCGACCCGCGGGGCTATACAGGAAGGGGTTGAGGAAACCGAGGGGGCTCTTCCCAGCCGCGATGAGCTCGTCGTTCAGTAGCGCAATGACAGAGGCGAAGACGGGCGAGGACGCGGATGTGCCACTGACCAGCCCAGTCCTGTTCCCTGGAAAGCTCTAAATACAATTATGGATATTGTGAGGCATAGTTGACAAACCGGATACGACCACAAAGTTGACTCCCTCGGCAGAAACATCGGGGAACCCACGTCCCGTGGTATTGAAGAGGCCACTGTATGTATCACCAAGGCTCGAAATATACGCGTCCACGTCGCCCTTTTGATATGCAGGCACCTCAAAGTAGTTGGAGAAACCTACCAAAGCAGATAAATCACAGTGAAGGAGGAAGAGGGAGAGAAAACTGACCTCCCGAAGAAAATGCCGCGCCGATTTCGGAAAAGTTGTTCTTGGTAAAGTTTTCCAAAATCATTTGTGAAGAGCCGATGGAGGTAACCCAGGGACACGTCGAAGGGGCAGTGGGAACGAAGGTCGTGCACTCAAACTCGTTGCCGGCGACACCGCCGTCACCCGATGCGAAGAGGATAGACGTGCCGAGGGCGCCTAGCTGGGCATACGCATTGCACAGTCCTTGCGCAACGGGCAGTGTCATGTCTTCCTCATCGGCACCATACGAGGTCGTGAGGACGGTAGGTCGGGAGGGATCGCTGATGAGCGCGTTGATTTGATCCAGGAAGCCACTGACGGTGTCATTGTTCAGCGGGCCTACGGAGATGAACTTGACGGGGACGCCACTCGCGACACCAACCGTATAGTCGATGTCGAGGCTGGCCTCAACGCCAGCGAATCCGGTGATCTGAGTGTTAGATCCCCCGTCGAGCAATTCAACGTCGAACTTGGTTGTCGCAGGAAGGTCGGGCCGGTACTCTGCGAGGAATTGCTAGAGGGAAATTCAGGATTCAGTAGATATATAAAAGCCATCAACGTCACCTTGAGGTCGTTGAAATTGGCAAATTCATTGTCATATGCAGAGACACCCAGGACGTTATTGGTCTGCGTAGCGGACGTTGTGGGGATCCCGTATTCCACCTGCAGACACGAAATTGTAGTGATATCCGCGCACGTAGGGTCAATGTCCCGTTTGCTGTTGCTGGGAAGCGGCTGCGACTTTGGCGCTGCGAATGGGCGAGAGAAAGTCGTCGTGGGGTGAATGTATGCAACCGCCGCGGAAAGTTCGACTGGGAGCGAATACTGCAGGGTGCGGATGGTGGTCTCGTGGGTGGTCTCGTGGGTGAAGACAGAGAACTCGCTGTTGAAGAGCGAGTTTGCCTGGGAAACGGGTATCTTGAACTGCAAGACGTCGCCGGCCGGGGAGATTGTAGTCGCAGAGATCTTGTTTGTCTGGAGCCAGGAAGCGACAGCGGAGAGCGCGTCGGAAGTGGGCTTGACGTATTCAGCAACCTTCGCGGCGCGTCAGAATGTGAACCGGAAGAATATATGTATGGACATGCATCTTCTGGGGTCAAGTGCTGACCGTAGCGAGAGCTGCTTGGGTCAGACACCGCGTACAGCTCGCTCTCGAGCCCAGCAATATTGCTCGGGTTGAGCGCAATCCGGAGGGTGAGCTCCGCATCGGAGGGTGCAGGGCCAGTGCTCACGAAACCTCGAGCAGGTTGAGCCCGATGCTCATGAACGAGGAGGGCCGAGCGGTCTGTCGGGATGGCGATTGCGAGCGTCACGAGGGCCGCAATAAGGGAGAAGTGCAGAGAAACCATGGGCTGGAGGTGGTCTGAATCAGTGTGAAGACCTGGATCGAGTACTTAATACTTATCCACGCGCTTGGATCATGGCTGTGGATCTGAATCACACGCCGGGGTGCTTTTGCCTTGTATCTGCATTCGATTTCGTGAGGAAGGAAGGAAGGAAGGAAGGAAGTATTACTGCGGTGGTTCCAATAAGGAACTAGCAAGTGCTGCGGATACGGGCGCGGGCGGCCGTGAATGTGCCGAGAAGACATCTCTGATCTGCAACCACTATTTGATTGTTCGAAGAAGAACTTTTCAATGAGAACATCACCAGATTCCGATATCCGTCAAGACATGTGGTCTCAACTTCATGCCGGCCACGTTCGACGGAACAGGTTCACTTAGTTGAGCAAAGGTCGAGCGCACACAGAACTTTCTCTGGCCGAACTTGCTGTGGAGCAACCGCCAATTCAAGATCTCCGGTGGGTCAAGCACCCAGGGGCAACACGGCCGAACTTGCTGCCGGAGGACGCGCCATGTCAACGCGATTCTGAGAGAGCGAGTAGAGTTAATTCAAGAATAACACGGTCAGTCCATTCCTTCAATTTATTTGGCCATGAGTTCGTTTCTCGACCTCGTACAAGCTCGGATTCACCCTCTTTATGAAATTGAGCTGTCTGTCGGAAGCTTTTTTAAGCTCCGCTTCCACCCTACGGCATCACGAAGGAGGCCGAGCATGCCGGATTGCAGGCTGATACTTGCCGTCCACAGAATATCAACTTAACAGCTTTTATTTTTGGCTCGACAGCTTACAGCTCTGAATGCTTCCTCAAGATCAACATTACCCCCTTGAACCGAAGTGTGGGGCTTGAAGTGCCCCGCCGCCCTCTTGTATCCGTAACAAAAGTTCGTTTGTAATTCAACTCGCGATACATTAAGTTTACATCACGCTCTTGGGAAAATGATGGACACTTGAGCGTCTTGCGAACCATCGACATCCACTTTGACTTGTACATCCGTGGTAGGATCGACGCTAGTGTTCCAGTATAACGCGGGGGGGCCTGTGGTCAAGTTGAGATTGATCAGCTCGAAGACGAAGGACCCCGCGGGATAGTCGCTAGCCCCCGAAACACCCTCCTCCTCCAGCTGGAGAGCTACGAGCTGTGGGGGCACCTCCCAGCCGATTTCAAGGGTGGGGGACTCGGGAACGTTGTCGAAGCCAGCAATATACCAAAATATGCCGAGGTCCTCCGTTTCCGCATCCAACACGGGATCGGCAACTATGAAGCTGTCGATGCTCTGCCCAGTCTCGACGGTTACATTAGCCCCGGGATTGGTAACCTGCAGGTATCCGCCGCCAGGAATCTCGAGTTGGACCGCGTACGTCCAGAACGGACCGGTGTCCGGAAGAAAACTGCCTCCATACTGAATTTGTGTTCAGTTGGATTTGCACAGGTTAGAATCTCACACAGACCTGGAGAGCAGCGCGAAGGTTTCCGAACGGAACACCATTCGCATCCAAAACCTGAATATTGGCGCTGAGGAAGATGATCTGACTGTCGAAGGATGTCGGGACAGGGGGAACCACAAAGGTGGCGTTGAAGGAATCGATCATATTATTCGCCGTTGTGTTGAACTGAGCATAGGCCTCGGTCGCACTCACTTCCTGCCGCCGAGCAAGAGTCTGTTGGCGTTTGGCTTTGAGGTTGGTCGGGGGTAACATCCTGGCAATGGGTCTGTGAGTAACTGCATTGTCAAAAGAGTTTTGTCCAGAAGGCTACCTTGAAGGTATGGATTAAAGTTCCATTAGGAGCGAAGACATCCATGTTTTCTGCCGGATGACTTGACGCGCGAGCCGCTTGGGGCCACAAAGACGGGCAGGCCAGAAGGAGTGTAGCCAACTGGGACCAGCGCGAGGGTGGTTTGAACCAGGAGTGCAGCAGCGAGGGGGCGAAGGAGGAACATCGTGGAGAACTTCGAGGATTGCCGGAGAACGTGGTGCTCGAGCTTTAAGTCCGAAACACCAATGGCCAGCGCAACCGTGAATCTTGACACGTACATCATGGCCGTTTTGATTCTGATTCCTTGGATGCTTCGAAGTTCTTTCCTTCTCCCGTAAAATCTGCTGCGGAGCCCCAAGCCTCATGGTGGTGGGATAATCCATGAAAAACAATTCATTGCATGAGCGCTAAGGCTACTGCGCACCGAGAATCACGGAATCAGCACACATGGTAGGTTCTCAATTGATTTCTCAAGAAATAAGCAACTTGTTCCCGATTCGGGCTAAAATCACCGCATCTCCAACTTTCCAACAGAACGCAATCTTGATGCTCTGCTATAAACACGGCTCATCATTCTTAGGAAAGAACAGCCTCGGACGGTACCATGTCTTTCGTTCGTCTACTCGGTATTCTCTCCATCGCCCACGCCGCGACTGCCAGCCCCCTCATCCTGCATGAACAACGCAGGTCTGCTCCGCCTGGATTCACCAGCCAAGGACCCGCCCCCGATAGTCACACGATCACCCTCCGTTTTGCTTTGGCATCCAACAACCTCCCGGGTCTCCAGGAGAAGCTTCTGGATATCTCCACGCCAGGACGCGCTGAATTTAGGCAATGGCTCTCCCAAGATGAGGTTCGTATCCCCCCTTTCCCTACATTCTGGTTCAAACAGTCTTCAGGTGAAATCCTTCGTTGCACCGTCAACGGACGCAGTCAACGCCTTCAACGCCTTCACTTCTGCCAACGGGCTCAAGTCGTCTGTGACCTCACCGTATGGCGAATGGGTGTCGGTCTCACTGCCCGTGTCGAAAGCCAACCAGCTCTTCGGCGCCAAGTTCACCAACTTTACTCACACTGACCTTCCGGCTCCCATCATTCGTACCCTCTCCGTTTCGCTACCCTCTGAACTCGCGAATTTCGTGCAGGTCGTTCATCCTACTACGGCTTTTACAACGCCCAAAGCGCGTCTGGGACAATCTATCCGAATTGACATCCCCAACCGGAGACGCGATGCGACGGCGCCTGCCGAATGTGATACCAGCAACCCCAACAATTCGATCACCCCCGCATGTTTACTGGCATTGTACAATATTCCTAGCACTCCCGCAACTCAGCAGACCAACGCGTTGCTCGTCTCAGGCTATGAAGACGAATGGGCGTACGTTCGCTTCTTCTCCCTCCTCCTTGGTTTTGAGACTCAAGAAATCATAGCGAAATTGACGACCTTCAGGTATGCTACTCTTCGATTCCATGTGCCTTGTACCCATTCCTGTAGGCCTTCATGAAACAATTCCGTCCCGATCTACCCTCGGGCGCCAACCAGACCTTCCTTCGTCTCGCCATTGACGGTGGTACAAAGTAAGTTGGAGCGTCCAAAACCCCTGTGTGCCGTTGAACTTGGAGTTCAGCCCGCAGTTCCCCAACTCTGCTGGCACTGAAGCTCAACTCGATATCGAGTACACGGCCGGTTCGTACTACTTCTCAATTGGCAACAGCATAACAATATTTGAGTAGGTGTTGCTACTAACGTACCATTGCAATTCCTTACCGTCGGCGGCTTCGACTTCCCCACCGCTTTGCTCGACACGACCACCTTCATCGCCGGCTCTCCTCAGCCTCCCACCGTCATGACCACGTCGTAAGTCGGCCATTGAACTGCTGAGAATATTTTCCCTCACCACCAAATTCAGATACGGTGACCTCGAATCCAACTTTGGTCCCTCGTTGGCTACGCAAGCTCTTCTTTTCCAACAATCCTGCCAGTACTAACAAGTTCGACAGGAGCATCTGCAATGGATACGCTGCTGCCACTGCAAGAGGTGTCTCTGTGCTGTTTGCCTCTGGTGACGTGAGTGGTATCGCCCCACCTTCTCCTCCAGCTCACGCCTTGCAGGGTGGCGTGAACGGCAACCACGATGATGGCTTCGACTGTGGCCTCTTCGTACCCGTGTTCCCCGCATCCTGCCCGTATTTGACGTCTGTGGGGTCTACCATTGGATTCAATCCCGAGGTCGCAGTTAATTTTACTGGCGGCGGGTTCTCAAACATTTTTTGCAAGTGAACGTCAACCCCAAAGATTTGTCCCTAACCAGCACCAACCAGCCACTCCGGACTACCAGGCCGACGCGGTCGCAGCCTTCTTCAAAACGCTTCCAGCAAACTTTACTGGTGACTTCAACCGGACTGGTCGGGGGTAGGAGGGTTTAGTCAAATCACCATGCCGCAAGTTTTACTCACGAATTGCGACAGGTACCCTGATGTCTCTCTTCAAGGTTGGAACTTCCTCATTGAAGCTAACGGTTTCGTCGGCGACGTGAGTGGGACCTCCGCGTCCTCGCCGAGTGTCGCTGCCATCATCGCGTTGGTGAATGACCAGCTCCTCGCCGCGGGGAAACCTGTGCTGGGATTCCTCAACCCATTCATCTACGCGAACCCGTCTGCATTGAACGACATCACCATTGGGCACAATTCGGGCTTCAGTTGCCCCGAAAACTCGGTGCGCTGCCTCCGCTGACGATTTTCCTGCCGCCTCAACCTCATCTCCAGGCTGCATTCGACGCGGCAGAAGGTTGGGATCCACTGAGTACGCCTTTCTTTTCGCCTTTTGTCGAATCGAAATTGACATCTTCGTCTTCAGGCGGTTTGGGTACCCCGGACTACCAGCGTTTGCTCGCGGAAGCCTTGGCAGCATGATGACTGCATCGGGAAGATGGACTGGGTCTGCAGTAGAATACCATACGCCTGTAGTCGAAGTTTATGTTCGGATTCCAAGGGTCGATAACAAAGGCCGAGCAGAGCCTTCATTCTTGATTTTTTGCGCCGGCTTGTGGTCACGATTTCAGGCCTGCGCGATGACGATTACCGAGACCAAGATTGAGAGAAGAGGTGAATCGAAGGAAAGAAAGATTTCAAGACACGGTTCGCGGGCCGCATTTTTCAGAGGCAAAATGGACGAGTGCGAAGGGCAAGACAGAGTGTTCTGTGTGATCACGGGGAAAGAACGGTAAGTATGTCATTTGAGTTTGGATTTTGGTCGCTGAAGCGCAAAGATGAGCGGTGTACGACGAATGGCGAGCAGTTCCAGTGGAATGAATCAGAGACCACTTGGACCGCAGCGGTGTTGGGGTTGCTTTTGTAGACGCTAGACTTGAACGAGATCTCCGCAGCTCCAGAGGCCAAACGAAAATGACCCAGAAGACGAGGACCTCGGCGTTCCCGAGACGATCCCCCGATTCCTTGACCTACTTATTACGGGCAGCCGTTTTCATGATGGTGTTTCGGACCATTTCTTGTGCCGTATGATGTTGGGTCTCGGAATCTTGCCAGCGAATTTTAAGGTTGGCGCTCAACTCTGACAAGCATAGGCCGGCCAAAAGCTGGACTTGTGAAACGGGGAGAAACGGTTGGAGTGCTGAGGAGAGGCGTGTCGCACTGAGGGAATCAAGGCCGTGGGACAGAATAGGCCGTTCGAAATCGAACTCTTCCCTTCCAACCTCTAGGACGGATAGCACAACCTGTAACACAGCCTCTTCATCCTTTGCAACAGGGTGGTCATCTGCAGTTGACTGGTCGTCTGACTTTAAGAGGTGACGGAACGCAAGAGGCAGGGGATATCGAGTGTGCAGGGTGTTACAGTCAAGATCAGGGATGTAGCGGGTGAATGGACCATCTCTAATCTTCCGCAGCTCGTCCTCGAGACAGCTCCATATATCTGTGCTGCCAAGTGAGAGAGTGATGGGGGCAATAAGGGAATTTTCGTTTACCGGCGGCACACATAAATGCAAGGGAAAGTCCATCGTCCGCATCGCCAGAGTCGGCTCGATCCTGGAAACCTATTAAGAGATTGATGATCTTAATTTCACCGAAAGACCCACTAAGTAACCGGCATCTCGTATGGCGAGAAAAATGAGGGAAAATGCGTTATGGCACCGGGCGAGGACACCTTCCAACACCGTGCATGCACCGGTTCAAAAACCGATTCAAAATTCAGTAGAACATCGTAGTAGACAAGCGAAGACCCAACCTTGCGTAATTTTTGTGTCCGGTATATCCAATCAACCCACTGAGCGATGAGAAGGAAGGTGTCTTACGAAAAGAGATAGATGGGGGTGCCGCTGATCTGGAGAAGGCACAAGTGGCTATCACTGAACCACTTTCCTGAAGCCGTAACAGTGAGTTTGAGTGGGAAATAGAACCGCGAATATTACCAGGTGGAAGGCTGACAAGCACTGCATTCAGGCCCCTGATCGGCAGAGGCTGCCGAGCTTGGCCGCCATCTGCCACGCTCGGTCTACCGTACGCGACAGGGTCTGCCGAGAAGCGTCTGCCGCGTGCTGCCGCCATCGGTCGCGGCGGGGGCGGCCAACCCCTGCCGCCCCAGCCCACTTGCTCTTCCGACCACGGCGCCGTTGTCCATCATTCGGGTTGCCTGTCCAGCAGTAGAAAATTGCCACCGCGGTGACCTTGGAGTGCATGGGAATGTAGTTTGCTCGTTTGGGAATTGTCTCATCAATTTCTAACTGATTGATCTGCAAGGGCGTAATTGATCTTGAGGCCCGAGCTGACCCTGGCGTTGTCATAGCGGGGCTGGCTGGAATGTCGGTGGGTTTTCTCTCTCTCTTGCCCTAGCGGCCTCTCATGCGACTTAGCACATGTCACATTGACACGACGTGTTCCGCAAAAAATGCTCACACAAGTGGAGCGGGCCACGTCGGCGATACCGGCCTTCTCGTGATGGTGACATCACACGGTCGGCAAAGATGCCGTGAGGGATCTGGAGCTGGTTCCGTTGACGGTTTCCACTTCCGAGTGCCTTCATTGTGCGCTCGGTTATTGTGCATCAGGTAGACCTAGGGAGGCCACCCGCGGCAGACCACGTCGCCCTCGGGTCTGCCGTGTTCGGCCGCGGCGCGGCGGACACACCCTCTGCCGCCTAGGGGCCTGAATGCAGTGAAGAGTGATAAAAGTAACTTATCGGAGCCAACTTTAACTTTGATGGCCCCCTCGGCTGAGTGTGCCGAACTTGACTTAACTTTTCTCACGCTTGGCGAAACTAACTTATTGTCAGCTCACTTATACGGTTCAGAACGCACTGCACAACAGTTATATTGGAAGTCACCCGCAGTGTTTCCCACCTTCATTTTTGTAGTTCGTGTTCTATGCACTCGAATTGCCCGTATATACCCCCGTGTGTATGCTGTTCTGCTAAGGCTCCAACCATTTCCGTTTGTAAACATACTCAAACGGTTTTAACCGTTTATTTTCCGTTTAGTTTGCCCCGGATAGTAAACAGTTTACAAACGGTTTAAATGGTTGCCAAGAATCAGTCACTTACCACGTCTGGTAGGTTGCTTTCTGATGCAGAAATTTGTGCCAGCCTGGTCAATATGTGTGCTCGAAACCCACGCATAGTCTCGGAGCACAGAGCCGCCCACCAACATACAGGACCTTCTAAATCAGCACACATTTGATGGTGCTCGGCCTCCTCGGCAAACAATGTGCCTGTATTCCGCCTTTATCCCGCCTTCACGAACATCTTGGTTCACTAGAATGTTCCATCTACTACACCGCCCTCTGTCGTAACTTGGCCTATAGCTCCTGAAATTTTTCTTCAGACCCTTAGGTTTCTTCGAGTTCAGTAGTAAACTCTGCGCATTCGGGGAGAGTTGACTTGCCCAGCTGGAGGTAAAAATGTAACACTGTGATTGAGGATTAGTGAATCAAACCCAGATTGGCATTCACCGTGGGCTATGGCCATTGCGTGCCATTGTGAGCCGTTGTCTGCCATTGGTGTGGCAACATCGGAAGGCAGTGAGAAGGCTTGCACCGCATTGGCGGTGTGCAGTGCAGAATGGCCCGTGATGGACCATTGAAGGGTGGCGATCTGTGGTACAGATCACTGAAGCTTTACTAGACAATTTCGTTCAAACCAATAGGGTGTGTGACACGTGACCCATTTTACCTATTCAACATTGCGGCAGCCACTGAATTTTTGCGTGACATCTCAAAAATTTCGGCATTCGAATCAAAAATTTTGTCTTTTTTTGCCTTTTTAGGCAGTTTGGGGCCTGTGTGACCGCTTGGAGGTTCGACAGAGGCCCGAGTGACACGTGACCTCAACCAAAGTTCATGATTGACAGGGGGCTGCATGAGATGTGACTGGCGATTTGAACGAAATAGTACAGTATATAGGATGCTCTGTGTACTGCACTTCTTCATGTGGAGCTCACCAATTTCACTGGATTTCTGATCCTGCTGCAAGACGGCAGAGGAGTGGCACTTTGGCTGTCTCACCTTTTTGCGAGACATGCATTCCTGCTTACAGGAGTTTTCGTTCTCCACCCTCATCTGTGCGTGCTGTATACCCTGTGCCTTCCCCCGTTGTTGTCCATCACTTGCTGGATGGACGTCAGACGAATGAGTAGGTGTATACACTGACAGATGACTGACCTCGCATTTCACTTCACATATCATTACTATTGCCCTCATCCTCCACCTCATAAGGGCAAGATTTCGAATTGAAACCCGGCAAGATACCGCACTTTCAATTCGAAATCTTTGGGATACCCATATATGGTAACCCCGGAACACTGCGGGATACCACGGGTACAGGCGGGTCTCTGCCCACCCACCCGGCCGCCCCCTCGGCAGTCCTGGAGCGTGTTGGCATCATCCCCATCACACCGCTCAGCCTCGGCGCCCATTCCGAGCATCAAAAGCGCAAAAATTCAATTAAAATGCAATAAATACGGTATCGCCATCAAAATGACCACATCTCGGCATTCCCCGATATGTCCATCAATGCAGCCAGAAAGCCACTTGCCCGCCCTGAAAGCTGCACTCTCTGCACACTCTGCTGGTAGCTTCAGTCGGCGCCAGTGCCTCTCCACCCTCCTGAGGATCTAAAAATTCATTAAAATACAGTAAATACGGTACTGCCATCAAAATGACCACATCTCGGCATTCCCCGATATGCCCAATGCAGCTAGAAAGCCTTGCCCGCCCCGAAAGCTGCACTCTCTGCACGCTCTGCTGGTGGCTTCAGTCGGCGCCAGGGCCTCTCCACCCTCCTGAGGATCTCCTCACACGATCCCACGCTCTCCACTTCGCACGCGTCTGGATGCAAGCAAAAAGTAAGCGGGGCGCGACAAATGGCACTCCCGCCCTGCTCACAACCACCCCCCACGATGCCGACACCTCCCCACACTGCCCCGGGATCGCCTCGTGCAAGCAGAACAGACAGCGTGCCCATGTCCCGCCCCTCCGCCCTCCCGCCCTCCCGCTCTTCAACGGCGCTTCTGCTGCCCTCCTGCCCTGCTGGTGACCATTTGAACGTTTGAACGGTGCCGGCACTCTCCCACCATGCCCCAGGATCCCCCGTGGAAGTGTGCCCACGTGCACTCCCGCTCCCACTGCACCCCCGCTCTCTTGCTGCCCTCCCGCCTGCCTCTATCGCAGTTCAGTCGTCCACCTCGCCGCCCATCAACAACTCTTTGTCGCTGTCGATGTCACCCCTCTCGTCATCCTCGTCATCTTCAGATCCTACCCCATCTTCCCCGCCCTCGCTGATCCCGTCCTGTGCGTCAACCGCCCGTCCGGTGTCGGTCAGGATTAACGGGTCCCACGAGGGCTGCCAAACTGCCCGCTTCTTCCCCCGTGCCAACTTGGCCTCTGTGCGCGCCGTTTCCGCCCGTGCTGCCAAGTCCCGGTACAGCTGTGCTGGTTTCATGGCGTACGCCAACATTCCCTCAGCCACCGCCTCGGGAATCTTTGTTACCGGCACCGCGACTGCTCGGTCCTTCCACAGCTGTTCACGATGCGCGTACGTCACCGGAAGCCGCCTCCATTCTTCTTCGAGGAGGCGAACCTCCTCTGTCCAACGACGGCTTCGCGCCCATGCCTTTGACCATTCAATTCTTAACGCTGTAATCTTATATCAGAATGCAATTTATTTTGGACATCAATAAAGCTCACCGTCTTCCAGCTCCTCCTCCGTCCCAGCTGTCCCAGCCATTGTCCAGATCCAAGAAACCTGTCGGACATTTTCACCGCCTCGCGTCACCATCTCGTCGTCATCATCGTCATCCAACTGTGGCAACAATCCATCTGCGCGCATTTCGGTCTCCCTCACCTCCCGTCGCGCCATTGCTCTACGTCGCTTCTCCGCGTTCCGTGACAATTCCTCTGCGTCCTGCATGCAGCGTATATCCTCCTTTTTGAGCTGCGGCCACCCCACCTTGTCCTTATCCCCACCCGCAATCAACAGCCGCGCTTGCCAAGCCATCTGGAATTTTTCGGAATGAAGCCTAATCTTGCTTTCGTTTCGTGCGACAATTGTTCGCGACCGAGTGTTCATTCCCTGATGCCGGGAGTTGTGTTTCTTGTACAGCAGCAATCTTGATTTGACGTGCAACTGCCTACGCAGCCGAGGCAGGGCGGTACGGCATTGAGCTGCACGCAAAGAATCCTCAATTTCGAGTATCCCTTTCGCGCAGCCCCCATCCTCACGCTCTGCCGCCGTCAATGAAGACGGCAGTATGAGTGGGACGTTCTCTGCCAGCTCCTCCGCCGCGGCGGCGGGGCGCTTGGCGAGCACTTGTATTGCCGCCGGCGAATATGTTGACTGCAGCTGCCTAAATCGTGTGATTCCCCGGTTGAGCTTCGCGCGCATCGCCTTCATATTGATTTGCTGACTTGTTGACCCGGCTTTTTTCAGTTCCGCCTGAACGCGCACACACCGTCTTATCGCTAATCAGTCCCGACTTGATGCAAAGAACAAGAGTGACGCACTGTTCCTCCTCTAACTCAAGCCCTGCAGTCACAAACCCGCTTGGTGATACGTCGTGGAGCGCCAGGACACCCTTCCTTGCGTCCTCCTCCTCCTCCTTTGCGAACTGAAGCCTGACCTCCATCTCTGTCAGACCTGTCAAATGTCAGCCAGTCATGCCCATCAGTGATGTGCATTCTGTCTACCTGTGATCTTCAGCTCGTATGGGTTCCGGCTGGTCGGGTGTTTCTCAAAATCATCGACCATCTTCTTCCATGCCGGCACCCGCTCCATCTGTTCAAGCGAGAAAGCCTCAAACGCGGCACGCTGCGAAGCCGCCTCATTCTTTGCATTGTCGAGACATCGCTGTAACAGATGAGCTGTGTCTTGGGGTTGAGTGGCTACCATTACCAAGTCCAAAAACACAACTCACGTAGGCCAATGGTCTTGAGCCAGTTCCAGAACGACCAGTGGTCGTCAAGGGCATCGTGCCGAGCTCCAGGCCCGCTGACGCGCGTGCTGCTGGCCATAGCCCCCGATGCTCGCCCAGGGGCGCTCGATTCCTTCTCCGTCCGTCTGCCCACTCCCCGGTACAAGATTGAGAGAGAATTTGACTTGACAGTCCAGCGTGTGGGCATGGATGTGCATCTTCGGTATAACAAACCGGAAAAGGCTCAAGATCATCGATACGCGCACCAGAGGCGGGAGTTTCTGCATGCGTTCCATTAAGAACTTCCACCATTGGCATACAATGTCGTAGGAAATAATTTTGCGAATCCGTGGGTCTTTGTGTCGTAGAATAGAGCCGAAAATATAATCCATGTTTGCGAATCTGGGTATTTTGATTAGTATAATTATTGCTCACAGCCAATGAACACTGTCTTACCTCTCCCCCTTTTGCAAATCGCCGACACCATTGGCCTGCACAAACTTGTGCCGCACGCAAACTCCCATTCCCACGCCAGTCGTACTATAGCCCCGGGAGAACTTTGTATTCGCGTAGTCAAGAGCCGCGAGACCACTGCATGTACTCATCTGCACGTTATCGTCAAAAAAAAAAACAGCCCAGAAACCAACTCCGTCCTTACCTCCTTCTGCTCAGTCACCGTTAGAAGGTAATGTCGATACGGGGGGTTTTCGGTCACATAAGCCCAGCCCGTACCCAGCCCGGGATCCTTGATTTCGCTGGAGATCATGTGTCGCTTCAGGCGGAAGCACGCGTCGAGTGCAATGAACAAGATGTATAAAAACCTAGCACTCAAAAATCAGTATTAGCATCCAGAGCGACACCGAATGTTCTCACCGATCTTCCGCGGGCGCGTTCTCCCAGCCCTCGGGCAAGTTGATCTTCGGGTTAGGGCAGACAGGGCAGTCAACCGCCAGTTCACCCGGATGAGTGCCCCATACTCCTGACAGATCGTGTCCACACCCAGCACACTTGAGCATCAGCAGGTGACGCCACTGTCGCGCCATCCGAAGGAATATTTGATAGCGGTTAGGCGGCTTTATCCCCGTGTTGTCAGTAAGGCGTTCCAAGACGGTTGTAGAAATCGTAGGCGGTAGTCTTCGCCTGCAACGTATTGACGTGGAATTTGTCGAGCATCAGGAATGTTGCCGCAGTCTGCGGCTGTTCGTCGGTGGCCGGATACCAGCCCCCCTGAAGAAGCTGTATGTAGGGCTCATCGCGCCGCTGAGAGTCACACCCGCAGAAATCCACATGAACCGAATGAATTCCGTTATCGTGCAGCACAACAAATTCTGAATACCCAGGCTGCGGGTTGCCGCACGCCTCGCGCGGAGCGTGGCCGAATTGGATGCGGAGACCCAAATGTCTGAGCGAAGTTTTGGCAAAGAAAATGCCGTTCCATTCCTGGTATACATGGCCCCCAATGAATATTATTATCGCAGAGAATTCTGCAGACTTACCGAAATAACATGCAGCGGGTGCTCCACATGCTTGTCCAGACAACACTCCTGACAAAGTAATAGACCGCCGGCGCATTCTCGGCATCGGTAACGCGACGGTCTGTGAATGTCGGCGCACCCAGGACATAGCTCCGAGCTTGCGTCGCTGCAGCCGTCCCGGCGCAATAGCTGCATCAGGAAGATGTCGCGCAAAAGGCGCATCCAGTGATTCATGGATTTATCCTATCCCAAGTCCCAGTTAGAGTTCTGACCGCAAAAACTCGTTACTTAACAACTTACCGAGGGCTCCAGACGTTTTGGATTGAGCACCTTGGGCAGCTGGGGCAGCGGTGCCGCAGGCGGGTCGTCAAAGTCGTCCGAATCCAAGTCGTTCAAAGCCATTGTATACCGATCCTCCAACACATGGGACTCAGCAGAGGGCGTTGCGACCACGGGTGTGATCATAGGTTCTCCCAAACGGGCGCGTTTCAGTGGTGATGGTGGAGCCACACGAACCGTCTCGCGGACGATGCTGCGTCCATCTGCTGAGGCGCGGTCCACATAGCTAGCCATAGAGGCTGCCTCCAGCGGTGTTACCAGGTCCGCCACATTGAAGACGAAGGTCGAAGCAGAAGTGGTGGGAGGATTCTGTTTGCGGGAAGTGCGGTTACGATTCGGTTTACTGGTGCGTGGGTGCATTGTATAGAATAAATAAACGAGGATAAAGAGCATCGACAAGAACGAAAAGAACGAGTGATGGACCCAAGAGAACTTGAAGGCAGAGTGGCTGTGTGCTACATAGCCCGAAAAGGGAACAGGCATTTTAGCGCTCGGGCGCTTAACCTGCGAATGGGTCTGGCCATTGCTCGAGTCGCATACTCACTGAGCATTCTTATCTCCAATCACAAACAAAACCAGTAGCGGCCTTTGGTAGCAGGTGGATGGAGCAATTGTACCAATCCGCTCAAATTTATATCAATAAAATATCAATAAAAACATATTTGGGGTGTCCAGCCCATCGTAGCAAGGATGCGGCAGAGCATCCTGGGGACTTCAGGGTAGCAGCGGCGCGTGTCTGCCTCAGTCTCTCCAGGTCCCGAGTGACTTGCTCCGCACGCAATACCGCGTTGGCCCCAGCCGTTGCTTCAGCAATCCGTGCTCGATGTGCTTCGATGCCGTGCTTGGCGATAAAAGCTCTGACAGATAAACTGGTGGGTGGAAACCGGAGGATTCCATGAATTCTCACTCACTCTTGTCGACACAGCCTTTGCTTGAAGGCCAAATGTGGCTGATGTCTGCGACAAAAATATGGATCAGAGTGACACTAGTAAAGACGTAGCTCATACTTTGCTCGGTATGCCTCATGGGCCTTCTTGATGTGTTCAGCCTGCTCCTCGGACACACAGCCCGAGTCCTTGATTGCCTGACGATGTCTGCAGCACATATGCTAAGTGGTAAGAATGTTAAAGAAAGTACTTACGCAGCCATCCGTACTCGGGCCTTTTCTCGCAGCGCCTCCTCGTTCCTTCCATCGAATGAGTGGGAATGGTCGAAAATATGTCTCGGTTACTCACTCCCACCGGTGTTTGCGCGTAGCCTCAAGACGCGCCGCCTTTCTGACCGCAGAAAGCTCGGGCCGCTGTTTGGCCTTTTTGTGGTTTTGTGGACTTCCAGCAACGGTATTGAGGGCGGGACAACTTGGTATAGATGACAGTAGTGCGTACCTATCGTACTCCCAAAGTTTTGGATCAATTCGAGATGTTTGAGTTGACATGGTGGTGGTCGAGTGTAGAAAACGACGAAGAATCACGTACTGATTTGCGCCTCGGAACCAGGTCAACTATGGCCTACCGACATGTCCCGTAAAAATTAGAAATTTATTCAAGACCAACCTTGACATCTTTGGAACAGTTCTGCCTCTTCAGTTTTCTCAGAACAGACATGCAGACAAAGAGGGAGGGCTTTCCGTCTTGAATGTAGGCCGTAGCGAGTTCGTGATCAACCCGAAACGAGTTCGCAATCAAAGCCACAGGCGGCGCTAAGTGAAGCTTTTAACCTGCACAAAGATGTTCAGTGGCCCGAATTATCTCTTATTGAGGGAGTGGCTAGTGGAGGTTCTCCCAGGTAGATATGAGCATTGAAAGAATCTATATTCACAGGTGCGCCACGAAACTACAATATTTGTGTACTACCGAAACATCATGCAATAATCTAGTGGAAGAAACAGATAGGTAGATATAGATTCGGCGATTCGGCGAGGAGTATGTTCGAGGAATAGTGATGCTTCGCTCAGAGCTTAGCCTGCCAGATTTAAATTTAGGGTGAGTAGCACTTGCACATACGAACTGGACACACACACCTTGGAGACCTTGGTCTCTGCAGACACCCCACTGGTTTTACCCTTCCCCGCGTCCCGGATGAAGGGAGCCCACACTCGCTCTACTGACTCCCCGTGTATCTCGTTGTCTGTTGGCCAACATCGACAACGGCAGGTCAAGTCGTATTGAACCGAGAAGAGGGAGTGGAACGGTTTGAATAATTGGTTATGGCGATGGTGTGGGCTTCGCCGCGCTGAAGGTCAGAGGTGGGGACCGGCATGGTGGTTGATAGTCGATGGTGATGTGAAAGAGGGTATAACGCTGTCACCCGTGTGACCACTATTCGTCCCCTATGTCGCAGCAACACGAAATTTGCTCTCCTATTTACCGCCCCTCTCCTGGCGACGAGGACCATGCCAAGCATTCGTCAAACGCCCACTGTCGGTTCTACACAGTAGGGGTTGGATTCGAGATCGGGATTTATACCAATGAGTACAACTTTTTCATCTTGCTCCAGTACCGACAGTCGATAAGCGATTTTAAAAGGTACATTGCCAGGCAGCAGGTCGAGGGCTTTTCAAATGGTCGTTGGAAGAGCGCCAAAACGTACCACGGCGCCTGCCAGATATGGGAGCTCATGTGCAAGCGGTACCATGATCATGGAGATACCAAGTCCCCATCGTCGCCGGTGCAATCTCCACCACCTTCGCCGACGCCTGTGCCTCGCTCGCCCCCTGCTCGCCATGCAAGGCATGCGTCTCTGCCTCCGGCAGCCAGACCCGTTACTCCGCTGGCCAAATCCTTGCCTCCACCTACTCGTTCATGGGCCACACCCCCACCTGTGCCGATCTCACCTGCTCGGGTCGCCAGAGCTCCGCCACGGCCTCGCATCTCGGTCGTCTCGTCGACTCGGCACCCAGGCGAGTGGACAATAGGGGATATCCTTTGGGGTATTGAGGGGACTCTACTTCTGTTTGAGGACTGGTGAGTGTCTCCCCTTTTCGCAATAAACAGGTGCTGATAGACGAGTTTAGGTACGATGTGGTGGATCATATCCACATAAATCGACTTTCTTCAGCGCGTCTGATGCAGAGTTGCGATCGTCTGCTTTTGGAGGTTTTTGTGGGGAATGGGGCATACGGGACCGAGGACAATGCTGTTTAGGATTACACGCGCTTTTTTATATTTTATGTTTGCGAATAAAGGCACTTGGACTTCGGATTGGCAAATGATTAAAGACGGGTGAAAAAAATATTATTGGTCTTAGTGGTACAGGCTATGGTAAGGACGCAAAAGGGAGAGGTATAGTGACTCGGATTGGTGAAATCTCGTCGTCCGCCTCAGTCAGATCAGCGGCGCCGTTCCCCCAGGAGGTGACAGAATCCCCGCGACAAGACATGAACAAGCCGTTCGCCTTCCAGATGGTCAGAGCGGGATCTTCTGGGAATTCCGGGTGCGTGAACGGTGGGTGAACGAGCTCATGTATATGCTTGAGCACCGCTCCAAGCAGCTGATCATGAGCCGCCGACACCTCCCAGGTGCTGGGAGCTCCTCAGGTGGCGGGACCCATGGAAGGGGCGGGGTAGAAGAAGGGTGGATGGGCGAGCTCATGAAGGTATTTGAGCCGCTGGTAGCGCCGCAGTCGAGCGTGAAGGATTTTAGTATAGCGCGGCAGCACATACAAGCGAAAGGCTGCGAGACTTTCTGAGGAATCAATGGATAGGAAGGACACAGAAAGCGCTCACCATTGTGCGCACGCATGAAAGCCCACTCCCACGTCAATTCATTGGCTGTGGAAGGGGAGGAGGACTCTGGCCATCCGTTATCCAACCATTCCTGCTCAAGGCGGCGAAGGCTTGCATCCCAGGTGGCGGCATGTTCTCAGTCTGCTTCAGCAACGAGAGCAGTCGCGCGGTTGGCTGACGCGCGAACGGCAGTGGCAGTCGCTGGAGGAAGAGGGGAATTCAAAGCCGTCATGACGAATGAGGAAAGCCTTGATTATTTGTTACTTGCGTGACATTGCTTTTGCTTTTTAGGCTTGCTCGCTCTCTAGAAATGACCTCGAAGGAACCTGCCAAAAAACGGGGGAAGCACACTGAATGGGTAGGAAAGCGGTGGGAGTTTGTCCAGGAATTCTACCCCACCTACTCCGAAGCATCGAAACACGGGAAGACACGTGACATTTGGACGAAGGCATTTGTCCGTTACTGGGCGGCCTTTCCCTGGCGGCTGCCGTTGAAGCAGGATCCCAATCCTGAAGACCCCACCGACTACGCACTGACGCCGCAGACCCCCGAGGAGGAGGCAGAGCGCAAGAAGATTATTACTGTCACTGAAGCCGTGAGTCGCGTCGTATTGCGATGTAAAACACGCTAACCTGTTTCCAGAAATTCAAGGTGTGGTGTGCATGCCAAAGGAACTCGGCGAGCATGAAGAACAACCCCTGGGCAGAATGGCTTACGCGTTTTCGCACCCCGGCAGGGCCCGCCCCGAAGAAATGTTCCGACTTCCAGCATTATATGCGGCTGGACCAATATAAGGAGAAGGTGGTCGAGCGGTTTGAGGCGACGAAGGGGAACGCGCCAGCAGCAGAGCATATGAACCTCCATGCACAGGCCGCGCGCGAGCTCCTTGCTCTAGAGACTCCAGAGGTTCAGCAGCAGATGAAGGCCGAGGCGGAAGCACTCCACACAGCAGCGTTGAATAAGCGCGAGGATGCGCTGGAGGGGCTTCCGACACTTGACGAGGACGATCTGGAAGAGTGAGTGGAAGAGTTCTTGGCATACCCCGAGTCTAATCGTTTCCTAGAGCGCGCAGCCGCTTTTCAAGTCTGGTGGGACCGTTACTGGAGGGCTTGGCTGCCCACACCGGCTACGAGATCTCCATCTTGGTAGGACGCGTCAAGAAAGCTGAGGGGCGCGTCGATGTAGAATCTTTGAGGTGAGCTTCACCTCCCAGGTCTCAGTTACAAACAGATTCTCATGTTCTTGCTTGCAGTTTGCATGCGGGTGTTACAACAGAGACACCGGCGATGCTAGACTTCTCGAGAGCGGACACGAACGTGTATGGCGACGTGATGAGGAACTTCAGTAGATTTGTGTGGAATGCTCGTAAGGCTGCTCTTATTGTCTGAATGAATTAACACTGATGCGCGGGGACTTGTAGATGAATTTCGTGAGGGAAGACCGGAAACGGTAGAGCAAGGAATTGCGCCACCAGACTCGACGGTGACACCGCCGTCAGTCAACCCCCCGGCACCCCCCACTGCCGACCAATCCCACGGCGCCCCCACCGCCGACCAATGTGATGGTGCCCCCAACGTCGACCGATGCGATGGCGCCCCCACCGTCAACTAATGCGACGGCGCTGACCCCCGTAGACCCCCCACCTTTGCAAGACTCATTCTCCGACGCAGAGATTCGAGCATACCTGGAATCGGGTGGCCCTGACCCATACGAATTCGACTTCCCATCCCATCTGTTGCCTGGACCAGTCGTGGCGCCGCTGGTATTGAATGGCAGCGACAGCAGCGCTCCCCCGATTGATGCATACAGGGCTGGATTTGCGGTCCCGCTCAGCAGCGACCTGCTGATGAAACTGGACGCAATGCCAGCCGACACGCGCGCAACCAGATTGGTGGAGCTGCAGGCAATGGATGCGGAAGGATTGGCGTGCGAAAACACTATCGCACGCAATCAGTTCATGATCGACGGACTGGGACTTGGTAATGCTGCAAAAGAGACCTTGTGGGGTGGAGCAGACGTGCCGCCCACGACGAAACGCAAATCCGGAGGGGAGGGGCGGAAAGGGAGCCGTAGAGGGCCAAGCAGAGGCTGGATCCGGTGCTAAGAGAGAGCGAGAGCGAGAGTGGCGACAACAGCAATGCAGACGAGGACCCGGGGCCACCTCCAACACAGAAAGAAAAGGCTAGAGCACCGCAGGCGGCAGCAAAATCCAAGGGAGCGGCAGCAAAATCCAAGGGAGCAGCGAAGGACACAAGGCGTGGGCGGCGACAGCACAGGAGCTGCTGATGCAGACAGACTTCGGCGGCGGCTGGACTGCACTCGTGGGCGGTGTGGTGGAAGAGGGAGAAAAGAGTGGGCTTTGAGGGCACTGTGAGTAATGCCGTCGACCTGTCATCGACATCGCCGCGGATTTGGTAACAGAACTAATTTTACTTTCTCGTTACTAGAAGCAGGGCCATCCAGCAAGGAAACGACCTACAGAGGTGAAAGATTGGATCGCAAGAGCCCGCAAGTACACACCGGTTATAGCCAGTGCGGAGGCATTCGGGAAGGGGTGGTGGGTATGGTGGCTGGATATCAATCCGGTTTGGCGCGGCAAAGAGCGGCCTTTGTCATGGGAAACAGAAGAGTGGGATTGTCTGGACTTGTACGGTCTGAACGGCTTCCTCAACGTGCTAATCGCGCTGAAATGGTGGCGCGACGCGATGGACGAGGCATCACCCGATTTGGATGAGGCAATTGCTGACGTCACGTGGGTGCTTGAGGAAATGGAAAGGTCCGTCTCTCCCATCCTTACCCACCCAGCCTTCAAATTCGCCACAGGGACTCCCCAAACGAGCCAGCATTGCCTCCCGCCAGTTCCACCGCCCCCGCCGGATCACAGCCGACCTGTCAGCAACGGCCTCTGGGTCGGCTAAACAACGAGTAACCCGGCGAGAACCCCAACCAGGAGAAACCCGATAGACGCTAATAGCTCGTGTGTTCCCCGAGCAGTAGGACCAGTCGTACGGCGTCCTCCCTAGGAGGCCGTATGTCGTAGGTCGGGATGCGAGGCGGAACCCGGAACGAGTCGAAGAGGGTGTGATATCCACTCAGGTACAAAACCCGAGGTGTGGATACAACCCGTAGTACGGTGCGAGGGAAGCGGGACAGAGTGGAGACAATGCCTATGTCAAGCCAAGGTAGAAGCCTGAGATTAGACGAGGTAGAATCTACTGTACATGGAGATTCTACCGTGCTTATATAGGCTTCTAATAAATTAAAGCGATCGCGGTCAATCGCGATCAGTTCCTGCAACGTAGCGTTAAGGAGCATTAATGTTGATGCTCCTGGACTCCTCTATGTTGGTTTCCGTGGCGTCGGTGGACCTAGGAGACCCGACGTTCGGGTTTCCTAGTCCTAAGTGTCACCGTCTCCAGTGGTTCAAACCCCGATCGGGTTTGCAACCACTCCTGTACTCCGTGTACTCTCCTGTGTCAGCCCTTGGTGCGTCCGGGGACTAGAATCCGTCTGTACGGGTTCCTAGTCCCTAACGTCTTCTGTATTCCGTGGCGCAGACTCCCTGAGTCTGCGGCTTGTAGAATCCAAGGCCGGGTTTCAACCGTGAGAAGGTCACGTGGTGGCGTCATGAGAGTCCCGTGCCGCTAAGACGCGTCTGTATCCATACGGACGCGTCGCGCGAAAAAGTAGAACCCGGGCGATTCATGACACGACCCCACAGGCCGAATCCCAATTGCTGCCGGCTACCGACGTAGAATCGCGCCGGATGGTGCCAGGACCAAGCGAAACAACGGGGGCAAGTTGAAGGCCCACAGCTAAGAAGTCCAGCACCACAGATCCAGTGCCGCTGCCGGCGGGGAGCCCCAATACGGATATTTTGATGCCAGCGCAAAATCGATCCCAGGCCTGTAATCGCGAGGATGGGAACGAAGGGCTATCGCCAGAGGAGTTGTGGGAGCTGCAAAATGACCAGAGGCCGCGCTTTGAGCAGCTGGGAGGTGAGGTGCGCAATGGGAGCGGAACGTGCGGTAGGCAAAGGGGTGGGAAAAACGGCCGCGGGTAAACAGATTCACCGCAGGTAGCAATCGGGGTATATACGAAACCTGTAACCAGTCAAAGCGCGCCAAAAAACGCGTGAAAACCGCCCAAAAAATCGATTTTTCGCCCCCCGAAATGGACGCGCACGGGCACGTGCCCGCCACATTTGATTTCAAAGTTCGACAAGTCAGGAATCAGCATCAGCGATCAATATGAACAATGCCGAGTGCCATCAGAATGGCCGAACAGTGATATATGTAAGCCTCGGGGCTGTCCGGGCCCTTCCCAAAGATTTTGCATAAGGTCTGCGGGCACACCCCGGGATATTTTGCAAAGTCCTGAGTATATGAGCTGCATCCTCCCATGGACTATATTAGAGAGTTTGTGAAAGCCACCTGATGAATTTTTGAATGCCATTTCTCTCAATACCCATTAGCCCAGCTACCAGAACCTAAGCCACCTAGGATAGGTCCAAGTAGAAGGTGTCCTAGGTGGCTTAGGTCTTTGTGAATGGGCCAGTGGATGTAGAGATAAATCAGGTTTAAAATTTCATCAGGTAGCTTGCACAAACTCTCTATTCTATCAACACGAGCTCGATATCTCCCTGCACCACCTGTGTGATTCCAGGGTGCTCTTGGCTGCTCCTTGTCGCCCTAGAGCTGTTCGTCATCATCAGGATGTGGCTGTGCCTTGTGACAATTATTTTTTCGACTTTCTTTATCGCTGTTATTTTTTTTGGCTGGGATGGGTAATGATTGTCCCCATCGTCCTCTTTACCCCTTCTATCATTGCTGAGCTCTCTTCTCATATTCCCCGTTGTCGTTTCTTTTGTGGTGATCAAATTGTCTTTGTTACTAACCTCTTTTTCCGTTTGCAGCAACCCATTCACCAGACGATCTCCACTCAAGCCAAACCCCTCACTACCCGTGCTCACTGTCCACGGAAACACCACCTCACACATTTCTCTTTACCATTCCTTTCTATTCTTCCATCCTGATGAAACAATGACTATGGGGCTAGTGGTGAAATAACCACAAACCAAACCTTGTAAATGAATATGCAGTTTGATATTGCAACTATAACAGCTCAAACACTATATTCCTCGTGTAAGTTTGGGGTTCCAATCCAGTATAGATTGTGGCAATTTGAACTTTAGTTATCCTTTGAAAGCAAGACTTTATAGGCCTACAAATTGTATAGATAAATTGCTCAAAACTGTTCTAGGCAATCGCGGATAGTCAGATGAGATTTTATGTTCAACGGTTTTGTATGATGTGGGGCTAGGTTTGGAGATAGTACTCCGAGGCAAAACACAAGTGATTCTAATAGTATCTGCGGTTGCTAATCTTTACAAGCCAATTGTCAAGTCCGATCTGTTTCCTTATATTCCACACGTCTGTTCTGTTTATCCAATATGTCCACACGTAGTCATAAAGATCCAAATCCAACACAGATAATATTTCAAAGGGAAAACAAACGAAACTTTGGTACAGCTTCTGGGTGTCTCCAAATGAATGCTTACTCAACTGGTTAAGTGTGAAGCCTGGTAGCTTTGTGTCCAACAGGTGGGTTAAGATTCACCGGCGTCCCTCCCATAACTCTCCACTTAAATACTTTACAGGATTCTAAATATAAACGAGACAGATACAAACATGTGGCAGGGTTCAGGGTATATGACTAGTGGTATGGCAGCTAGCCGATGAACTCCTGCTGGATATCAAGAGATTAGTAAAACTGAACAGATTTATAAGGAGCATCAACGAGCCGAGCTTAACAATGAGTCAAGATCTACATCGCTTAGAACAATCATGATGGGATATTGTTGATGTGTCAACTTTGAGCTGACTTCCTTGTCAGCCCACTGTTACCCTCCTTGGTAACCAACCACTTCAACTGGTTCCACTTTGAACCACTTAAGTGATTTGTCTGAAACCCGTGATAGCTGTGGCTTCCCAGTACCTGAGTATGGTTTCTTAGTCAATTCGTAGATCGATCAAGTCCAACCTTCTCTTGGCAGTCCTGAAGATGTCAGATGATGTCCAACAGTAAGCCCTCTTGTTCAGAAGGATAATCCCTCGTAATACACCCTTAGTCAGGGATGTGCAGTAGCCTCAATCCATTCCCAGGATGGTTAGGCACTTTCCACGGTTGCTCCATTAGGGCCTCCTCACATCAATCTTTTACCAGGATTGTTGTCTAGCACCTTTCTAATGTCCAAGACACATTATCCCTTTTAGCTAACTGCTCAGGCCAGCATTAGCCCTTGTGAGATAATGTCATAGTGTAGTGTAACACATTATAGTATGTTGCGACTTGAGCGATTTTGAATAAATACCCAGGTGCCCCAGTACCAGGTCTGTCACTGATATCCCTCCTCTCATATCATATTGTACATCTTATATATGCACCTATTTTTCCCGCCCATACTTTGTGGGTATGTGAACACAATTTCTTATGTCCGAACGGCCGTTGGCCCGTTGCACTTGTGTTTTCCACGTTTCTCCACGAATTTCTCACCAATCTTCAAGGTTCTGGGCTCAATTTCATCCCGGATTCGGGAGAAGGATACTGTACTTTTTGATGCGCAAAGCAAGCTCTTTCTCACCTGAGTGACCTACATGAAGACTTCAAGCAGAGTCTGACTAAAACAATCTGGCCACCTGCTCTAGGGAAACAGCTGTATCTGATACGGACCTGGAATTTGCTGGGTCTCTTTAAGGTGCCTGGCAATTCCATATCCTAAATTCATAGGGTCTTTATTGTACAGCTCCATCGCAGTGGGTTACTACCCCGAACCATCAGGTTTCAGTTGTGCATCAAAAAGATCAACTTTTATGGAGGGGTTATTATGTGGGAGGCATTTTTACTGTCTATATATCTTCAAATACTTCTCATGTACTTCTCTGGACCTTAATCCAGGGTGTGAACATACTCTATATGTCACAGGGCCCAGTATATCGCTCATGCTGCACTTCCGGCCACCTAACTTGGCCTAGAAGGGAACTGGTACTGCTATCCATACATGTCAGATGTTCAGTTTGGGTGTGTGGAATCATGGATTGTATCTCTTAAGCTGTTTGGGATGCAGAGGGGTGGATAGTAGCGGCCCAAACTCACGGTTTGGCGGGGTGAGCGACTAGGCTGATTATTCCCTTTTTGGGTGTTCCCCCGAAAGTAAATTCCGAGAGGGATGAGATTGTTATGTAAATTCATGGAAAATATCTCAAATCATTCCAAGGATACATAACTTGATTCACAAGCTCAAATGTGCATACCCACTCCACTGCCCGTGTGGTTTGAAGGTCGAAAATTTTAAAGTGGCCGAGAAGCCAGTCTCAGATAATATCTCTATAGGGTTTTTGCTAGGGGGGGTGGTGGTAAACAGATTACTCTATGGACTTTGTTTATCACCCTCTTTATAAAATTAAGTCTCTCTGTCCGTCTGAAGCCATATCTCCATATGTACTTTCCAATCTCCATTCCAATCAGATGGTTTCACAAGTAACTTGTGAAAACTAACGGGCACTGCCACAAGTAACTTACAGTTAACTTGTGGCGGGGCCCATTAGATTTACCCGCACAGTTACGCATAAGTTTAAGTTCCGCACAAATAAGTAACTTCAAGTTCAGCACAGGTGAAATAAGTTAATTACATGTTAATCTGTCCTGTGCTCAGAACACCCCCAAGTATCGTCTCAGCGCTCAATAATGGTTCCAATGAGTCCCGCCTAGTTGCAGAAGGCCTCGGGTTAATCATCCGCCGTGTCCTCAGTGTCATTGATGGGGAAATGGGAGTAAAGGGAAGTCCAACACATTTCAACCATGTGGTTGTTGAACTGGTGTTGAGCGATGAGATAATTTACGTACATTTGTGTGAACGTGTCAGCGGATCAACATCCAAAGCTTCGAATTCCCACTGCGACTTTGTTTCTTCATGCAACGTCATCTCCTGTCCCTTGCTCTCACCGTTCATCTGCAACACCAATAGCCTTCTAACCTTCTGGGGCTCGCTGCATGTACTTGGGACCTAGCTGAATTGACAGCCCACGGCACCCGCCACAAACAATGTTGTCTCTTACCGCTGACACTGGGCACTGGGTGCTCTCGGCACGAGTCTTTCGACAAAATCTGGCTGGAATGTCTATTATCATGGACTCCTCTTCGATTTTTCACTGTCTTTTACTGCATACTATGTTGCGATGCAGCTCCAAATAAATGCCAGAATATTTTGAATCCCCATCTCGAATGAGGTCCGGTGTACGCTTTGCATCTTAAATGCGCAGGGCAAGTAAACGAGATCGAAGGCTATGAATTCCGGTACCGAAAGGGAATCTTTATCAGGCATTGTCCTGATGTTCAGTTCGCAAATTTGCCTCTGCTCAACACATGCCTTTTTTGCGCTCTTTTTCTCCCTTCCTCTGTTGCGATGCTGAATGCTCTCTGGGGATTCATATTCCCCAAAAAAAACAGCAGCCAGAGCCGCCGCCCTGTCAGCGTCCCCGTAAATACTCCCGTACGCCAGCTGTACATCTTCTAGGCAGCCCGAAGAGATTCAGGCAAATGAGCGCTTCGCCAGGCCAAAATTTTCTCAGGCATCTCACCCGCAGCCGCGCGGCTCGAATTTCAATGGCTAACGAGCCCATAACCTCTGTATTAAGCCCTTTCCCCGACGCCCCAATAAAAGAGGAGGCGGGAGGAAACTCCGAGCCAGAACCTCGCTCTTCCAAGATCCCCAAAGGTGCGGGGGAACAAAAAAGATTGAGGCGGCGCAGGGGCATGGACAATGAATCGTGATTCACCCTTATTCCAGTTTCGTGTAGTTTCGTGTATGCTTCACTAGACGAGCTTGAATATTTCCATCAGTGAATGGGTGAAAGAATTGGGTGGTGCCAGCTGCTGAGAGGCATGCCGGGTGACCTAGGATTGCAATAGACATCAATTGCAGTCATATTGTCCTTGTGCATCCCTATAAATGTTTCCCAGATGTCTCCTCAAGCAGTTATTGGCCTCAACTGGGCTGAACGGGCGATCTTGGCGGTGACTTGATGCCATCTGATGGCCTGTTACTTTTTCTGATCTAACTTGGCTCACAAGTTAGCGTAAGTTAACTGCAAGTTACTTACAGTTAACTGCAAGTTACTTGAAGTTACTTGCAGTTAGCTTCAAGTTACTTATGGTAAATCAAACTGAACTTCAAGTTATCTTGCTCAATGTTCATTCGACTCCTCGTTTAGGTTAGCAAGGATTCCGCCCTGCTCCCATCATCTCCCCTCTGTATTCACGGCTTTTGTGTCTCAAATTTTGCGCTGTCTTTGCCAACTAGCCAGGCTTAGTCAATAACCCATCCAGCATCTCACGATTGTCCGCTCAAGGTCCTCTCAAAAAGGCAGGCTCGTCGAGTCTCATCTTACAGCGCTCTTCTGCCTTCACTACCATTCTGCCATCCCACTGTCCACTTCAGCCTTCAAGAGAATTTGTGGTGGGTCCCGTGGTCCAGCAAGGCCCAGCAAGCATAACAGCAGATGACGAGATCTTCAAATTTGATTCGACCCGAACTCGAAAGACTTCTCAAGACTTACTTCAATTTACAAAACCTATCTGCTGTCACGACGGCGCTACAAGACCTACTCAATCCGGGGAATTCTCATGTTTTGGAGCAAATCATCGCTCATCGAGACGTTGCAAGACCTCAATTTGAACTATAACTCTCCAATAATCAATCGCAGAACAGCTCAAGCTGTTGAAGATTCCCCGGGTTCCTCTGGCTTTGAGCTCCCCTGGAGCGGCATTCAATCTGGGGCGTGGTTTCTCAATCTCGGTGGCCTCACATATCAATCGTCTTTTTTACATCCTCTGTGATGTCTTGCAACTGACGGATGCTAATGTTTCAAATCCTTGGCCATCTAATTCCTCAACCTTCAAAAATCTGGAATGGTACGTCGATATGAATCACGCAGCCCCTGATATTTATTGGGAGCATTAATGCCTGGTTAGCGTGTTTACTCCGTGACCTCTTTCTCTTCCATGTTTTTACGTTCCTACGCTGCTTTCTCACCGACTTCCCGGCCGCATTCACGCGTTTCTTCCCAGATTCTTGAGCTTCCGGTGCGTTTCCACTTTTTTCGACGCTGTAGATTTTGATTCTTTGATGTCTAGCTTTCTAAGCGTACATATTTCTTCGGGGACGGTTAGTCCCATATTATCTGCATGCACCTACCCGCCCCTGTCCCTTTTATATTTCCCACTCGTTTGATTTAGTTGTCTTATCACCCGGTGCGGTGCTTAAGTGCGAAGCCACCTGCTATATCCACAAGTCTGCTATTTACGCACTCCCTGCATCAGGCCCAAGGATTAATATTCAATTTTCCGACGTCCAGCAAGCGAGGCACTATGTAAGTGGTATGTTTCTTTTTTTCGACACCGCTGACCCAGCTCCGCGGGTCTTAATGCATCAGCATGATTCAGGACAGCTCATTTAGTCCCCTTCGTCGCCCTGGATCTATCCCCGACGCCTCTGACGGTTGATCCCAACTATCTACACTTGGTGTCCCAGTGCGCCGGCAGACTTGTTAACGACGGCTTCCTGGTAGTTCTTAGTATTTTTGCGCATCGAGTTCGAATCAACTTTTGGTCATGTCTGCTTAAGGACTACCTTTAAGATTTTACTCAGGCCCCAACCTTCGCCAACATCTTGATTGAAGTTGTGGAATTTGCGGGAGCTTCGGGGTGTGTTACTACATATGTTTCACTCTCCTGAATAGGTGCTAACCGACGTGTTCCAGCCTCGTGAGACGGCGGGTTTACATCACCGCCTCAATTTTCATTGATTTTTTAAAAGTCTCAAAACCAACGGAAGCCTGAGTATTGACGGAGATGCAGCTTAAATGAGTTAATAGTTGAATATATATTCAACCCTGTTTGCAAGTCAAAGCTGAGGGGACTTTGAGTCGAGGTCGAAATCATATCACCCATAACATTAAGCAATCTCACACATGAAAATTTTCAACATGATCGCTTCTCCACCGGAGCCAAGCGAAGGCATGTCTTGTACAGCATAATCAAAGATTACGTGCAGTTGAGGCCAATACAATACAGTTAGAAGTGTTTTAAAGGGATTATCGGAAAAAATGTACTTGGGTGACCCGCACCCGTTAGTTTCGAGCCCGTGGGAAAACTTCAGTGAACTTGCGGCACACGTGCCGAAAGGGGCAAGTTCCGCACAAGTTACTTTTTACGGACTCCTGTCGGCCGCAGCGGCACCGCGAAGCTTACTTGAAAGATTGGCGTGACCAGGCTAGACAGCAAATGTCCAGATCCCGGCCGGGGCGAAGCTAAGGTGCAAAAAATGGGCGCGACCAGGTTAGACAGCAAAGGTCCAGAAATGCGGCTGCCTGTTCAATAAGCTTGGGTCTGTGCCACTTCTGTCCAGTGTATTATTGTGAACTGGATAATATGCGGCGTTTATTCTCCGCGCCTGAACACTGCGCTTTAGGTGCGGATTGTGTTGCTTATTAGTTCTGATTCCTCTTCCAGTGTCACTTCTCGGCCCTTACTCGATATCTCTTATGCTGGCTGACGATGGCTCCATTCGGTGCCATTGGAGTTCTGAATGTCCCCCATAATCTTGCTCAATATCTTACATAGTAGCCGTCCCTGTACGGTTTAGATATTCTATACTCAGTCTAGTCATTTACGATTTGAGAAAGGGTTCGGTGGTTATATACTCTGAATTCACGCGGTTGAACACGCAGCTCAGTGAGTGCCATTATCACAGAAGTCATGGAACATCCCTCGCTTATATCAAGCTGCGGTGCGCGCGAGTCAACGCAATTGTTCTTCCCCGAGGCATCGTTTATCTGTGGCATGCATAGAATCGCAATATTCGTCCAAGCAACGTCCAAGAGTTGGATACCTTCCAAGTAATATGACATTCGACAGACTACAAGCTTATTTGACAGGCGTTTCTAGAACAACGCGTGCGGATTCGTCGCATTCACGGGCCTCTCCTGGATTACATCCCAGTGCTCCACGATGCACGACCCATTGAACCGGTACATGTCGACGATGGCAGCGGGTTCCGGGCTGGCCCCATCGATCCTGAAATGAACCCAGCCGATGGGCGCCTCGAACGCCTGGTGGAGGACCTGGATGACGTTCGTGCGGTTGGCGTAGACGGCGTTGAAGACGGCGAAGGACGCCGCCGCGCCGTCGAGATTGTCAGGGTTGTGCTGGACCTCGTCCGCGCGCACATGCTTATAGGCCTCTGCGATGCTGGCGGCGGTCCTGTCGGTGAATCGTGAGCGTACGTGCGTTGAAAATGGCCCCTGGGTTCACTTACGCATTGTGGTACACCAAGTCTGCGAACTTCTCGAAGATCACCCGCTGCTGCTGGGGGGAGACCGCGCCTGGGTGCGGTGTGCACGTAGTGAGTTGGGTCAATGAATTCGAGCTGGCGAGCGCCGATCCAATGCCGACGAGAGCGCTGATCAGCATGGTTGAGGTGCGCATGTTGTAATTTTTGGTTAGTGACAACAGACAGTGATATTCCAGGCTTTATATATTCCGTGTTGACGAGCATTGCCCCACGATGACCACGGAACCCGAGGCTATGCAATGTAAATTTGAACTTACAGACAGCTCGCATTTCATTTACATGATCCAGTCTTATTATTGATTCTTACTTCATATTGACCATTCTTTAAGATTTTGCTCGTTCGGCTGTGCTAATTTCCTATATATCCCTTCACCTTTGGTGTTTCCTCAGGTCTAGCTCTTGGAGTAACCCCTTATATCCTACGCTATCCGACAGCGGCTTTTCCTTTATAGGCGACCACCTGACCTACGCGCAGTCTTTCTTTGACAGGACATAGGCGCTGCTGCCTACGGCGCAGCTCGATTTGATTCTTATCAAGCCGGTAGACCACGTAGTCCTGCCGGCCGTGGACATATAAAGAGGGTGCTTACTTTTTTTCGACTGCAAATCCTCTGCCCGCTTTCCACATCCTCAGTTCCCTACCCTGCAATATACTTCTTGAAGAATAATTATGGCCGGAGTTTGTATACTGCTGGCTATCTTTCGGACTTAGATTCAATGGTCAAATCAAAACTCATGCTCAAGTGCTGCTAATCTGGGATCTCCTCTGGTACCATAGTAGTTTCATAGCTTCATCAAGTAATGATTTCATCAAGCCTGGGTCCGTGGCTCAACCCAGTTAAAACAAGATCTTTGTCTGTACTGCATTTGTGTTCAAGTGCAGCTGTTTCATTCGGTCTAATGAGGTTTCCTGGCAAGGATCGTACTGGATCAGTTCCCTTTTGTACTTGATACCATCTGTCAGATGCCTGCCTTCCATCACTTCTTTGCTCTCTGTTTTCGTGGTTGTTTTTACCTTTTGGCACTTTCCGACTGATGGAAAGGCTTGCTAGCCAATTATTTCTGCCGGCCCCCGGTAAGTCTTTTTGCTATTGATCATTCCTCTCCTATTTCGATGTTCAAACCATTCAATTCCACATTTTTGGCGTAGACAGGCGAGCAGGCTTCGTTGCATTCATATTTGTGGTTTGTTCGAATAAACATTGCCTTTTATTTCAACATGAATATCCCGTACGAGGCACCTTTAAATGTTTGGATGGGTGTCCTTCACTAACTGTTCTTTAAGACAAGACATGCCTTCGCTTCGCGCCGGCATAGGTGTAGGCTCTGCGGCATGTCAAAAGGCAACCAGTTACCCGAAGGACAAACATTTTCAAGGCATATATATACTGTAGTCAAACGGGTAAAGACCGACTGTCTCATGCTTACCAACTCCGTAACAAACGACAGCTCACTCTGTTCGAGGCAGAGAATCGAACTCTAAAATCTACATCTTGGTAGAAATAAAGTATAGCAAGAGGGTATTCGCAAAGTCACTCCATTGACGCGAGGTGTGCAGGTACACATGTATCAATATCATACATCAGGCCACAGTTCAATGCGAGAACTCATTCCAAGCTAAACAACTCACTGCAAATTAGATTAGAGAGGAATGAAGAATAATTACTCAGCACCCATCTGTGAACGAATAGCGGTCAGAGAACAACAGAATTAAAAATGAATGGAAAGTGTGTGAACTCGAAATGCGAGAAGACATACAACTTACCAGACAGCAGCTTGAATTCGGGGTGACCTGTTACAACACTATGCATTAGTTCTTATGTTGGTGTCAAGTGCGAACCCACATTCAACTACCGTCAAACCGGGCGTTCGAAAATCGAGAATGAAAATGCGGTGTTGATGTAGCGGGCATGCCGTGGTGCGTCAAGGCGTGGGGACTGCGAGGATAGGTTAGTATCCGTGTTGCAGAATAAAGCATATCAAGTAACCCACCGACAACACACCTTGTTCATCCTTGCAGTCCATGCTGGACGGCAGGGAGTTCGATCGATCCTCGAGGTCGATGCCGACGTATTAAGGCTGGTGCTGCATTAAACCCCGCCCCTGGATAGCAAACCGGTTATCCCGGTTGCGGGAACGCGAACCGCGAATGCGACGGGCGCTCATAGGGGGCCAAAAATTGAACATGAAGGTTCGCGACGTGTGAGGTCAAAGGAGAAATGAGCGATGCTTAAGAAGAGGTAGGGATGAGCCAAAGCATACCTGAAATGCGTTGGGCAGCTCATGGGAACACAATAAAATAGAATACCAAATTTCCATGCGGTGCCAGTGTCGGGATGTTAATGAGAACGTGGGCGTGCGGCGATAGGAAATGCACATTTTCAAAAAGAAAAGAAAAAAACTGCGTAGCGGGGCATTGCTCACATTGGAAATAGGCATGTAGGAGTTGCGGGACCAATTGTCCCTGCAGAGGAAAATATGCCAGATTCACAGACAGCTAGACGGTCTGAAAGTAAGGATGCGACTCTTCGAGCCAACTCGGAGGGAATAGCTACTAGAACTCGAGAAGCGACCCCCCCGAATGTTACTGAGAAGTCGGTGTTGCTTCGGGCAGCAGGCACGGAACAATTAAACACTGAATATGAGGGACTGAGAAAACCTATAGAGAGGGGAACATGATGAATAGGAGGATTTTGACAGACGATTACTCATAAATGCGTAGGCTTTATACCAGAAGGCAAGGGTACGCGGTCACCGTGCCGTGCAGCAGCGAAATATGGACAGATGTACCAAATTTGGCTATTCTCAACAGCAGTTGAAAGCTGTGTGGGCACGAGATGTCCTTGCTACGCAGAGGGAACCAAACTGGGATTAAAACACACAGCCTGCCATTCAACATTCAGGATGACAGTCCGCAGCACGCGTTTGTCATCCCAAGCCGTCTGGATTTCGATCTCTCATGGTCGGAAAGCACGGATTCTGCGGGCACCGTGCGAGCGATTTAAAATTGAGAGCTGTGTTGATCAAAAAAAATCTCGAGCACCAGAGCGTAGAGAGCGAGATGCAGGAGGCTTCAAAGGGATAATTCTAAACACTCCCAAACGAACTGGGCACAAAATCTCAGTAGAACAATTAATCAGGCTAGCCAGTTTCGGGCAGTCCTTTCTTTTAAACTCATCTGCCCGATCGTGGTTTTGATTCCACAGCTCTGAGAATTTGAAATTGTGGTCTCAGTGGGAACGATTGCACGAATCTGGTTGAATTGACATGAACTGCCCTGTGAGTTGATGTTTGAATGAGCGGATTCAAGATTCCGAGAGATGAGAGGAAGGTGATATTCTGCATGAGAATAGAGCATATTTGCAGCTCTCTAAAAGCCTCGAAATCACGAAAATGTCAAAATTTGATGTCCGATCCCAGAAATTTGTGACAACCAAAATGGGAATGGCAGAGCGGCAGAGAATCCAGAAGGCCATCCAGAGGTTCAAAATTCCTTCCTTTTGCCCCGATCTTTTTGGAGAGGTGATTAATGAAGGTCACCAATGTGTCCCTCCCCATCCAGTGTAGTTCTCTGAGAGGAATACTCGAGGTAGAGCCCAAGCTCGTCACATCAGTCACTGCTCTCGGCTAAAATTGAGGGCTGATGGCAAAAATCTGGGAGGGGTTGCAAATACGCTCTAATGAGCCAAAGGGATACAAACGAAAGCCCTCGGTTTGCTTGAAGAAACGGTAGAGTGTAGATCACCGGATGGAACTTACGGTAAATTAAAGCGGCTTTCATGTGATTTTGATGCACAGTCCGTAGCTGATGATGGAACTCGGCCACCGTGAGACCAAGCCGTTCAGAAAGCGTTTGGAGCTGAACGTGGAGGAAAATAAGAGCAAGACCAAAGGAGTAAGATTATCCGGGGATATTGCACAGCATTTCTACCATCTTGTTAAAGAACGAATAATTTTGCTCATTCGGCAGTGCTCATCAGTTTGTGCATGTTGGTTACTTTCTCCATAAGGCTTAATTACTTTTGCTCTCCTCCTGCCGGCTGCTTGCGCAATCCACAGATTCATGGTGTTCCTAAGTGGGACATTCTCCTTTTGCATTCTCTCTGCTCTTCCTCTTGGACTAACCCCTCCCGTTGTTAACGTTCCATGCTTCTTAGCTTAGCCGTTACATTTTGGGCGAAACAGCTGACCCGTGTGTGCTTCTTCTTTGACAGGACACAGCAGATCGCTGCTGCTGCGGCCTGCGGCACAGCGTGAACTTACTTATCTGGCTGTGAGGCCACGTAGTCTTCCCGACACATTCATCACCCTCTTTATAAAATAGCGTGTGTCCGTCTGTCCGAAGCCTTTGAACTCCGCTTTCGGTTGATCAGTACCAGCCGTTTGGTTTTCTCAGCCATCTCCGCTCAACGTCATAATCACAAAAAAGGTGATCTCTGGCTGCACAGTATGTATTGGCCGCGGCGGTCAATGCAAAATAATTATTTCGCCGGAAAAAGTTTGTTTGAAACATCGCCGCCGCTTGAGCAGCCTATCTCCCCCGAAAATGCCCACAACTTCTTACCGAAAATGCGTCATTCACCAAAAGCCGCCTGAACAGCATATCTCCCCCAAAAAGGCCCACAGCTTCTACCAAAACCCTGCATTTCAAAGTGTAGCTACTGCAGACTCCGCTTTCACTGTGGGAACTGCCGAGCCGTCCACGGCTAACTTGGCGAGTGAACACGTCACCTACCAAAACCCTCCATTTCGAAGTGTGTTTACTGCGGACCCTGCTTTCACTGCGGGAACTGCCGTCCATGACTAAGTTCCAACTGCGAGGTTTTTGAATGAGTCTCTCCTCTCTGCTCTCTCCATCCCGCTCTGATCCTGAAATATTGTGACAATTTTTCTACATTAACTATGGACATTGTTTGGGAGGAGTTCTTGCTCAACTAGCTTATATTGAAAATATATTAATTGACCAAACATTTGATGTTGAAAAAAACAAGCAAGTGGGAGACGGCGCAAAGCGCCGTCGACCACTTGTGACGTATAAAAGTGGCACTGTTGTCGGTTGGAAGAATGCCATTCCTTCGCTCACTTTCCTCGTCCTCAAGTTTTTCTGTCTGTGCTGGGGGCTCAACTCAATTTGAACTCGAGTCTTTTGTCTGGTTCTGGTTGTCTGCATCCCACCACGGGTCTAATTGATGCCTCTTCGCAAAGTATGGCTTTCACTCAAAAATCCATTTCTGTACCTGGATCAGAGATCACTCTCAGCTGTGTGATTGCACACTGCGGCCGCATCGCCGTAGGTGATACAAGACCAGTTCCTGGTCCTCTCGCCATTTCTATCCGCTCTCTCATTTTTCGTCTGACACCTCATTTGCTCGTCCGGCTGTCTTCACTGGATGTTTCCTTTCAAATTTCCCCTCCTGGATTCAATCTTCACGGAAGACGCAGTCCCGTAAATTGTAGGCACAAGATCCCGCTTCAAAATCTCGCTCTTCCCTACCCTCAGATCCCATGTATCGAGGCCGCAGACTCTCAACACTGGGCAAGGTTATTTTCGCCTTGCATTCCAAATGCACGCAATGTCTTAGTCCTATGGCGCCGCAAACTATTACATTTGCTCTACTGTCGCAAGGATTCCTTGATTTTGCTCATCCTGATGTTATTGGCCGGAGGGTTTGTTTCCTAATGCTCAGAAAGTCGGGTGACGCAAGGGGAGACCACTAAAAAGATTATTAAAATCGACTCATACGGGGTCACTTGTTTGGTTTTTGATGGGAACTGATCGGCAACACCGGCGCCATCAAATCCATCAATTCGCGTCGTGCTGGTCTACGACGTGTTCGTGGGGTGACGCGTTGAGCTGGCTGTGTTCAGGCAGTGTTAAGGCTATCATTAATGTCATATCTAGCATGGGTTTCATGCCAAATGCTCAAGATTTCACTCTCTGTTCCTTATAACTCTACTTATATACTGGTATAATAAGTAATTTAACGGCCTCTCTGGGGTTTTTTTAATTTTGTGCTGATCTGACTCTGAGATCTCAGAACCTGCCGACTGGGGTGCTTGGAAGATGGGAGGGTTCACAAGCGTTACTATTGTACCATAAAACAGTATTCTTTGATTTCATAAAGATTTCATTTCAGGGCTCGGCCTGGGGACACAAGGAACTAATAGCCTCGGAGCCACCTGAACACAGGTTGACGCGACGAACGCGTTGTAGACCAGCGCGACGCGTATTGATGGATTTGATGGCTCCGGTGTTGCCGATCATGACCACGTATGAGTCGATTTTAATAATCTTTTTAGTGGTCTCCCCTTGGGGTGACGTTGGCCAATCTTGCCTCGCTCTTCCTCCGGCTGCATTTTTCTCGCACTGTGTTTAACGGTTATAACCTGATCATCCCGGCTACCATTACTTTTGAAATCTTCTATGGTTCATCGCCCCACAAGTTTAATTTATCCTTGCCTCTCTTATCACTTCACTAGAAGTTTTCAGTGCTCGAAATTGTTCAGGTTCCAACGATTCTTCACACACGCCCATTTTGGTTTGCGGGACCAAATTCTGTGCAATAGGTCACAACTAAATTGCCTCAAACAGGTTGATGGCAAGCACTCTTTATCCTCAAGTAATTCTCTGTTTCCTTTGTGATTATATAATTTGCGGCGTTGTACTTTCTGGATGCAATATATATTTTTCACATTACCTTTGTTTGCCGGAGCGAAGCGGAGGTCCGTCTTGTTGTGTCTTGAATCTTCTCGGAAATCTTGGATACCGGAGCGAAGCGACGATTAATCTTGTTGTCTTTATCATCTCACCCTCTTTATAAAATTACGCATGTCCGTCCGTCTGTCTGAAGTTTCTAAACTCCGATACGTGGCCGCCGAAGTGCCGTGATGATGTTAAGCGCCGGATGTGCTGCCGTGGCTGGCCGTGCAGCGGGTTGGATGTTCCTTTGATCATCGGGGCCGAAATCTTTCAAATAGTTGATCGACTGTTTCTTGATGGACACAATGGACAATTCCGAGTCGCTTCTTACTCCTATGTGTGTTTCCTTTCACACTGTCTCTGGCTGTTCTTTTGTCAGGCTCATATAGACCGGTAGTGATTCCAGTGATGTTGAGTCCCACCGAAGTCTCTGTCGTCAGGCCCAGAGACAACGACGCCAGAATGAGAATGATCTTGAACGCAATCGACGCCGGAAGAACGACGCAATCTCCCAGAGCATTGCCCGAAGCGAGCTATCCGAGGAGCGAGCCACGGAAATTCGCAGCCGCGATACCATAGCCCGCCAAACTGCACGCGGGCAGCTATCTGCATTACGTTTGGTGGATATCCGTCGAGAAAATACAGAAAGTCACAGCAGCAGTCGAGAAATGTTCACGGACAGTTGCCATGCTGAAATTCGCGCAGATAATGCGCTCGGCCATCGTACACGGGGCGCGCATGTCCAGCCTTCGACTTTCCCTTCAAATCAATGGTGGGATCGTGTTTCAGCCCTCAACGCGTCTCAAACTTCAGTTCCCCATGGATTGCATTGGAACCGCACATGTCGGATATATGATCAAGGTACGGCTCTAGCTAGCTTGCCACCATTGTCGAATATACTAACTTCACACAGGCATTGACGGGAGAACGGATTCATGGCCAATTTTTCGTATGCGGGCCCAAAGGTGCTCATTACCAGCCTGCCCTCCCACCGTATCCCCAGGAGTGGAACTACTTCATCCGCGATAGCAAGACGGCTCGCATTTCGCGCAAATTGAACAATATCTGCTCTTGACGGCCATCGGCGTTTATAACGGCGACTTCATGAAATTTGAACCCGGAGTATCTGCCGTCACTCTTGCAGGCGGCCGTACGTATTATCGCCTGCTACCCGCGCACGAGGGCCAACATGCGATCCGTTGGTTCATTCACGATCCTGCGGGTATGTTCACCAAGGGAACGGAGCTTGAGATACCACGCTCGTGGATTAACAGCACACTCGCGGGCTTGCAAAGAGTTAACCCGTTCATTGACAAGTTTGAGAACCTGGCGAAATCATAGTGGTTTGTGTTGTTGAAATGTAGGACAGAATCGACGTTATTTGGGTCCTGCAGGTCGGGAACGATAGTGGGGAAGATCGCGTGTTGCACACCGCCGAATGTGTGTCTACCAAAACGGAGCGAACGAGTCAGTTAAACTCAGCTCGAACGCACCGACAAGTTTGCGAATAGCAAGACCTCCACTCACCCACACGCGACCAGCCCAATCATCTCCTCTTTCGTAAATCCCTGCCTCGAACAGCTCGCAATATGCGAGTCCAGGCTGTCCTACGGTTCGAGCACTCCCGGCTGATTTGGCACTGCTGCGTCAACACGGCCCCCGCGGAAGGCAATTTCCGGGCCGCCGCAGTTCTCTACGGACATGATTGCGCCGAGGGCAAGGGCGTCGGCGACTAGGGACGGCGCTCATTCAGGCCACAGACGAGCCATGTAGGAAATATCAACAAACTGGAAATGTAACGGCTCAACACGGCTTCCAGTACGTTGAGGGTGTTGGCAAAGCCGTCGCCGGCGTCCTAGAGTGAATATCGGTTCCTCGGTGTTGATCACAGTGCGAGAGGGCGCGCAACACACCTCCGGCCATGCCTGCTCTTCCGCAAAGCGGATCGACGCGTCCATGCCCCCCGTCCCGTCTGTAATATTTTGCGTCGCCACGTCGTGGTACGCCTACATAATCCAAAAGAAAGAAAACTTGTTTAGAAAAAGCATAACTGTCTGGGAAGGGGCAAAAGCCCGCCCTGAGTTTGATGGCCCGAAGATGAACAGCTCGCAGGGCTTGAGGAGCGGGGCGATACCGAATCGGTTCTGGTCCCAGCGCATTGCCTCGAGTACTCAGTGCATCGAGCTGTGGCGAGGGCCACATATATGCCTGCACAGTGGCAAGCGACGTCGGCGCGAGGAGCACGAGGGTGAGCATTGGTGTCCGAGAGAAAGACTGAGTTGGCGAGAGTCTCCCGCATATATATCCCTTGTCAGACCCTGGGTACTGACCCAGAGCACTGCGGTGGCCAGTTGCCGTTTATGTTTCATCGGATATCAACGGATGCGGTGTGAAGGGGTGCCTGTTGGACTATACATAAATACGCGAGGGATGTATTGGCGCGTCTGTGTCAGAAGTGAAACATACCGTAAACTAAATTGGCCTTGAGCTTGGCGCAAACATGGGGAAATGAGTGCACCTGTGTTTGACGATTCTGATCATTGCGGAGTTCAAGCGAAGTTGTAGTCTCTTTTATAGCTGTGCAAAGCGGGTAGGTAGGTATCATTACACGGCCGGTCCGAATCGCGCCGGGCCCACGGGAACTGGAAGTGAAATCGGGGGAAGATAGCCGGGATGCGTGGAAATTCCAGGTAAGACTCCTCCGTTCAGAAATGCAAAGTTGGAAAGAAACGCACCATCGATAGGTACATTGTACAAAAAGTTATGCATCATTCGCACGCGTCCTTGCACCGCGCTTGCTACATTCCCGAGACCGGCGATCCCTAACCCTAAGTCGCCGGCCCTGATGTTGTCCGAGGTGACGGCACGCGTGAGGTTGGGGACGACGCCCACGGGCTATGCATATCTTTCCAAGCTGCACACGCAACGAGCCGCATATTCGAGGCTTCGGAGAACAGGTGCGGCTAATGCTACTGCTTGGCTGCGTGATTGAGGAAGACGAAGTCGAAGTCAAGAGTGCAGGATGCGCTGCTGCACCTCGAAGCGATGCTACAAGGGGAATGCGCACTGGGCGCGTTGAGACTGGGATGAGGACAAGCACGCCGAATTTGCGCAAGCAATCACACGTGAAAATGGGCGACGTACCTCAGGTATGCTGGACACCAACCTCCCCTCTCGACCAGACTATTCACCAGCGTGAGACGCGGGCCTGCGTGCGTGCACTTTCCAAGCTAAAGTCGGAGCGCTATACCTAGAGAAGGGGGATTGAGTCAGTTAAGGGATTAATAATACAAGAAAATCGTGACAGTACGTGCACCTGGATTCAAAAAAAAACATCCAGGAGGCCTTGGTCAATGGCTTCGAGGTGCGTGATTTGGAGACGCGGGAGGAGGGCGGCATCGTCGAATGAAGAAGGTTGCGCGAGTTGCCCATTCCCATCCACAGTCCAAGGAGTACGTTATTCTTTGAGGAGGGCTGTGAATGCCTCTTTGGGACACGGCGGTGTTCGGTAAAGAAGGAGATCGGTTGCAGAATGTGTGGAGTAAAAGAAGGAAGAGACAGGCGACGCAGGAAAGGGACGGGAAAAATTGTAAAATTAAATGTGACTCACCAGCCGAGACGACTCGACGCAGCAAAATGGGACAGGTAACATAGATACCACGTGCAATAACCACATTGCGGTCTTGATGCTGACCTGCGGCGAGTCATTCAGGCGATGGTGGTGTTGGCAATCGGAAACTATTAGCGGGGGAGCCGTGCAAACACGCGGCGGGGAGCAGCGTAGGGGCAGAGGGGAGTGTTTGAGGTCTTTGCCGACAAAAATGAGCGATATTTCGGTAGGGCCGGCAGGGACGGCCTGGGAGGAAGGTATATAGTATAGAAAATGAGTTTTCGTTCTGTGGCGGGGAGATCTGATTCTGACGCACCAGTAACAAGCCAAGGGTGGTCCTAGAGATGATATCTCCCATCCATGAAGCCCTCGCCACCGTATCCATCTGATACGAGCCACCGCGGCGATGGTTACTGTACACGAAAACGGGCGCGACCTGCGCGGCGAAAGACAAGTAAGGGAGCGCCCAGATGCAGCAAAAAGGAGAGGTCAAGTTCTACCCGAGCGGTTGGTGGCTGCTAATTGGCCGTTGGGAGTGAGGAGCGGGATACAAGACAGTGAAGGAATATTTGGTGCATGGACGAATATTAAATCCTGAAACAACGAAGAGAGCTATTGAAACCGTGAGATAAGAGGTGATGGACTCAGAAGAAAGCGTCCAAAGTTGCAGAAATATTGCATGAGTGTTGGGTGAGTATTTGCAAAGTCGGTGTCGGGACATGAGGGAGCGGAAGGAGGAGTTAGAGTCCCGAGGCCCCTAACGTACCCGCGGGTATACCCGTGTCCATCCTTGACATTGACAGCAAGGCACGTGCACCGTTCCGTCTTGTCCCGAACTTTTTCATTCCCCTGTCTCGGTATCTCTTCATGTGTGGTTCGTGCGTTGTGTACGCGTTTTGAGCTGGTTCCTGGTACCTCCCCTGCCTCCACCCTTCCGCCTGCGCTCCGTTCCACATCCCGTTTTCTGATTCCCATATCTTCCCCGTAGTGATGTTACAGCTTGGAAGCCCCGGCTTGGGCTTGGAAGCCCCAAATCCGGTAAGTCTCATCAATTTTGCAAAGAGCTGTGATATTGCATACACTATTGTGTGAAATTTTAATCCCAGCTGCTGATATCACTGGAGTACGGCAAAATATGGCCTAGGTCTACGTTGGCAGAATTCTTACGACACTGTTGCTTGTGCCTGGTGCACATTCATCGAGCCAAGAAAAATTCAACAAGTCTGCTACTGACATGGCGTGTTGGATATTGACTAGTATCAATAATCTTGGCGCGGAGTTCACGATAAATAGAAGGGTTTGGCTGTAGGTGACATCTCAACAAACAAGAGAAGAAAATGGTGCACCTACCCCGTCTATCTATCGCCTTCCTCATCAGCTTCTACACTGCTTCGACCATCGCGCAAACGGAATGTTACGTCCCTGAATTCGGACAGTGCGTTGCCCTACCCCTACTTTTTCTCTTTTCTGAACGCATGCAATCGGCAGGTGCGGCGGCCTGACATATAAAGGGTGTTTGAACTGCGTCGAAGGGACGTATTGCATAGAACAAGACCCATGTGCGCATCGATTTCTCATTCCACATTCCATTACAAGGACGGGCTTTAATCAACGAATTCTACAGTCTTGTGGCAGTGTCTGAGCCTCGATTGATGGTTTCTTCGTGGCATGCATATCAGATGAATGCAAGGGTGTGGATGTGCGCAACGGAATCCCGAGATATTGTACAGTTTTCAATCGATCAGCGTTCCTGGTTACATTAGCGAGCAATACATTCATCATCGGCAGTCCAGTGGGTATATGTCGGATGACCGTGATTCCAAGACGCTGGGGCGTCCAAGGGGCGTCCTCGTTCCTGGATTTGACTGCGAAGGCCATGTCGCTTAGACTTGGCTATATATCCATCTGTCAAACCGCAAATCCTATGCGAACACCTCATCCCGCGCTCGTCTCAGGGAGTGCTGTTCATCGATACTTGTGCAACATATGCAGCGGCCACGATTAATCGTGGCCCCAACTTCTGGTGAGGCATGATTAAATCCGGGCCCCAAAAATTGGGGCCGCTATTTTGAGGATTAATCCTAATTTAATCCTGTCAACTATGCACAATACAATATAATTTGCCTAGGTGGAAGATTAAAATCCTGGATGTGATTAATTGCAGGTCCGAGCTGGCGCGCTCGCGATGAATCTTCTAACACAGATCACTCTCACTATGATTAATCTCACCCCGATTAATCCCGATTAATCTCTGTGGAATCACATCACTGTATGGTACAGATACATAGGGTATATAAGCTACACTGGTATTCAAACAGGGAACTTAACTTGGGATGTAAATGATGTAAGCCCAGATTAATCTACGATTAACCTCGATTAATCCCAAAAACACGCTTTGATTGCCCCAATAAAACCACCGTAAGGCAAAGTGGCCCGTGCCTGTTATGATCATCAGGACAAGATGGACAAGAAAATTGATAGCAGACTCACAAGGGAGATATGGAGTCCCACCCGAGTCGAGGGTTGTGAGAAAAAAAAAAGATAACAACAATGAGCTATTGCAGATGTGTCGGGAAAAGACAAACCTACAGCCTTCAGGTAGGAACAGTGACTTGAGACAAATCAGGAAGGGGTAGATGAATAGGATGGACCTCAGCAGTGGTGAATGTGTTAGTGTAGATGACGCACCGGTACGACATCAAGCAGCACAGACATCGTGCTGTACCGTGGTGGTATCGGCAATAACATCAGCCGAGAAAGTGACTATCAAGAAACAGGTGGGATGCGCACCTGAAGCACGGGATATGCGAAGCCACCCATTCAAAATCTGTTCTTGAGACGGAATGGGGCCATTTGAGCAAGCAGACCCAGATGTACCTATCCACACCGGTGAAATGTCGTTCCGGAGACTGGCAGGAAGCTGGCCTTGAGATGTGGGGTAAACAAACCCAACAGGGTGGCAGCGCGGAGATGTGGGCGGTGGCACGCAGACGACATGGAGGCAAGAAAGAAGAGTCTATTGATGCGTGTTGTCACGCCTTCCAGATTAATAGCACGTGCGCACCGGCAATCCAAGCCGACCTTTTCGACAATGAACTTGACTACCATTGTTCCTCCTCCTCCATCTCTCTTCTCCTCTGCCACCGTGTCATCGACATGTTGCCTTTGTGGCACTACTGACCGAGTTGCCTTGGTGGCACTCCCATGAACCACTTTTGCCGGAGACAGTGAGTGCGTTATCACGCTTCCCCACCGGTTCTCTGTCCTCATGACCTCAGCTCGTAGTGTTCCCCAGGGTGCATGCAGTGTGGCAATCATTGTCGATGAGGTGAGTCTTAGGACTGTAGCTCCGCCCAGTAGAGATTTTCTCAATGACAGCAGCCACCTGCTGCTGACCGCCGTGAGCGTCACCAACATCGACTGCGCAAACATATCGTGAACACGCCGCTACACTTGCTCATCATGCTCATCAAGCCACCGACCATTTCACTGACGGTGCGGATCGATATCCCGGTCAATTCAAGGTCAATTGCAATGTTTCCTTCTCGCTTTCTCCGAGCAAAAGTGACAGCCGTCTCTTGCGCAGTGTATGCTGTCTCGCGGACCTTGCTCCTCTTGTATACCATCCACACCGCCCACTATCGCGTCCACGCACCATCTAATTGCAGCCATTGTCGACGGTACATCTCTCTCCCTCTGTCTATTCGTCTTCTTTCTCGTCTTCCTTCTTCTCTGCGACCTCCCCTCCCTCCATGAACAAAGGCTGATCACCCACCCACCCAGTCCTCTCCCTCTTCACTCGCTTAGCGCACCTCGCCCTCGCCCCCGCACGTATCCATTGCCACCATCGCGCGTTGTCCGTATCGACAAACTCGGTGCACTCAGTGTCGCGTCAGAGCAGCAGCAGCAGCGTGCACATAAGCCGGACTCCGAGTTTGCTGTAGATTCGGAGGGTGGCCCCAACTTCTCGCAAAGGACATTGGCATGCTGTACGGTGTGTACTTCCGTCGGCCTAATCTAATCACATTGGAGGATTAAACACAGAGCTTGATCACGGCATTGTGAATTTAATTGGGCTGGGGATTTAATCCAGACATTTGATGGTACAGATTTAATCGTGGCTGGCCTTTGATATTTAATCGCAGGGTTGAGTGGTTTAAATTAATTCTATGTACTCCTCTAGGATTAATCTCCGTGTCGCTTCACGTAATCAATCATAGCCTTCAAGATTAATCGCGGTTGGGTGTCCAGATTAATTCTATATACATCCTGTACTACCACAAGATTAATTACACGATTAATCGAGAAAATAGCGGCCCCAAAAATTGGGGCCAGGATTTAATCAGGCCTCACAGCGATTTGGGGCCACGATTAATCTGCCGAGCTGATATCACTGACTTGTGTGAACTGGGCCATGCGCTTTTCATGCTGACAAATCGCACTATAAAATATTCTGCAAACACAACGGTTTTGTTAGTTCAACCCTCTCCCTTAATACAGTGAAGTCCGAGTCTGAACCACCATCTGGTCCGGATCCACTGGCACATCCTGTATGTATGGCGGCACCTTCAACAACTCCTCCCACGCATCCATCCCGAAAATCCCAGGCAGGTCGTCCCACAGACGCTGCGCCCCGGCGGTAAATGCTTCCCTCGCCACAACCAAAAACGACGCACACAGCTCCTTCCCGATTTTCTTCAACGCAAGGGGCGGCAATGAGAGCGTGAACACCGGACCCGGCGGTTGCCACATGCGCGCGGCGAGGTGAGGCTTGCGCACGCCGCACACTGCCGGGGTCGTGCACCCACGAGAAGCAATCGTGTCGCCATCGAGCCAGCCGAAAAGCTCCTTTGCGCACTGACGCGCTCCAGCGCGCGCTGTCGTCGGAGAGAAGCGGTACAGCATCCGGATCTCACGTGACACGACAGTGCTAGGGCTCCAACCATTTAGTTTCCGTTTGAAGTTTGGGGCAAATCAAACGGAAACGGTTGCCAAACCGTTTTAAAACCGTTTCAAGCCGGTTTCAAACGGTTTTTTGGCAGGGAAAATGAACAAACGGGTTGAACGGACCTGATTTCACCTGAAAATCCCCCCAGCTCTTCTCCACAGTGGTATGCTCCAATTTTATAGATTCCAAAGTGCACGAGAGCCTTCCTTGTTTTCTTCCCTTCTGCAGAGGTGCGCTCCTGCCATCAATCGCGGCGATCATTCCCAATTGGGATACCGCCCGGCGCCACCATTGACCTCGCCACAACCTCAACACCTCGGTTATTTTGGCCCAAAATTCAATGGAACCAACATTTCTCGCCGTTTTGAATCTCGTTGAGACACAAACAAATTCCAATAACTGTGTTCAGTTGGTCAGTTGTTCAAAACCGTTTGAACCGTTTGGTTGCTAACCGTTTACCGTTTGGCCCAGCCAGCAAATCAAACGAAAATAAAAACGGTCAAAACCGTTTGAAACCGGTTTAAAACGGAAACGGTTGGAGCCCTACACAACACGCCTTGCTCTTCACGTCGTCAACCTCGCCGAATCCACCTCCCCCGCTCGATCTGCCTTACAACAACGACGCCACAGCATACCGACGCCCCCGGACCTCATACATCCCGCCTCTGCGCCGCTCGACGACACCCCGTTCCGCTGCAAGCGGACTCTTCAATTCACATCACAATTCAATAATTTTGTTCCCGTCCTCGCCTCTGGCCTTTCATCAACGGTTCAACGGCTACCTGTGGACGCCCCCGCTATCCTTGTTACCTTCCCGCTGTTTCCTGTGGCCTGATCCTGGCTCACCGGCCTCACCTTTCTCGGTTCCATTTTATTTCTACTCCGTCTCTCCCGCATTATTTTAGTATAAAAGGCATGGTTTATTTTCATTAACCGTTCTTTAACGAAATGGCTCCTCGGCTGTGCTCTTTCCCCATATATCCACGCTCTTTCTCTCTTCCTCTGCTCTTCGTCTCTGCTTAGCTCCATCTGTCCTCAATTTCCCGTGCTTTTACCACTGCCCCATTGACCTTTGTTGCTCCATCTGGCCAAGTCACCGTTGTATTTCCATCCCCACCGTGTTCCTGGACCCCATTAGGTCCGTTCCATTTCCCCATTTCTTCAACTGTTCACTGCCCGAACTGTGCCGCAGTATGCACAGTCCAAATTCACTCAGCAGACCTGCCCGCAGTTCTATTTTGGCAGGTTTTGGAAAGTCGCAGTTCATCGCAGCAACTGCTGCCTGGGCCACAGCTCATTAACCTATCCCCTTCCGCCCAGCTCTCTCCTAGCCCTCACTCCTCAACGTCAAATGACCACTACGCAGTCTGAACCAAAACCGTCTGCCTTGGCCCGACTTCCAGTGAACCTAAACTGTGATGAAAATTTATTTTCATAGCCCCAGGCGAATGAAAAATTGACCTGCCCGCAGTTTTCCCTCGACAGATCGCAGTTGCTGCTGCTTACGGCGCAGCCGATTCCATTGCCATCAGGCCGGACGGCCACGCAATCCTCCCGAGGAGTCTTGATATATAAAAAGGCAGCATTCCTGTCGCTCCAACCGGTAATCTTCTCCCCGGTTCCATCCTCCTCAACTTACTGTGTTTACAACATTATTTTCGGATTGATTCCAGTCCCGATCCCTCAACCCTTCTATCTGCTGCTGGCTACCGTCTCAATTCTACTAATTCTGGGATATTTCTATGCTAGCGCCGCCGCAATCACGTCTCTTCCCGCTTTCGCATGAATCCTATTGCTCTAGCATGTAATGTTGCCGCGACTCGCGACTCCGAGGCCCCAAGTCGACTCCATGAGTCGACTCTGAGTCGAGTCGAGTCGAGTCACAGATGTGACTTCGTGCGACTCGCAAGTCGAACCAAGTCGACTTGCCCCGACTTTGAGTGACTTTGAGTCGGTCTCAAAGGTCAGTTATGTACCTTTTATTGTGTACTCCTCAGAGGACTAATATAACATCAGGAAATCACGTTGAAAGTACAAACTGAAAGAAATTTATGTATATATATGTTCTCTCAATATTTACAGCCTTTATGCATGTTCAGGCTGGGAGTTGGGGGAGTTAATGAATAACTTTAATGCTTGCCTAGCTTGAGTAGGGGTTCCCAGTTCCCCAGCGGACACCCAACGCGAGAGAACAAGAGCCAACCCGAAGAAAAGCGCGAAACCAAACATGCACACCGACCCGCGAACACGGCGAACCCAGGGCCTGAAGATTGAGCAAGTGTGAAGCACAGACGAGACGATCGGTACAGCGGGTGTCAAAGGATGATGTATAATCTCCAAAGAGTCCTTGAGCCGTCGCATTGTTGCCAGTGTTATCGGAAATAATAATGGTAATAGCCCGAACAAATCTAGGTTGAATAATGAACTTGATGTCGGAGTGGCAGCCAGCCCCGGTTGACGATGAAGAGGAGGACTGGCCTGGCAACATAGCCGCTGCGAGCGATGAACTTGAGCAACAGAACTCCAGGAGGTGATGGTAGCACTTACGGAAAGTTTTGAAATGGGGGCAGGAGGGACATGTGTAGCTCAATTTTTTTTGCATGTGGGTCTAATTGTATACCGCTCAGCTATCAAATTATGCACTCCCTGTTTTCCCATCGGCCTCAAAACATGGTCAAAAAAAATCCGACTTTATCGACTCAAGTCGACTTGAGTCGACTTCGAGTGACTCCCTGGGCCGGAAGTCGAGTCAAGTCAAGTCGAATGACTTTTGAAGTCGACTCGCCAAGTTGTGACTCGACTTTTCGAGTCGCGGCAACATTACTAGCATAGACTGAGGAGATGTCAATTAACTGTTCTTTAACGATTACTTTTGCGATTCTTTGTGTTTCATTGGTCTCATCCCCATCTGGTCTAACCCCTCCTGTTCTTCTCCATTTTTGCGCCGCAATGCCTACAGCATTCGTAGATATCTTTGAATCCCATTCCTTCACCCACTTCGCCCTTCCTCGACATTGTTCCTGGGCACAATCGGATTTTCAAATATTCTGTATGCTGGGGTACTGGGCTTCAACTCAAATCTTCTGCGCAATCTCTCGGAAAAACGCCGGTCTAATCAATACCATCCCTCAATATCATCTCCCAAAACTATTCTGTGCATCTGCCAATATCGCTCTTCCTCAATTGTTCCTGTCCTGTGGCCGGGATCTTGGAGAATGTCTATCTCATTGTTTGCTCTTCAAGCCGCTGGTTATTGCGCTCTCTTCTAGGCTGAGATCAATGTTGCTTGCCAACAGCACTGGCCAGCCAACTCCCTTTCAAAATGCTGAATGCAACGCATTCTAACCCATGATCCTGTTGTATATCTTCTATATTCTGGCACGTCCTGATGTTTCATTATGGTAACTGAATAAATTTATCCCTTCATGTCCAAACAATACGGTGAAAGTCTCTTAAATTATTTCCATTCTCAAATGGTCTTTTCCGCCAACCACACGAACCATGTCAAGTGTAAGTTGGCGGCTCCCTTCATCTTGCGCTCTGGGATACCAGAGCGAAGCGGAGGGTTGTCTTGTTCTCAATAGACAAGTTCTCCTCTCCCCAATATTCGAGTTTAACGCTCGGATTCGTCGTTCTCGCTTCGTCGCACCCTCCTCGTCGCTCCTCGCTCCAGCTCGCGCCGCGCCTCGTATCGCCTTCGTTCCCGTCTCATCTCGTCATCGTCTCATCGCCCCTCGTCTCACATCCGCCTCGCATTGCATCCACAGGCCGTATATTGTCAGTCTCGGCGCCGGTCTTGTTGGAACACTCACATACTTTGTTCCTACGTCCCGCCTTTCACCGCCGCTTACTTGATTTGGTTTAGTTCGCGCTTGGCCGGACAGTAGGCGCGTCAGCACCGGGTAGAAGCCGTCTGTGATCGCACCGCGATCAACGGTGCGCAGGAGGGAGGTGTGCGTGTGCACCAGGAGGTCAATGCGCGTGCAGACTACCCAGAACGCGGCGGGAAGGAGGAACTGGAGGCGTAGTTCTTTCGCGAGCAGGATGGTTTCGATCGCGTGCGCGAGGCGGAAAGGTGTTTCGGCCACGGCGTGCTGGGTGTATTCGGCTAACGTGGAGGGGAACCCGCGTGTAAGGCGGAATAAGGCGGTGCCGAAAAGGGTTTCATCTTGTACTTACGCCCGAGGCGGAGCAAGACGGCGATGGTTTCAAATGGAATGGGAGTTTGTGCGTCTTCGAGATATGAGCTGTGTATTACATTTAGAAGAAGACACACAGTCGGCAAAGTACACTGCACAGGGCGTGTACGACGTCAATGGGCGAGTCCGGCAGCCATAGCACAGGACATCCCTCGACCTCGCTGCCTTGCATGTACTTGTGCCCAAGCTTCAATTGTGTCCTTCATACCAGTGATGCTTGTGCCAGGGCACTTTCTCGGACACGGAACTGCATATTTTGCGATTGTACGACAAGGTCTCCATCGGCCAACCAGAGGTCAGACCGCAGGGTAGGTTGCGATATTTGGAGTGCAGGCTGCACTGTTGTAGCTGCTACGGCTCTCAACAGTAAATTATACGGGGACGGCCGTAAATTCTACGGCAGTAACCATAGAAAAATGGCGCCACCCTAGCTCATTGGGCCCCAAGCTGCATCCGAAGTTGAAACTCTGAGGAAGTTCTCTATAACTTCCCTGAATGGTCTCAGACACTAGGCTTTTGCCAATATGTCTTGTACCAAAGAACGTGGCTGTGCTGTGCCACAGCCCCTGGTGGCTATGTCATGCAACAGCCACCGTTCTGGTGTATAGAACAGATGGGCAACTGTATAAGCTGGCAGCCGCTGCTCACAAGGCCAAGGGGACTAAGACGCTGGAAGAGAGCGTCCCCGCTCATTATCTGGAGGAATTTCGATGGGTCTTCGAGAAAAAAGACTTCGACAAACTACTGGAACAGCGAAAGTGGGACCACGCGATAGAGTTGAAACCCGGCGCAGAACCCGTGAAGGGGCGTAGTATTCCCTTGTCGGTCCCGGAACAGGCGGAATTGGACGTGTTCATTAAAGAACATGTGGAAACCGGACGTATTCGCCCCTCGAAATAGCCATGGGCCTCTCCTTTCTTCTGTGTGAAGAAGAAGGATGGGCAACTACGGCCTGTTCAGGACTATCGGAAGTTGAACTCTCTTACCATCAAGAACCGGTACCCTCTTCCGTTGATCTCAGAGATCATGCACATGCTCCATAAGGCAACCTGGTTCACTAAACTGGATGTTCAATGGAGATACAACAATATTCGGATCAAGAAAGGAGATGAAGAGAAAGCTGGGTTCATCACAAACTGAGGGTTGTGGGAACCATTGGTTATGTTCTTTGGTCTTACGAACTCACCGGCCACCTTCCAATCCATGATGAACGACATCTTTGTGGACCTTGTTGCGGAAGGACGGGCTATCATATATCTGGACAATATTCTGATCTACTCGGAACACCTGGAAGGACATCACTCCATGGTTAAAGAAGTCTTGCAGACCCTTCAGGAAAACGAGTTGTTCCTGAAACCCAAGAAATGCAAGTTTGAACAGAGGGAGGTCGAATATTTGGGAGTCATCGTCGGAGATGGGGAAAATTCGAATGGATCCCATAAAGGTCGAGGGTGTTTGACAATGGGCAACCCCGAGGAACGTTGAGACGCCGTAACAAGAGCCCACGGCATCTAGTGCTATTTTGCGATTTCCTAGGACCAGTATTTATACAACGGGAAAGCGCTAGCACTTCTGAAGTGTTATTACTAGCGCTCAGGACTCTGGCTAGGTGATATAAAGGAGAACTGGAGTGAGCCCGAGCTGCCGGTTGTAGCGTCAGATACGACTAGTGTGACGCGCTAGTACGGTCTGAAGGCACAAACCACGGGGAAATAACCATAAGCCTACACAGTCAAGGTGCTAGCACCTAGGAAGCGAGACACAGGAGAGTGGTATTGCGAGCACACTAGCTGGAGGTGCGAACGGCGAGGCTGGGATCTGAAGGGTAGTAAACTATGCGCTAGCAGCCTTCTAGCCAGGGCGCTTGTGTGCGGTACCCCTCTAGCGATCGACCCGAGACCCGAAACACAGATGCGAGCATGTGATGGTCGCGACGCGGTCGCGAGTCACAAACAGAGGCAAAGTAGACAGGAGAGGAATAGCTAGCAGGCTATTGGTGCGGATGCGCGGGTCACCACATATGCAGTAACGGATAAACAGACTGCTAGCCGGTGCTCTGACTCGTGCTAGATGACTCCAGGCGGCGGATTCAACTCCGCTTCGTCAGGATAGCGATTCCAGCAGCTGATGGCAAGCTGAGGGATCACTCACGATACCCATAAATGGATGCTAGCGGATCAGTATGGCTGTTCTGTTTGGCATAGACCCATCATAAAACCAAACGGCAGTCGTTTCATTGGCTGTCGTATCTATCACATCATTTTCACTCATTTATATTATTCATTCTGTTTATCACATGTATCATGGACCTCAGTAGTATAAAGGGAGCACAGAGCAGGCTAGAACCTCAGATTATTACACCCCGACTTTGTACGAAGTTGGTGCAGGTGGTCTCAGGTTGCTAGTGGAGATTGTACACACACTTCACAAGTAGTAGCTTTATTGGAATCAATACTGTGGACTCTGGACACATCGAGATCTTAAGTTGAGGTTCTAAGTTGTTGGTTCGCGGAGCCTTCACGTATAAAACCAAGGGTGTTCTCTTCGAGAACCAGCTAGCAGTTGCGCTAGCAGCTTTGCCTTCACCCTGATAGATTCGTAGTGTGTTGGATCGCCTGCTAGGTGATTGTGTGTTGACTTGAGCCCACTAAGAAGAAGACGGACTAGGTGCCCCCACCTCTAGACCGACTGTAACTTGTCAGTTACTTCGCCTTCACCCCGACATTGACGGAAGCGCTGTCGTAGTGTGTTGGGTCGCTAGCTGGATGCTTATAGTGTCTATTGCCAATACAAAGTGGAAACATTCCTGTTCTTGGTTAAGGAATAGGTCAGCAGCTTAAGGACTGCCTTGTTGCTTGAGGATTGAAGTCCCCTTGTTGTTAGCCTCAATAGTCTTTGGGTACCCCATTGCGAGGATTTTCACAAACCTACATACTCTGCCCTGGTGCCCTCGATCTAGCGATCCAGCCACCTTGTATCCAACCCATATAACCCTGCCCATCCCAGGTGCTAGCGGTATTGTTGTTGGCAGCTGCGTAGTGCTAGCGTGTTGTTGAAACGGCTTTGTTGAAGTCTAGCAGTCGAATTGTGTTTGTTCCAAACCCGTTGCTCGCATACTACGGCCCGGACCCGAACTCACAAAGAGAAGCACTTACATCTTTGGAGGAATAGATTGTTGTAGTGGTGGTTTTGTGGTTGTTTTGTGCAAGCACAAATCTAAGCTATTTCTAGTCGTATATCAAGTGCACCGTTTCAATGTTAAAGATGTACAAAGCTTCCTCAGGTTCCTCAAATTCTACTGGCGCTTCATCAAAGGATTCGGGGACTATGCAAAGCCGTTAACTCGTCTTACTTGGAAGGGCTACAAGTGGAGATGGGGAGAACTGGGGAAGAACGTGTTCAATCAATTGATATTGGCCATAACATCGGAACCCGTTCTACATTTCCCAACAGACACTGGGGAATAGCAAGTGGAGGCAGACTCTTTGGATTACGCGACAGGGGCATGCTTGACGCAGTGCCAGGACGGAGCATGGGTCCCAATTTTGTTCATGTCCAAGGGGCTAAATGACACTGAGCAGAACTACGACATCCACGACAAAGAAATGCTGGCTATTATGCGTGCCCTCTACGAGTGGCAGCACTATCTCCAGGGCAATTAACTGAAGTTTGAGATCTGGACCGACCACAAAAATCTGGAATACTTTACCACCACGAAGAAACTTAACAGACGACAAGCCTGATTGTCTTTGGAGCTCAGCGAATACAACTTTGCGCTCATCCATAAACCCGGGAAACAGCATGCAAAAACTGACACGCTTTCGAGGCGAAGGTGACAGAACTGATATATAGATGACGGGTGGGCCAAGTATCCATATATGGTCTGTTAGCAATCACACCCCTGTTGTTGGCCGACCCATCAAATTCCTTCTCGTGTTTTGCCTCCGCCTTTACGCGCCGGTAAATCTGAAAATATTTGAGCATGCAGATCTACTTCCAATTCAGAGGCCCCTCCCTTAAAGCTAAAAATTTCCTTCATTTGTTGTCGCGATATGAGCTGACTTTTCTGAAGCATTTTACATAAGCAGCTTTTTGGCCTGATCCTGTTCTGGAGAACTGACTGGCTGAATCGAGAGATTCTTGTGGGATAAAATGTTCAAATGTGCTCCAGGAGTCTTTACAAATATTTGCGGATTTTCGACGGGGCCTATCGCTGTAATACGGGCTAACTGGCCGTCGGCTGGCACAGCCACCATATTGCGTAATCAGCGGGTCGGCCAACAACACGATCGTGTTTACTACAAGACTAGCTCTGGCTGATGCGTCTCCTAGACGTCGAAGCACTGGCCAGCAGAGCTCGAGCGTCTTGGAGTGCCCAACATCAATGAGGCGCAAATTACCAGATTACTGTGCAATTTCGTTCAATTCGGCGGTCACGCGTCACGCACCCCCTGTGCCGCGATGAATTTTGGTTTCGGTCACGGGTCACGGCACCCAGTGCCGAATGTAAAATGCGTGACATTCGGGCCAAATCTCCCTTGGAGGTGCAAAAAGGCAGAATTTTCGAAAATTTCCGTCTTGAATGCCGAATTTTGGAGGTGTCACGCCAAACTTGGTTGGTTGCCGAAGTGCCGAATCGGTATTTGGGTCACGGGTCACAACTCGTGCCGAATTGAACGAAATTGCACAGTATCTATCTGCTGCTATCGAAGGCGTCTCAACCTCACGAGAGCGGGATCGATTCCGCCAAGGGTGCGTGCATATGATACTTGATGAGGTTTCATTCAGCCCAAGTTTTGGCGCGCAGCTCGGCGCTCATATGCGTGTTAATTAGGAACACCCCGGCTTCTGTAAGGGGTGATATGCGGGAATGACTACATCTTTTATTTTTCTGATACGTCCAATGGAACACAAAAGAGATCAGGATTAACGGCATGTCCAGTCCAACCTAGAGCCCATCCAGAGACCGTCTCCTGCGCGCCTGGAAGAAGTGGTGGGACCCGAGCACATATGTGTTGGTTCATTATTTCTTCACGCCGCACATTGTGCTGAATATGAATACTCAGGTCGTGCCGGACCAACTTTTTGTGTTTTTCTGAGAAAGCAGTGCGACAGAGAGTGATCTGCCACTCGCACACTCGAAGAGTACGTACACTGTCCGCACAGCCCGGAGTGTTTGAGATGCCCTGCTTCCTGGATCATTCATCGCCTCACCGTGGCGCACAGCGCCAATTCCTCGAACTTTCCCGTGGATCGTAGTTCCGTGACTCGACAATGCCACATACAACTCGGACGACCATGAAAAATGATGCAAATCAACGTAGATCTAGTGAGCGGCCATCCGCACCGCCATTGTCAAATGCAACCGAACTCCGTGAGGCATTGGTCCTGGGCGTCTTTTGGAAGTGCGGCCGATGCCAGGAACAGCTGCTTCCTCGATCATGCATGTGTTCACCGTGACGTACAGCGCCAATCCTGCCAAGGTCATTTGGTAGATCCCGAATCCCGGCCCTACCGATCCATTATCGGCGGCCTGATCTTTTGCGTATGTAAGGACACGGCTGTAAATCTTGGAGAAAGCATGATAATTTAATTAATGGTCCACTCCAGATGGATGCATTATTCCGAATTTCCCTTTGCCAGCATCGTTGGCGCCCCTTAGATATTCCGCGTAAATCTGTCTCCATACTTCTGGGGAGTCAACCCTTGTGGGAAGTCAACCACCGAGTATCGCATGTAATGTCATAATACAGATTCAGATTAATCCCGCCTCCCAAAGAAATTGTTGACTGTCACTGTGTTGCCACTGGTGAAACTTCCACTTTTCCCTTCAACTCCGTCCTCCACATCTCTCGCTGTTGAATATAAATCAACGGAAGCGCAAAAAAGTAACGAGTACTTGCCTTTCCTCCGTTTTAAATAGCGGCATCTTAGAAACACGCCTAGACAGCTTGCCAAAATTGGCCCCAAAATAGCTCCAATCGCGATGATCTCCGTGTTCGAGAGACCTGAGTGGCCTCCGGAGCTTGCGGCTGTGTTGTCGAGTCCATTTGTGGGAGTCTGCGATGCAGCAGATCCATCAGTCGCAGTGGTTCCCGGGAACCCATGAGCGACAGTGTTGGGTTCATTTGTGGGGAACGCATGGCTCACGGTGTTGCCCGTGGATCCTGACGGTGGGGGCCACCGCTGCAGAAAAGTTCCCAGAGCAGATTGTGCTACTGATCGGCTCTACGCATTGAGCGGCGGTCGCGTCGACAACGCATAGCTGGAGCGTCCTCGACGCATCGCACGTGTACTTTCCGCTGGGGACCGTACAGTCGTCGAAATTACAGCAGGGGGTAGCCATGCCCGGCGCCTGGCTCGTCACGAAGTGCATTATGTTAGACGCACACGGCGCGGCTACCGCCCCATTCCAGTCGATGACATTGCAGGTTCCGACGCTGCACGCGTGCTGGTCCTTGATACCGCCGATGCATAAATTGGGGAGGGAATGGAAGCCATCGTCGGCGCAATCCTTGAACGTCGGGCCAAATTGTTGCGTATCACCCGTTTCTACGCCGGAGCAGTTAAATGTCCACGGGGCATCTATGAGTCCTGCCATGGTGTTTAGTAGCAGTTGGTGGTCCTGAAACATGCCACATATGTCGTCTGTAGTAGTCATGGTGTCCTGGAGCTAACCTTACTTCAATTCGGATCTGACGAGAAGGCGAAAAATGTACCGCGCGATAGATGTCGAGAAAGAAACAAAAGAGGCTGGAATTCTGAAAGAATGTGGGTATTAAAATAGGGAAGGCTATGGTGTCCTGCACTTGACATTACTTCAATTCCGGGCTGAAAGTGAAGGAAAAAGACGTACCCCGGGATGAATATGAATCCTTTGAGAGAGGGCGAAAGAGTGTCGTGTTCTGAGAGAATGGGGGCGTTATAAGAGAGATAGATGACTAGCACACGTTTCCTTGGCGAAAATTAGCGCCACGTGGAGCTTTGGACAGGTGAAACAGGCCTCTGTTTCGTTCCTGGTTTAGATATTTCCACCGCTGGTTCGTTGTGGAAGTGAATTGTGGAGGGGGCATGATTTAGACCATACCCGCGTGCCGCTACTTACCAGCGTACGTCGCGATACAAGAATAATTCCTTACCTGCCACGAAAACGACGTACTTGCTTTGACTGCGGGCTGTCAAATATGCTTCGAGGCCTCTACGTCCGCACTGCTCCCGGGAACATTGACCGACGCCTGCCCGACCCGACTCGGTCGAAACTGTACCGAAGAAGTTCAACCGCCCCATTGGTGATCGCATATACTCACATACGAGCTTTATCCCCAATATGAGGTGTTACGCATTTCCAATGCAAGGACTTCAAAAGATATTCTATACTTGAACCGTGGGAAGCTCACGGCCATTTCCGATTCTAGGCTTCAATAGCGATGCGCCTGGATTTTGGCAGGCCCTCGGTCACTACCTGTCAGCCCCGTCCGCGATGGAGTAAATTAACGCCCCAAATTGTCCCCCCATGGCTTTCCGCGAAATAGGGTAGAATAAAACAGCAGCTTGGTGGAATGACCCGCCACTTGCCGACATGACATACAGTCTTTGATCCCACATAGCGAGCGGGAGACTGAGGTATCGCGCCCTTCGCGCATTTACAGATCTTGTTATGTTGATCACTGGGAGTCGATCACCTGCTTTCATGCTACAGCATGATACCAGGTATTGGGAGAACGGGTTCAAATCCCCCGAGGGTATGCTCTGTATTGCGATTTTTTTTTTGCTTCGACCGATCTTCTTTCTGTCCGGCTGGAACTTGCGTCCGCGATATTTGTTTTTCTTTCCGCGTACTACATAAGAGATCGTGGCTCCCCTGATCATGGAAACAGAGTGCGTTAACGGGCTTCGTCCCCAGTTTTTAGTTGACGTTAGAATATTAAAATGGCATATTCAATTACCTGTTCTCGCACCGCTGCCATATGCCCAGCCTCTTTTTTTTTGACGCTGGGAAGCGGTGCGATGAAGTATTATTATCCCAGAGATGGCTGATACTGCAGCAGTGCTGTAACTCATAGCAATACGCTGCTTGACATGATTAATTGTAGATTCCTTGTCATTGCGACACCCGTCTTGCTCAAAGTGACACCACAAGCGACTCTGAACATTCCCCAGGTTTTTGGGAAGCCAACCCCCGCCCCCCTCTCGAAGGTGTAATGGGATTTTCCTTGCGCATGTTTGAAAAATAGCTCTACGGGTTTACCGTCCCGTTCGAACCGGGATATGCTCGTGTGCCCGCGCCACCATCTCAGCTATATGTCATACAAGGTAGGGCTGATTTAATAGTTGAAGCAAGAGGAAGGCGGTGCGGTAGGTAGGTACGTAGGTAGGATTACACGGCACAGTCCACTCATGAACACCGGTTTCCAGGAAGTATCCCAGTGTAAGGCACTATGTACAACATCGTCCCTGGGCCTCTTTACACCCCTCTAGTCGAGCTCACGGTCGCAATGCGGATACAGAAAAGCAAAAGAAAGTTAGCATATCAACACGGCTCAGCCATTACTCAAATAGTACACGGGAATGGCGTAGTACACCTGTAGGACATTAAACACATACCCAGTGACAAGCGCAATAGTAGATCGAGGATAAATGAAACAGGACGATGAAACTGATCTCGGGTAAACAAGGGGACCTAGCGGGGCAATAAATTATCCTGATTCTTATCCGAGCGCCTTCCGAGTGAACGAAGCTCCATCCCATTGTCATTCCCCGCCTCTTTCAGATGATGTACGAACTCACACACGCGGAAAACCCGGAAATCCTATGGGAGTGGGCGAGGAGCATTATCATTGGCGCAGGTGTGAGTATCCTATTGGTATCCTTGTTGCCGCGAGACTAATAGCGGTATTTTCCCAAGGCCGCATTATTCATGCACGGTTCATACCACTTCGTCTCCGCCTCCCCTGAACTGCATGCTGACGAACTCCGGCATTTTGAGGCGTGTTCCTGCTCATGTTATCTCTGGCGATCTTCTTCCTCCTGCAAAGTCGTACGCATGGATACCTTATTTTTGTCGGCACCGCAGTGGTCCTGGCGATATGTGCCGTCCTTCAGGTCTCGTTGGATGGAGTTGCTGCAGGATTCGCGTGGCAGCTGCTCCGAACATGGGTACATGAGGGTATATCGGGACGGGTGGTTGCCTTGGGTAATACATTCACTTCAGTGCAAGATGTGCGTCAGAATACCCTGGCTGCGAACAGGTATGTGCCTTTTTTCTACCGCCTCACTATTATAAACATGAATCCCCGCAGTACCATCGCGGATTTTCTCTTCGTGCGTATGAGCCCTCCAGCGGTTTATGTGTTGCAGATGTTCTGATTCGCACAGCTGTACCGCTGCTGGCACATGTGGTCTACTGTACTATTACGACCAAAGGTTCAGGTGACGGTGACACCGAGATTTTTTCGATGTGTTTAAAAATCGCGTTAATTCAAAAGGAAAATTTTTCGGTCATCTCGGTGAGTAAAAATTCTAAAAAACAGTGAACCTTTGGTCGTAATAGTACAGTACTCACCGGCATGCGCGACTCATTATGTGCATCCCTCTCGTCTTCATATTCGTCACCACACGTACGCACTGTCTCTCCAATTCTACCGTTCCCGACGCTTAGATCACAAACTCATCCGCTTTCACAGTACTCGGCTGTCTTGTGTCCCTGCATAAAATCGACGCGCGAATCGTGTACATCCCCGCGCTCATAACAAACACTCTTTTGCTCGGATTTACAGGTAAGCATTTTTTCACTTCCAACGAAGGAGTACATTAGCCTCATAGAAAGAACTCCAGCGGGGCGTATATTGTGGAAAGGCCGGCAGGAGTCCCTCGTCATGGACTGTCGCGTTCGGATTCCCCGGAAACACAACACCACGGTCGAAATTATGTGTGTTTCGTGCGTTCGATGCCGTCCTCATACCCATTTGGTTTTTCTCCAGCCTAGAATCGAGTCTCCTATACCTCATCTGCGATCTGATATATGTCATCGCATTCGGCATTGAAAAGCCATATTCCGTATGTCTTAGCTCCATCTCATCTCCTTTACTCCACGTTTCTGAGCCACGATATTCCCAGGCATTCGGATTGATCTGCTGGGGCAGCCTCGCCCAACTCGTCGTGCGTAGATCAAAATTTATTTTCTCACTTTCACGAATGTTGATTTTCTTTCGGCATGAAAAGAACGTCATCCCTATGATCATAATTATCCGTGCCGCGGTCGTGAAGAATTTGGGCGCTACGCATGCGTACCATTGTACAAAACTTGGGACCGCCGTTGGGATATCGGCGGGTCGAATGCTTGGAGTGCACATCACGGGCTAGGACTCGGATGGATGTTTGAACGTCCTCGTCGAGGAATGAAAACTCACCCACGCTGGATAAGATTGGATTCTTTCAAGTCGAGGGGAATGGGGTTCCATTCCTCCCGAGAACAGTACTATTAATGTGGGAGGTGCTTTACATTTTTGGAACGACGGGTTTTTTTTTATGCGTTTTGCAAAATGTGACCGGTGCAACGTAGGTATTGCCCGTTGAAGACCGATCAATCAAAATCGGTTCAAGCGATGGGCTGGTCCAGACTGATCAATTGTGGCGGAACATTTGATCTGGCCATGGCAAGGCTCTCTGGCATCTGCTCTATGTCGACACTTCCGCTGCTCTTCTTCTGGTTTGCACCATATCCGGAGACCACTTCACCGCGCCTCATGTTGTTTAGCTCTCTACAATGTGCACGCTCTGCTGCTTACAACCGTCGGCGGCTTCGCGCGAACGTATGAAATAGGACGAGGTTGACTTAAGTTCTGGGCGAAAAGACCGGCAGGCCTACTTGAGTGCCTTCCGCGCTGAACTTGGGTCCTGCACCACTTAAGTTCTGTTCAAACACCGAAAACAATACCACCAGAGAGATTCGAACACCTGACCTTCAAGGTTTTCCTACAACAATACAGACAAAGGAGTTAACCACTACACCATGAATGAGATATACCTTAGACAGCCAGATACGATGATATTAGGCCTCTATTGGCATCATATTAACCTTCTATTGGTGTTTTACCTTCTCCGCTTTCTTTATTTTGCCTCTGTGGCCAAACCACTATCCATAGATGATTCAAAGATTGATCTGTTTCAATAAATTAATATGTATATAAAACATGATAAAAGAAATGACAAGTGAGTTAATACACAGTACTTACTCCCATGGTAGACAATAGAAGAATAATAGTGTAATGACACTCTGATTGTTACCATTATGTATGGTCTTCCTGGTGAAGTGGTTAAAGCTTCTCCTCTCTTTGTCACTCAATGAGCCCCAAAGGTCTTTCGTTTGAATCTTGGTGAGGGCTTTATTTTTGCTGTTATGACTCAAGTTCTCAATCACTTACTTAAGTCTTATAAGTAATGACTTAAGATGTCCCGCCGGTCATTTCACCTTGTTACTTAAGTTGAGCTAATAAAGTATTTGCGAACGTGGATCCTCGACTCATCAGTTTGTCCATGGTTTTCATCACGGGTAGACTGTGAGTTCGCATTCTTGCGTCCCCAAGTTCGAAATGTGTAGCTCTCGACGTTCCCGTCTTCCCGTACACACTGCACATCTGGCATCCCCTGTTCACTCACTCACTTCGCAGTGCTCCAATCATTTGCCGCACCCTCAAGAGCCGATACCACGCCAGAGACACGGGGGTCAACCCACATATGGAGAGAGGCTAGTTGATATCCACGCGCACGCCTCTCGAACCACCGTCCTAGCTCATCCTTGCGCCACCGTGCGAGCTCGAATTGAATTTCGCAGCATATATAAATCTCTATAAAGTTTGCTTAATCCAGGGCTGTCCCAACAGACAATCCGGTTTAATCACTGCTCATGTTCATCGCTTGGCCGAACGTAGAAAGCCAGATTAATCACGCGATAATCCAGGGTTTAAACCATGATCCGGTGGGTTGAAACATGAAAAAAGGGACCTTGGCAGGAGTCGAACACTGAACCTTTGCGCAGAAACTACTGGATAGAGATGCTAACCACTACAGCAGGCTAGCTATAACAATTTCCACGCTGGTGGCTCCATATAGAGCGCAGAACCGTGACCAAAACCCATGATTATGACTTTTTCATCTTGATAATCACCTATCATCATCCTTCCAAGCTATCAAAACTACCCAGACTATTTTCAATGGCTATGGCGCACAGGAGACAAATGTCGCATTCATTCACCCGCAGATGCAACTTATTATAATAGATGTCCCAGCAACACTTGTAATATACTTATTGTGCATATAATAGGGGACTTCACGCTAGGACACATTTTTATGTTTGTGAATATAAATATTCATCTGATGAGAACGATTATTTTTACAAAATAAAAATATTCCACAAGCACAATTTAATCGTGCTTGTGGAATAAACATATTTTTGTGCGATATTACCCTCTTTATAAAATTACGTCTGTCCGTCTGTCTGTCTGAAGCCTTTAAACTCCGGTTTTAATCTATCATTCCGGCAGCTCGGATCAACGTTCTTATTTTAGTCACATCCAGCAAGTGGGAGCCGGCGCGAAGTGCCGGCGAGCGCTTGTATATGCTTCAAGTTGCTTGAGTAAGCTGCCCGTCACCTTCTTGATCGCCGCTCGGTTTGAAAGCTCCCGACTCCGAATCAATTGACGAGCTCGAGGCTCGTTGGGCAGACATGAAGAAAGCTCAATCCGAAAAATGTCCTCGGGGGAGGCCCAAGGGGTTCAAGAACAGGACTAAGGCTCTAAAGACCAGTGCGGGGGCGACACGACAATTGACACACCCACCGACGTCAACGCCAAGGAGGCGATGCCTTCCAAGGAACCGAAACCGGCCAAAGAGCCGAAATCAGAAAGAATTACGTAATGAAAGTATATAGTGGAAACCAAACGGACAAACCATGATTTTATTCATCCGATCAAATGAATAAATTTATTCACAAATGCGAAAATGTGTTCTAGCGTGAAGTCCCCTAATATGCCTCCCTATACATTTTTACCATACAACTTATGAGGTTGCTGCTGGATTGCTGCCAGGGCAACAGTTGGGAGCAATCTGAGGCACTTTCTCTTTGCCAACGGAGAACAGCTCAAATTTTATTCCCTTTTATTCCCTTTCCCGTTCACAGGCCTTGGAAATAGCCTCTATAACAAAACATCTCCTCCTTCTCCCGCTCCATCTGAATTCGTTCAATGATGTTTGCACTCTTGGTCAGTAATTCTCCATACCCCGCCCTTGTGATGAAGTTTTGTGCCTGCTGCGCTCTTGTCTGGTATGTTGCTGCCTTCTGTCGGGCATATGCCCGATGCCCTGCAGTTGCACTGTCAGAAGCTAATGCAGACCAGGTCGCTTCCATCTTTAGAAAGCTCCTATTGGTCCGCAAAAGTTCAGCAAGCTTCTGCTCCTTCTGCTCCTGCCAACGTTGCATTTCGGCTTCCGCTCGGAACCACTGCACACGGTCGCCTAAGACATAAACTGTTAGCACTGGGTGTATGACTCATAGGTACTGAACAAAACCTTCGTTTGACCACTCATCCAATTCGTCCTTCGACATCTTTGACAATTTTCCCAGCTGCCATAACCAACCTTCCGGGCGATTGTCACTATCTTCTTTGCCGGAATCTTTTGCTCTCTTGTGAGGTCTAGTGCCTGGTATGATTCGATTCACCAATTGCAGCGCATGTTGACCGTTCACTTGCCAGTTTTCTTCTTGTCCATTTGTGTGCTAGTACTGAAGTCTGTAGAATGGAGGGGGTGAGCGTAATTACCAGGCACACAAGCGCTCGCCGGCGCTTCGCGCCGGCTCCCACTTGCTTGCCTTATTTCTGCCAGTGAAAAAGAAATACAATGATTCGTTTACCTTGACCGGATTCCACTTCCATTTGAGACTTTTGTAGAGAAGTCTTAAAAAAGTTGCAATTGTTTTGAAATGCTCCCATAATCTGGAGAAGCAATGCGGGTGAAGATAAATTATGACTTTGTTCCTCTCGCGCTTTTGAATACCGGAGCGAAGCGGAGGTATTGAACATCTGTTTCCGCTATCATCCATGAGACAGCTGTAAAACGGGCGCCGTGTATAATGGCGGGGCCAAAGCGGAGGAGAGAACTCAGTCACCTGAGCGAGCGTCATAAATTCGAAGTCGAGAAGCATTGAAGTGGAGTTAAGCCGAGGAACGTCGGCATTGCTGCGGCAGCCGGCGGCACATCGGCGAAGGGAGATGGGAAAGCATAAAGAAGGCCGGGAAAGGCTCGGAACAGCTGCAGAGGTGAGATTTGAAGCGGAGCTTAAATAGCTTCAGACGGACATCGTAATTTTATAAAGAGGGTGATGTCTGAGCCAGGGAAATACCGGGTGCGTCCAACACAATTGAATCCATTCCATCATCTCCTTCGACTTCCATTGGAACTTGTGCTCTCCAGAGAGCACCGTCTGTGCGATGTGAATCACCAAGTTGCCGTTTCTGTTGCACCGACTTCATGTAAAGATCTGCCTCGGTGAGTGGTGGGAAGATGAAATTTGTGGCATCTAGTATGATGAGTCGCTGTCTAGCCAGTTCATATGTGGCCATGTGATAGTTGCGTCGCCGGATTCCTTCCTGAATATGATCGCCGGCACGGCTATTCTGTTTCTGCTGTCGTTCATTTTTGATTTTCCGGCGGCGGAGAGTAGACAAAGCCTTGACGATGTGCTGCAGAGCACGCAATGCATCGAACAGCTGGCCCTCCCGCCAGTGAATTTCTTCGTTTCCCAGACTGATGAGATCGTGTTTGCGCCGTTCCGATTCGTTTGCCAAATCTGAGGGTAGAAAGAGCTGCTTGTTTTGAGCCAGGGTTGATGTTAATGCTTGAGCTGCAACCCTGTCCCCCATGCAGGGCATGATGTCTTTTTGTTCTTTGCGCCAATGTTGAATTCTGGATTGTAGCTTAGCGGTGCGGCTGGTAATCTCCTTTTGGCGGGAAACCAAGTCATGCTCCTCTCGGTCTGAAACCAACTGCCGCAATTGGCGCCTGAGTGATACAGCGGCCCTCAAATTAGTTTCTCTTGGAAAAACAGGCTCAACCTACTGCAAATCCTCAATCTTTAGTGCCTCGTCCAGAAATTTTGCCACCTTGCTTTTTGGGATCATTGTTGAGGCGAAAGAATCATCGTCACTCAGCATCTTCTGATAGATGGCGAGTTGTGAAGGAACTTGCAGGATGATTGTGAATAACTTTGTGGGGGGCAGTAATATTCCGGACTCACTCTTGCTTGCGCTGTGCTTGTACACACTGATTGCCTCTTTTCCTCGCTTCCACGAGGTTCTGGGCATTCCCTGCCACCTCGAAACACGATCATTGAATGACACGCTGAGCGCAATATAATGGTTGCGCTTCTCAACATATTTGAGTGCGGCATCCTTGAGATCGTCTGCCAGTGATCCAGCTACAGAGATTCAGAGAAATGCTTGCAATCAGGGAAATTCAACTCACCGATTTTAGCTAATTTCTTGTAATTCCAGTCACCATGATGGTTGATTAGGGTATCTTGTCGATGCCCATTATTCATTTGCCGCACATGAGGGCCCAGTTGGTTGAGCTCCGACCAGTACTGTTCTGCTGTCTCACCATGAAAGTGAGCAGCGCACTCCATATATGCGGTGCCAAAGAGATAGATGCAGGACTCCTGGTGCCCTTGGACATGTAATGCGGGCACACCCCATCGCATGCGCTTCACAAGATGGCTGAGGTGCGGGAAACTCGCCTCAAACCTCTTCTCCAGGTTGACATAATATGCACAAGCGATATCATAAGTCGTGAGCTCGTCAATGTCATCGACTTGCAGTTTGACCGTGACTTCGAAAGATCCTTCAGATTCGTGCTTTTCAAGTTCTATTGCCAGCGCTTTATCGGCGTTTGCAAACCTGGCAGACTCGTAAGATGAGGTGATCTATGAGATGAGGTTGAAATAACTCACCGCTCTCCGCAATAGAGATCAACACAGGATAGTACGAAGACATGGCTGCACTGGCAATTGATCGTGCCAGTAATTGCCATGTTCTTGAATTTCTTTTTGTCCTGCTTGTTCACCGCCTTCAAATAGTTGCATGTTGACTTCTATAACCAGAAAAAATTGGACCATCAATTGAGCTGAGCCCAAAGAATTAGTTCGGTTGAATCTCACCTCTTGTGAGGACAGGGATGGACTTCAAGTATGATTGATACTTGGAATTCTCTGGAAAGTAATTTCCACCACAAAGCGAAACATCATCGGGATCGGTGTTTTTGTTGAACTGATTGCATTGAAAATTCCCATCCAGTGTTCGCTGCTTTTGGTTAAGGTTGTCTAGCGAAGCTCGTTAATTCCTTCGAAGATTTGATCAGAACGACAAATTTACCGCAGATTATGGGGTGTCTTTGGGCAGTTCAAATCAGAGTTAAATCCTGGTTCTGGACAGGCCGGACACCAAACAAGAAGATTGCCGGATGGTCGATGTGGACGTAACACATCAATTGACAGTAAGGGTGCGTAACTGTCTTTACGGCCGGTAATCCCGTAATTTTATGGGACGGTTTGATACCCTAATCTTTGTTTTTTTTTTCGACCAAAACAGGCCAGACACATGGCCGAGATTTCACAAATGCGAATACCAGAAGAACAAGCAGCTAGATAAATGGTATCATGGTATATGACTATGTATGCATACACCTTTTCGGAAAAAACTCGGGCTAAATGAGAGGGAGAATTGGAAGTGAGCTGGAAGTGAGATAAGTGATTTTCTAGTTAAGCGTGAATAGTTCGAGGATGTGGTCAGGAGGTGTAATATCGAGACCATAGAGCCTAAGGTAGAGTATTCTGTTGCTCAGATAGAGCTCAATAGGATTATCCCAGTCGAACTCGATCCAGTCTCCCGTGGGATCGATGTAGCGCTGAAGGATGCACCCATCGGGCAAGCCTGCAGCCTCCAAAGCTGTTGGTAGTCACGCAAAACCAGCTTGCCCCGGATGCACTCTGAATCACCGACATCCCTCTCTCGCGGGGCGAGGAGCTGATAGATTGGTTGATTGCTCTGAACGAAATAATGAGGAACACCCATGAATACGAGTTGGGAGTGCACATACCTTGTTGATCCATATAAAAACTGCAACAGGGAAATTCAATTCGAGAGTTGGAGGGTATTGCAGCTCCATGTCGTCGTCATCGTCAAAAAGGGTCAGGGAGGATGAGTGATTCCCAACCTCTGCAGAGGGAGGAGCGCAGGACCTGCGGGCTGTCGCGTTGATGGATATTGTCAAGGACAGGCGAAGGCGTGCGGAAGACGGCGGCCTGCAATGCAGGGAAGGATGTGGCCGTCTGGGGAGTAGTGCACACCACCATAACCACCAGTTGTAAAACCGGAGGGCAGGCAAAGGCTGCTGCACAGCAAGCTCAGGTTGTCTCAGGCATGGCGATTGTCGTTGGTGTCCTCTCTGCCATCAAGATCGCCGCCATCAGAAACGGCAACGCGATCTTCATCATCAGAATCAGAAGGAGAGGGTGGTGGTGATGGGAAGAACGGGATTGATGGTAAAATTGTACGGCGCGCGCACTGTCTCGCGACAGTATACAGTTCCCGGCGAGCCGCAAAGAGTTGGGAGATGTTTGGTAGACTGAGGATTGTGACCGGGAAGGGGCTGAGTGATGAAGAAAATTTTGCGACGGCTCCATCACAGCCGCGAAGGCCACCCGGTGGCCCGCATTCTCGGCACTGGTTAAAACACAGTAAGCGACTCAAATCGACCCTAAAAAGCGGAGAAGGGATGTTGTACCAATTGGTAGTGGCTGCCAGCATCCCGCTCCGAGGTAGCACCCACGTTCATCATTGGCGAAGAGAGGTTATGCCCTTGATGATTGACAGGAAGGTGGCTATCGCGAGGGGGATTGGGGCTGTAAAGCTCGAGCTCTAGGCGGATGCTGTGGTTGACAGTGCGACGTTTCTCTGCTTTGGTTCCACTGATCCCAAGACGAGTGGTGATAGGGTAAAGAATTGCATGCTTGGCAATGAGACGTTGCCGTTGTGGAGTCAGAGGCAAAGGCAGAGGGCTGGAACGAGCACCAGTGCGAGTGCGAGTACGAGGTGTGAGAGGATTACTGGCTTTGGAGGACTGGGTAAGCACCATTTTGGTTCAATAATTATTGTTTTCCTCGCATGAATTTATAATCTTTGGTGTCGGATAGATTGGCCAGGCTTCAAAAAAAAACCCTTGCAGGGTCGCAATCCAGTGCGAAATATTTCAGGTGTGTGCCTTACAGGGAATGTGGAGAGCGCAACATCTTGTTTGTCGAGTCCCTGGTTGGCAAAACAGCTAAAGGGGGGTAGCAAGGAAGAGCACATGGTAAACAACGGAAAAAAAAACGGAAAGATCCGGTGAGTTGACGTTCCCGAGGTCAAGCGAAATTGTCTCCGTTACGTCGCCTCGTAGTTGAGCTCGCGTAACATTCCGGATAAGTCCCGAGGCCAAGCGAAATCATCTCCGCAGTGGAACACATGGAACATCCCGGAAAATCCAGCGATCGGATGAATGTACCCGAGGTAAAGCGAAATTGTCTCCGCAGTGGAACTCACAGTACATCCCAGAAAATCTGGCGATTGAATTGATTGAAGGTGCCGCGAAGGTTTGGACAACGGAATATATATGCTCACTGACAGTTCGGACACAGTTGAACTAAGTGGAGCTAGGTGTTGGCCCACTTTTTTGTTTGTTTATTGAACAGATCATCTGCAACCCGAACCGACCCGACCCTTGAGAACAGGATCATTCCACATGGTTGGATATTTGATAATAGGTGATCAACCCTGAGGGATGCACATGGTTTGCCATTTTTTACCAGACCAGCAATGGGCATTAGCTCAATTGGCCAATCAAAATCGTGTCTGTCGCCACTCCTTCATCCTTTTTTTCCTTCCACATCTCTCCCTTCATCAAAAGACTTTCCTACCCACATTCCTACCACCACTACGATGGGCCAAAAGAGCAAGTTCAGTGCGGAGCAAAACAAGCACATTGAATCGTTCTTCCCAGACTTTCTAAAGAAATTGGACAATGGAGTGCCAAGCGGTGAGCTCACCCTTTGGAAGCAAAACACTGCGTCCAATATCCTGGATTCGCCGCTCTTTGAGAGCCTGGATCTTCAGACGATGACAAGGAAGGAGTATTACGAGGGTAATGTAGTGCATTCTGGTTCCCGATCTATCCACTCATTTTGCGCCTTAGAGGATCGTCCGTAAATTCACCAATTACCGCAATCAGGTGTATGATAAGGCCCATAAGCATGGAGGGTCCCCTCCAAAGCCTTTGGACTTGAAGAAAGCCAACCCATTGCTGAAATTCTCAACCCTTCACGACCGGTCGGCAGCTGTTTGCCGATGAAACCCACGAAACAACAATCTTGCTTTCGAAGCAGCGGGCACTTGATACAGGACCTTCCAATCCAGCTGCATTGTATCATAACATTCTCAAAGAGCGTTTGGGATGGGCTTAGTGCCGAGGAACAGGCTGCATGGAACAAACGTGCAGAGGCTAACACTGGAGATGTTGAAAAGTAAGCAACCAAACCTACGCTGTTTCAATCACTGTCTGATATCCTCATAGGAACCAAGCGGAGTTCGCCGATGTTCTCAGTTTATCGCTTCAGCATCTATGCCAGAGCAACTTGCTCGGGGATGCAGAGATGGTCCTGTTCTATGCATTCGGGAACCCAATCATGGTGACCTCCTCGCTGGCATGTAAGTGTTCGATTGGCTGCTTGCAGCACATTTCTCATCTTATGCAGAATTCATGCACATTCACAACATAACCAGCTCAACTTCGGTGGGAAGCAATGAAGAAATGCAGCAAAGTTTTGGCAGAAATTGGTCTGATTTTGCTGAAATGGTTATTCCCCATCAGTCGACCATTTTTCATATACAAGAGTGTTTCTAAACACCATGCTTCAAGGCCTTTCAACAACTTCGTCAGATCTCTCTGTTAACATTCCTAGGAACTCCGCCGGATTGCCAGGTCTTCCCGTGCATCGATGTAAACCTTGTAGCGATTGCTGATATCCGTCTCCTCCTGGTGCACTATTTTGACGAATGCTGGGGTGAGGTTTTTTTTTCTTATCAATCAAGCATGTCCATCTCACTATCAGGGCTTTGATATCCCAGGGTTTCGGCAGACCGAGAAAGTCATTCCGTGGGCGGACATTGTGTCCCACCCCGAGAAATACTACAAAGTTGAATCACTCCCGTCTTCTGTTGCCCTGGATCACCCCCAGAATCTATCGTTTGTTCAGGTCTTGAGCCTCGCTCAAGACTTGCGAGATAAGTCTGGATTGGAAAGCCCCAATCCATTCTGTTTTCTTGCACCTGAGAAGATTCTGGTGCCAGACTCACTGCCGCCACCTCCGAGGCCTCTGCCCAAAAGTCGTGTAATTGTATCGCCACCTCTAACTCTGCCTCCCAACGTTCCTGTCGATGGCTCACCCTTGCCGCCCCCTTCAACTCCGCCTCCCGAGGTTCATGTTGTCGGCTCACCCTTGCCGCCCCCTTCAACTCCACCTCCCGAGGTTCATGTTGTCGGCTCACCCTGCCGCCCCCCTTCAACTCCGCCTCCCGAGGTTCATGTCGTCGGCTCACCCTTGCCGCCCCCTTCAACTCCACCTCCCGAGGTTCATGTTGTCGGCTCACCCTTGCCGCCCCCTTCAACTCCGCCTCCCCAAAATCTTGTTGTCGGCTTGCCACCGCCCCTGTCGAGCCCGTGTCCCAAAGGTACTGTAGTGTGCTCCCAATCTCCCCCAAAATCACCGGTTGCTCACTGCCAGCCTTCTCACAGACACTCTGTCCAGCAGCAAAAAAGAAAGAGGTGTGCACTCTGCCCTTGCACTCCATATACCTCTCTGATGAGATCACAACTACTTAGGAAAAGGCAAAGACTCCAACGCAGGGCCAGGCTGAACATGATCAAGAAACCGAGTCCCAGTGATTATTGCAATTCTGTATCAGTAGTACCAATGCTGACGTACCTACCAACTTCGGTGCAGAGAGTCCCAACAGCGCCGGCGGTCATCAAGGAAACTGCATGCTGTTGAAACTGGGAACAAAAAGTTCGAATCCTGCGAAGAAACAGAGAAAGAAGTTCTGTGTTTGCTTTTATTGTTCTGAGGAATGGACACTGATGTTTTTTCGTAGATATCCAGGATGGGTGGAGTTTGACTCGGATGGGCAGGAAATTTGATAGAACCGAAACAGTGGATGAATCGGTTTTGAACAGCGGATTAATCAGTTTAGATCATCAGGTTAATCAGATCGCATTTGCTTGTTCTACTTACCAGATTAATCGGTCTTGGAAATTTGATGTTTCAACAACATCGCTCTGCTCAAATGGGTTGATTGATCACTTGATTAATCCACTTAAATAGGTTGATAATCATTTGATTAATCCCACTCGGCGGGGATCTGATGGTTGTGGACCAGGGTTGGGAGGTCTGTTGGCACACTTAATAATACTGATGAATGGAATCACTGATTAATCCTGATTATCTGTTGGGACAGAGGAAAGATTAAGCAAACTTTATATAGTTACTGAAGGCCGCTTTCCAGTGTACTTCCGTTTGCGTGAAGATAATCAGATGTTGCAATGGTGGCGCGATGCCTTGGTTGCCGGGAATTGGATGATAGAGGTTGAGTTACTTAAGAACCACCGTTTCATTCTCAGCATGCGGCCTCCCGGAGCTTGTCGGCATTTCTGCATGACAGAATCCTGTCAGTTCTCTGCAGAAAAACGATGATGAAATAGGGACTTGCTGTCGCTGTAGCGTTTCAAAACCTCTTCACAATGTTGCTGCTTGACATCGGGGTCAACGGGGCCGGCCGCGCGGCATTTGGAGGAAGGACCTTGATGAAGTGGTGGTGGAAGAGAAGACAACGGTGATCACTACTCAAAATCAAACTTGGATTACCACCGGTAAAAATCAGTTCGCGATATATTTCCCACACCATTTAATTCCACACCTTGTGCCCAACGTCTCCATTGGTCCTCAGTTTTTTATGGTGGATTCAGTATAGGTGCCACAATCTAGAAATAAATATTTAGCACCAACGCCGAAGTACTTGATTTTTAATAAAATACATTCGCCAGCCCCCCAAAAAGAATTAGCCTTGAAGTTGCATTAAATGTTGTGGGCTTACATCTCCCAAATTTGAGGTTGAATGGTGAGTAGAAGTGGTTAGAACTCGAAGAACATCAGTTCGCGACTTTAAATAAATAATCAGTTTCGCGCTTCAAGATCTGGCAAATATTATAAGCAAAGGTACATATCTATTCAGTGTTTCAAATTCATCTACTGTGCTATAGATTTGGAGGCCCTCCTCCCGCCGCGACTGCTTCTTTTCCATAAGACGTGCGTACTCTGCTGGATCTGTGTCTGCCAGCTCGCCCTCCGTCCAGTGGCTGTTTGTCGACGTAATGGAAGAGGCCGCCAGAGGTGAAACTGGGTGAAGGGGAAACCTGTTTGTCTCCTGGTTGAACAGGTGCGTTTCATGTCAGTCTTCTCTGTGGTCACCAACAGCTCAACGCGAAAAAGGAAGAGGGCAAAGGGGATGGGGTCGAAGAAGCATGCAGGCAAGGCCACACGTCAGGAGGAGCTAGGACAGCACCGCGGGCGCAGACACCGACGCCGACACACTCGCCATTCGAAGTGTGCCCTGAAAGCTCGCCGCCGCCCTGATTTGCGCTCTGCACCGGCCCCAAGGTTTAAAACACGCTACTTCCAATCGTTACCTATGCCCCACATGTACTCAAATACAACTGCGTTCCGACCCCCCTGTAGACACACCTGTGTCTACGTTGATTGACATGTGCCGACATTGGAGATGTTCGGCTACGTCCGGCGATCTGTGTCTACGCTCTAACGTAGACGCACCTTTGTCGCGGTTGATTGATGTCCGGCTATTCGTTTACGTGAGGTAGATGCAGTGCATCTACCCGTCGGCTACGTGTGTCTGCCTGCATCTACAGCGTAGATACACCTCGCTCAACTCCGCACTGCAAACTCGGCCAATCTTGGTATGAGACAGCATCAAAATTGCTCCTTGGACGAGTCTTAAGTCTCTTGTAAAATCTATGCCTTTGAAAGTTTTACTACCTTTGCATCACCTACAAGCGGCTACATGCGGCTACATCGGCTAACATGCGGCTACGTCGGCCACATGCGGCTACGTCGACCGACTAATGTGGACGGACTGTAGACACTGCATCTACCTCATGTAGACATAGGGGTCCATCTACCTTTGGCTACGGGGGTAGACGGACCCTCTGTCTACGTGGGGTGGGAACGCAGTGATACTTATGATAACATACCGTTCTTTGCTTGTCTCAATGTATTTATTCTTCAAATGTGAATTGACTTAGGTTATTCTAAGATACACGGAAGGATTGTAGGTTAACTGGGGATGATTCTTACTTATATAATGAAGCCCTTGCATGTGACGTATCCTCAATTTTTTTTCGCCATTTTACCTGTATTTTGGACCAGAAACGCGTGAGCGTTGGGCGGCGGGCGGGGATTTGATGGGAGTGATGAGAACGGTCGGGCGCGGCGGGAAGCAACGTCGCCGCCATGTTGATAGCAACAACGACGGATTGATGGCAGGGCGGGTACCCCGCCTCCGGTAGTACCTATAAACGAGGTAAGCGGGGAAGAAATAAGGTGTATTTAAAGCGCCAACCCGCGATGGCTCTTAAAAGCCCGCTAGTTAGCCGGGGATACCCATATGTATCTCCCGGCTAACTACCGGGGTTTCTTGGGCCATAACAGGTGATCCCAACCTGAGAATGCGTGCCTCTGTTGGCTACCTCGATCCGGAACCGTTCTCGCCTCCTTATTCTTGAAAGCTCTCTCCCTTGTCCCTGGCAGCTCGCTCTCACTGGCAATTGCTGTTCTTCGTCGGACCGTCCCGCAGCCATCTTGTACTCTTCCCTCCCGGTACCTTAGCACCTGGTATGTTACCCAGCGTTTTCGTACCACGAAATGGTAGCCTTAGCACGGGTTGGCTGGGCAACATACTAGTGCTTCTTCGGTCGCGCTCGATACACCGACTCACGCCAGCGCTTTGGTGATCCAGACTGCGCCCCCGATCATTGCGGCGAAGATTCAACTACGGACAAGAACCTCAAAGTACTCTACTCTGATGCTCTTGCTGATTCGATTTGTGTGAGTGAAGTCGGTTTATTTCTGCGGAAGGACTGAGATCACTGAGCGTGTTTGCCGGCTGCGTCGTATCATTGATCAGTTTAGCACTCTGCGAGACAATTGAGTCTGGATAAGAAAGGCGAAGTCTCTTCCAAAACACCCTCAGTTCTGCTGGTTATTTCCATTCACGACTTCGAAGAAGCTTTTGGTGGAGATCACCCCACAAGTCGACGAGGAATTATACTTGGCCCTAACGGGCTAATTATGCCGAGTCAGCGAGTTCCGATTTATTTTTTTCATTAATCAAGATTTTGGCACAGTTGGAGGTAGGGATATCGAGAGTATATTCGACTGACTACCCGAGTTTGAGAGAGACCCTGGAAAACAGACGGCTAAGTTCATGTTTCAGCACTCGAAGATATTAACTCCTTTTGATACAGACATGGATCCACGCGAACGTTGGTTTCCAAACGCGTGATATGCCGCGCTCGTTGGGAAATCATCTGCTTTGACTATAGCTTCGAAATTCGAGGACGTAGTCGCGGGTTTGGAGCAAATATCGATTGCAACGCGTTCCGCGAGGTGGAGACGTCCCGCTTATCAGTCTCCGAGGAGCGACACTCAACTCGCTCACCAATGCGATTGTCGAAAAGACCTCGTCTGAAACGAGAATCTCGTGCTAAGTCTTCGATTCCTTACGCATCCTACATTGACTTTCTTGTTTCAGAACTGTTTGATATTGATGAACAGTCTCAGGTTTGAGTCGAGTCGTTCGAAATCCCTGTCTGATGCTCGAGTAGACGACCCTCCGAGCTATCCATTATTCAGTACAGCGTCGACTTCAACCTCACGAATCTGAAGCAGGTATAAATCCCAGCTGAGTAGCTCAAGTTGTTCGTGTTATCGGTTGGCTTTCTTCTGGAATCTACTTCGCAGGTTTCAGCTACGCCAAATCAGCCATTCAACCATTCAGATGGCGACTGTTTCAGTTCTTGCACTTCGTGGACGAAGCTCACGAAATTTGCGGTCAAGATCTAGTCGAGGTTTACGTCAATCCGGTGCCTCCAGCTAAGTGTTTCAGTCCCACATCCTACCCACCCAACAAGCCTCTCGAGGCCGACTATCCACTGATGTTCGACGCCCATTCAAAATCGCTTCTTTGCCATGGACCGAGTTTCAACAAGATATGCGCAAGTCTTAATTTCTTTGGAAGCTTTTCCACCGCCACAACGAACCCTTCAAACGAGCTGAGTTCCCAGCGTTTCTCCTCTTGCGCTAGATATATCAAGAGGCGTCAGAACTTGCCTCAAGGGTCGGATTTTGTGTCACATCGCAAGAAAGCTGAGTATCTCATTCTCATTTCGGAAGGTCCTGGGTGTCTTTGAAATCGCTGTCCAGGCTTGTATTTGGCGCAAATAGTCCCTTCACTGTGGCTGGGTGAGAAAATTCGTCGGATATACTAGAAACAATCCAATAATCAGTACAATTCTCACTCTCCGACGTTCAGCATTCGCTTCGCGTCCGAAACCCGACCCTATATATATATGACCGTACATTGGGGTACCCGAATGGGCCACACATATGGCTATTGAGAAGATTACCCAAACTGTATTATGGCCTACATGAGAAGACCCCCAGAGCGAGCCGGCCCCTTCCAATCCAACCTGCCAACGATCAAAGTCGGTGGACCCCTGCGGCAAACATATTCAAAAGTTCAGCAACGATGCCTGAGGCAGCATTCATCCGTTGATAAGCCAGTAATTGGGCCATGGTTAGATACACATAAATTTTGCGTGTTTCTGATTGTGCTCATTGCTGAAACTGTTTGTTTCTATGCAACAGCACTGGTTTCCTGGTAGCTGTTGGGCGAACCACAGAGAAACGGGTGGACATTCTAAGGAATTAGAACGTCCATTGGCTAGGTCTCGCCCTGAAAACTGTTAAGGGAAACGTGCAGCCGAATAATAAGTCAAGGAACTTCTTTTTGACTTGTTTTCCAACATCCACTTAAACAACGGAAATGGGTCAAAGGAACGGGATTGGCAATGTGTTGTGTTGTGTTGAGGCGCTAGGGGAGGCGCAACTAGGTCACGAGTGTTTCAGTTGCCAGAGTTGGCCGGTTTCCATCGGATGTGGATACACCGAAACAGGTGGTCGGCTATTCTGGTGGATCCGGATCACAACTCTAAAAGGTGTTCTTAAGGTTCTTTCTCAAGAACCCTTTCTGGGAAACCCTAGAGAAACGGGTATCTACCGAGACCTACAAAGGAGTACTATCAAGTTCTACTTGGAACCAAGGGGAAACTTGAGTTGAAGCAGAAACAGGTCGAACGAGATGCAGTGCTGATCTATCGGTGATCGACACACCCTCTGAATAATACAGGGGTGCTGCTGACGGGTTCCTGCCTCGTAATTGGCAAGGGAACATGGTGCTCACAGTTGGGAACCAATGGGAGGCGACGCTCGGAAGAACAACCGACGGAAACGCGGTTAAGAGACGGATAAACACTTTTGACTCATTGGGATTGTGTTTTGGGCTTTGTAACAGTGTCTTGGCGGTTGTATAAGTATCCGAGGGTGTTTCTACGATCACAGCATCTTCCCCGAACTAGTAGCATCACAGCATATACGACTATACGCTTGCGCATTGGGTTGATCTGGGATCCTCGGCGAACGCACTCTTATAGAGTAGCACTATTAGTCGAAATCTTAATTGTTTCTGAATCATATATTATTCTGGAAACGCACTTGGGCTTTGCCTGGAAACTGTCTGAACTCGGAATCTGTTGGATCTGGGACTCTGTTGAAAGAAAACATTATTGTTGTTGGTTGTGGAGCGGGTTTCAGAAAGTACCGTCAAGGGAAAACTTTGGAAAACGGGACTGCTGGCGTTGCTCAGAAGTAACCTCTTTAGGGAAAGCTCTGTGAATGTTCTTGGCCTATAACTAGGGGCCTTACTATGAGGTCTACGGGGACTACTTTAAACTTGTTTCTCTCTGTCGCGTGGACACACACACACCTCACACGCTGTGAAGCTATAAATCTAGCTTGTGTTGGAAACAATGTTTCCACTGTGTCTAGAAAACTGTTCTACGCAGTTTGCTCTTCCATCTCTTTGAGATACGAAACCTCTCCCTACAACCTTTAACAAGGCCCTGTACTAGGGGTGTAACTCGTCGGGATCTTTGGAAACGTGCATATATTGCCGTTTGATTTGTTTTTGGTTGTTGGAAACGGTCTCTGGACTGTTTCTGTGCCGCTCTTTGAGTCAAGTGGGGTTAATTTGTGTGTTTCTTTATATAGGTTCTGAGCACATTCATATCACCGTATTCCTTCTACGTTGGCAGCCACGAGGGTTGTTTGAAACTCACTGAATTTGTAAAATTTCAGTGAGTACAATCTGGCACCAGCATGGCAGTGTTCCTGGGCGCTGTAGGATGATCAACCAGACCTCGCCTGTTAAAAATATCATGCTGAAATTGAGCTACCAGGATGGCCACCGTGAGTTGATCAACATAGATTTGACAGGGTATGCAACTCGCTGTTCTCTGTGAAGTGCTTCACAGTTGATGTATAGCGCATTGCAAAATCGAAAGGCTTTGGGTTGCGCAAAAGCCATGATGCTTTGTTTTGTGTCATCTGGGGAGATGGTGAATGTTCCGAAAATTGTTCAGTGATACGTGGAGATTACATTTGCGGGGAAACGATACCATGGCAGCATCATGATTAAATCAGTGTAGGATTTACGCAGGTCCCCACTTCTGTTGGCCATTTGTTCAAGAGGCTGGTGGATCAAAGCGGTGTCAATCCATGGAGATATCGGCCGCTGAGTGGGGATGAGTTTTGAGTAAAAAGAAAACGGGACACTTCGCACCTTCCGTGATGAGATTCTCCATTAGTTTCAGAATTGTGTGTGTCCCTTTCCCCATCATCCAGCATTTCAACGAGACGCACGAGGAAGTGCGGAGTAGAGAGGAGGTCCCTGATTATATCTGGTCCGGCAATGAAAAGTGTGGACTTTGCAGCAAAGAAACAGAACCTACTGTATTTAACAATATGAGCAGACAGGTTAACGCTTCCTGACGTATGTTTTTATCGGGATCATTGAGCAGCAAGGCGATCTTCTGCGTGGTCCTTGGCGTAGAAATTGGGGTTGACCATGTCACTGAACAATTCGCGGGTTAGCCGAGAAGTGCGATGTAATTCGTGGAAGATCTCACTCCGGTCGGCCAGGCATCCAACAGCACAGGCCGCAGATGCACATATGTACTGGATAGAATTTTCCTAATAGCGGGATTGGATTTTTTGCATTGTATCGGGTCTTTGAAATCAAATCGCGCATATTATCTGTGGGAGATGACGAACCAGTGAATGGCGAATATTCAGATACTTGAGTGAAGCTCACCATTCTTCGCAAGACTAAACTATTGCTTGAACTGCATGTTGTTGGACCGTGACGGTTGCTGTCCTCAAAGCCGCGATGTGACATTTTTGATCATGCCTCCCGTGGCAAGTACATTTCGAAGGTCAGCTACCCAAAACTGAGTTCAAGGCAAGAAAAGGATGATGAGTGAGGATGCTCACGATCTGACACCAACGCTACAACAGCATCGAGTCCCCGTTCTCGTACAGACCCAGATTGATTTCCCAACATCGAAGTAATTGCTTCCATAATTGAAGCACGGCCGTCATCTGTTGAATATCAGGGAAAACAATGTGTTGCACCACTGAAAATTTGGTTGACATCTTACCAAGCTTGGAAAGGGCGGCAATTGTTTCACATGAGATCGATCTTACGTCACCGTCTTCGTCAAAGAGCGTCCAAATGATTTTTTGTAACATTTGGGGTGCTGTTATTGCCACCCGAATGCTCTCTGGTGAATTTCAAACTGAGAATAGCTCGTATCGAGAGCATACGAACCCAGCTGCGAAATAGTTACGATGGTGTCCCGTGCTTCTGCTCGGACCGACTGGTCGTTCTCACCCAGCATTGAAGCAATCTTCTGCAGCGTTAGGGGTAAGGTAATGGCTCTGCGAACGCCGTCTAGTTGAAAATATAAACGATTGAGCAAGTATCAGATTGTATACTGACCATGCTCTGAGGGTGCGACAACGGCCTTCAATGCTCCTTGTCGTACATCTGAGTCTGTGTCATCCATCATTGAGAATATCCCCTCTGCAACTTCTGGTTCTGCAATGACGTCCCTTGGGGTTTCTGAGGTTGAGTCGTCGCCCAAGCGCTGGCCATCAGGCTCGGTGTGCCTCAATAAAGCTGTGACGGCCTCCAATGCACCAACTCTGACAACCAGGACGGATCTTTTGTCATAGAGATAATTTTCCTCACCACCGCTTGACGAAAATTGCCGATGGTAACATTTTCTGTACGGCACCGTGGTCAGTAATCGACTCGCAATCCAAGAATACGGACTCACCTCCAGTGATCGCTCTAAACGCATTATCTGACAGTGGGAGAATTTGCTTGACTGTGCCGGTGGTATCACTTCAATGCCAACGCTTAGAGGTTGCGTTGCGAAGAGAGAGTTGGGCTGTGAACACTTACGGTTTTGCTTCAAGAACTGAGTAACTGCGACGAGTGAGGCTTCGCGAACAACTGAATGTGGATCTGCCAGCTTCAGGATAATCCTTTCCTGCACTTCGGGGGCTGCCAGGGCAGGAGGAGCATTTTCTGCACATGTCACGGTAACTGGAGTGGTGATACTTTCCAATCTATTCTTACGGGGACGGGAAAGGGCAAGAGTAGCCCCTACTGCAGCTCCGCGTACGTCTTCGTCCGCGTCATCCAATATCGAGACAACTTGGTGTAGGATTTCAGTATCGTAAAGTGCTTCGTGCAAAACCTCTACATCCGAACCAAGTCAGTGAAAATGACTGGAAATGAGAACACTCACCATGTTCACAGAGGGTGACAATCAACTGGATCGCATCGTATCGGATGTTTTCGTCTCCATCATTTAGCATGCGACCACGTTCTGATTTCAGTTCCGTAATTCCAGTGGACGTCCAAATATCCTCTATTGCGGACATGAATCTATCAAAATAAATTTGAATTGAGTGACTCACTGAACTCTGATAGAGCAATCATGGCTTCCAGGGATGTTCGTCGTACCCAGCGAGAGTCATGTCCTAGCAGCGAAATAACTGTATGAACCACGTCTTGTCCAGAGATTACCATGCGAATCTCAGCTGGTGGATGATCGATAAGCCAAAGTAATGAGAGTAGGATGCCAACCGTGCTCTGCAAGAGATGCAAGCGCTCTCAGGACGGCTTGCCGAACATCCCAATCTTCATCCTCAATCAATGAAATGATTCTTTGCAGTATCCCCCGTTTCTGCGAGGATTGAACGGAATTCATCTAATGGGATGTCAGATACTGGGTTGGACGAACGCGAGCATGCGTACGGTACTTCAACAAGTCGATTATGGTTTTCACCATAGTCTCCCGTACGAGCCATTCTCGATCATGATGCAGAGTGAGAATTCTTTGAACCACTTCTGGAGTGGCGATGATCGCCCGAACGCAATCTGGTTAAAAGTGGGTTAGCCCAGGTGGATTTTAATGAGCATATACTCGCCATATTGCGAGAGGGCCACGATTGACTCCAGTGTGGCTTGTCTCGTGTCGGAATCTTCATCTGCACCAGCAAGACGATCCTTTGCAATAATTCAGGAGTGGCTATTGCATCGCGAATCCCGCCTGGATTAGCGTTCAACTTTGCCAAGGTTCTGCTCATGAAGGGACACTCACCGTTCCCCGAGAGGATCTTAACACAGTGAACTGTGTTTCGCCTTACCTCCAATCCGAACTTTCCAGCATAAAAAATAATTTATCCTGCACCTCGGGCGTGGAAAAGGCTCCCAAAATATTTTCTTGTCGAGCGTTGGCCTAAGGAAACAGCAATGCAAAAAGGTGCTCACCCTGCTCTGAAAGGAAAATAGTTTCTCCGTAGATTCGCGAAAAATCCCAGTGGGCGATAAAGCCCAATAGAGTAATTAGTATGTTTTCCAATGTGTCCGACCGACGAATATCATTTGTACAGCGGTAAATCACTTGCCATGGGGGACAGATTGTGGCCTACCGTGACTCAGGAGTCCCATATACGTTTGCATCAAACTGCGTCTTGCACCCGATGTCTTCCCGTTTATCGCCGTCGGGATCCGAATGCATCAAGTCAGAGGCAGCCATCTTGACCCTTATCTCCTCTAACCAACTCTCAACATCCTTAAATGCGTAGCATTTGGACGGAAATCTACCTTGGTCTGCCAGGCCTACCAGAAGATCGGAAACATCACTTAATATGCTTGCGTCTAAGGTATTTAAACAGTTCATAAAGGACGGGAATCCGTCCAAGATAATCTCCCGACTCTTGTCTGCGGATCTGAGTGAATCATTTTAGGTTTACAAAATGGGAGAATGTTACCATCGTTATTCAGGTTAGTCAAGGCAATGACCAGCTGTCTCGTACGTCTTCATCTTCAGATTGTATCGCCGAAGACACCGTGGCTGCTGATTTGGTATTTTGGAACTGCTGTCTGAATGAAGCTGATCTGGATGTTAATCTACCAGCGATGCAAACGATCCCAGTACTCACAACCAGAGGAGAGCTCAGCGAACAGATCTGCATATCTCCGGTGCAGTGAAGTTTTTTTTGTTAACCCTGCCAGCAAAGTAGAAAGGTCCAAATTGAGAGTGGCCTGGTTAAGACGTCGTTCTGTATACTGTGCCTACATGTAGGGGAGCAACGGTCACGGTAAGGAGAGCCCGTTGCGTTGCCTCGGTCACGTAACGGTGGGGCTGGTTGCTTGCTTGAAAAAATCGTGACATTGAAAAAAATCGCAAAAAATCGCAAAAAATCGTAAAAAAATCTCCTGGCCCGTTGCTTAGGGAGGAACGGTCACAATCACGGTAACGCCCCGTTGCCTGAAAAAAAGGCAACGGGCATGTCACGGTCCCCCGAGCGTTGCTCCCCTACATATAGGCACAGTAGATGCGATGAGTTCATGTTGTACCAAAGAAGTGAGCAAGGCACCAAGATATGTTCCGACAAACTGAGGTGAACGGTGACTCCTCGATCACAGCAGGGATTATGTTGACAGTTCCCGGAGCGACCTTCTCGGATGGGAAGGTTCCACCAGGCTCCAAAGCCAGTTCGGTAGATAACGCCGTAAGCATGTGTCGGCACAAGTTTTTGCCAGCACCAGTACATCCCACTTCTATAATGTCGCCTTATCCTCCAAGCATTTCATCGCTGGGACATAAAAGTCGAATAATGCGCCCTTTCAGACACAATGCGGCTGCTTGAACACCGAGGGGGATGGAACCGGAATTTGCTAGGGCCCCTCCGACTTTGACCAGGCCTCGTAGAGCATCAGCAGAACCATCGTCTGCCCCACTCTCTGGCGAAGCCGAAACGAAGTGGAGAAGAGCAAACATCGTTGCATTACAAGTTCTGCATCTGGTGAATTTTTAACCAGCTCCGTGGAAAGAAGGTTGGAAAGCGTGCTGCTGGTTGAGTTTGCTGATAATTCATCTTGTTACTGCACGTGTGAAGGGACACTGCGGGCAAATGCCGTGGGCATGGGTTCATGGCGTAGGTGCGACACTTGCCATGGCATTTGCCATGGCGTTGCACCTGCGCGTCTAAGAGAACAAAGGGAAAGCCACGAGGCGAGAAAAGATCCGAATTCGCACGTGAATTTTTCGGCGATATCGGCACAAGTTGTTTGAGTTTTCTTGATATTTGCAACTTGAGGGGCTGAAAGTCTGATGTTCAAAGAAATCCAAAGTCCCCAGAAACATTCATCGAAGCAACTTCAAGGCAGCAGGCTGTGGAAATGTGACAAGTGGCTCATGTGATCATTGCAACTTTCAGCTTTCGAAACAACCCTGGACTCTCAGATGTTCTTTCTTCGCCTGGTTTCTGCCGAGTTGGGCTCGTGACTCTCGTTTCTCAATATCCCTTGGACCCCATCCTATTTTCTGGCTGTTTTACATCGAGTATTAGGCGGTATGGCTGTAGGACGCGGACTTACGGCTGTAGGATGCGTGCTGACCATCCTTCGACTTCTCGCATCGCTGCCGACATTTGGGCCGCGCACCTTGTTCAACAAGCGCGCGCCCCAAGCACCCAAATTGGCTCAACAATTCACTCAATTCCTTGGTCTCTTAGGAGCGGCCGCGTACTAGCTTCACCCTGAGGGGCCCCAGAGGGCGATGGGTACGGTGAAGTGCCTACCCGCACTTTTGAATCCGGTGTGTTAATGCACCGGCGGTGCACGACTCGTGTTGGCGGCCACATGAATGTCGACAGTCGGCCTGAAGGCGGTCCCATGCGCCTCAGCAGAGCCGGGCGCTCGCAGGCAGCTCTGTGGATGCCATGGTGCCGCATTGGCAAAGCAAGCCAGCATTGCAGCACGTCGCATCACGCTAGATGCTGCACCCCATGGGATCTGAGCACTGCATGGTTATCTACTCCACACATGCACTGCTCCTGTGACTGCTTTAATTCCAGGAGGCTCACACCGTGTTGGTACATTCCAATTAGATTGTGTTCTCTATTGTTATCTCAACTGAGTCACTGTATCTCTTATCAATATCTATGCTCTCCCCGCATATCACATTTTTTCTGGGAACTTTGAAGCCCAGTTTGAGCTCGGGAACGGGTGTTGGCAAGGGGTTGGTGCGGGGAAAAAAAAAGAAAAAAGAAAAAAAAAAAAAAGAGGAGGATTTCTAGCCTCAATCTCGGCAGATAATATGGGGGCTTGCTCGCTGGATCCAACTTACGGAACCGGCAACCAGGTAACTTAAATGAGTTGCAACACCATCTTATCAAATCAATCTGCTGATCACCATAATCTTATCACTCTGTCAATCATAAACGTGGCTGGAACAAAGGGAAATGTGCTCGGCCATGGCAAATGCCATGGCAAGTGTCAGACCTATGCCCATCAAAGGCCATGAACCCACACCCATGGCACTTGCCGCAGTGGGAAGACCAGCTAGTGCACGGACTGTTGCATTAACGGTGAGGCCGTCAGTTGACTGCGCCAGCAACCACAAGAGTGCTTGAGCCTTCTGGCTACCCTCCTCAGACGGAAACGACCTGACCCCCTTTTGCCCGCCATCCACACGTGAAGATATAGCGAAGCATTCCAGATACTGGTGTTCGAAGAGGAGAATTGAGATAATATGCCGAGACGATGCTGTTCCCAATGTATGCGGCGCCAACGACTGCGGTTAAAACTAGGACGACGATTGCAATGGGCAGATCATCGTTGAAAAGTAGGACAACGAGTCCAGCGGCAAAGAGAAAGAACACGATGTGAATGAGGATCGGGAGGCATTCTATGATCATCGTCAAACGCCATCGCTCGAGGTCTCGCAGGCGCTCGCAGTGTAGGGAGACATCAGACCAGCTGGAGCCAGAAACGTTGGACGAGAATTGCGTGACCCAGCCTTTCGCGACACTGGCACCAAGAGCACTGATGAGGCTGAAAACCAAACTTGTGAACCAAAGTCCGTTCACCCAGCGCGACGATAAGGTTGGCACAAAGGTACTCGATGGAGGGATCTCCGCAGCAGTGCTATTGTGCTGACTTTGGATCAGAACCGTCAGCAGGTTGTTCGTGACGCTTTGAAGATCCTCTTGAAGGCCCTTGCGGATTTCAATGAGAAATGCAGATAGTATCGCAGAAAAGAGACCCCCTGCGAGTTTATTGATTATTCAGCAAGATGAAATAACTATAATAACAGAGCTCACGAAAATCAAGAGAGGATCCAGGTCACTGTTGAAGAGTTCGGCCAAATTTTTGTCAAACTCTTTTGCTAAATCCATGTAAAGCTTCCAGACATTTGCATTTTTAATGCAGTATTGGCGAAAAGGGCTATCATCGAGCGCTGGGTCTTGAAATAATCAGTTGCATGCCAGATAGAAGTAGACGGCTGATGTACCTTGCTTTCGTCGAGATGTCTTAGAATGCTCGCTGGCAAATAGTCCACGTAGCCGATTGATAATGTCCGTGAGCCACCTGCATAGCTTGCACGACCGGGACGGGGCCTTCAGCTGAGACTCAGCTGTATGTTCATTCGGGGAATACTGCTCGCGGAGTTGATGCATCTGATGAAAGCCACTGAATTATGCACGTACAGTCTGAGAAACCCAGAGTGAGAGAGGCCATCGCACACCTCAAGCGGTGGTGGGATGGAGGAGAGAAGTGATTCCGGAACGAGTGCACACTTCGGCTGAGAGATGAGCGCCCGAATTAGCAT
>JARKIC010000926.1:0-172524 GCA_029378375.1 Mycena olivaceomarginata | reverse complement strand
TTGTAATTTTTTTCACCCGCATGTGGCCAAATCCACCCAGAACTATTTTCTCAGCTCACTCAGTCTTGATTTAAATTGAAATCTTTCTAGGAGAGCAGACTTGTTAGAGGACAGTAAAACTGAGGCCACAAATTTCAAATGAAATAGCGAGTAAAGTCAAGTCATTGGCGTCACGCCGATCATGCGACGTTGACAGCGTTTGCCTACCGCAAACTCTCTAATTCCCTTCAATGCATTCAAAGCATCCAAAATTGCAAGGGGAGGTCAGTTTGTCTTCATTCGTAGTCAGTAACCCGGGCATCAGTGCACGTTCATACCCATGGGACTGCATGCATCTTTTTTTTCGAAAACATTATCCCGAACCTGGTCAAGCTCTAGAGCGGAAAGTTCAAGGGTCTTGATACCGGACGAGAAGACTACGAGATTTCGGACGAGGTATGGTGAAAATATGGGAGGAGACGGCCGAAGCTACCAAGGACATTCCCTTGGATTTCTGCCGTTCCCTTGCTGGTGGTGTCAGCAAATTTACGGCCGAGTCGTGGTGTTTTTGGTTCGTTTTCATGGCACCTGGGCTTCTCAAGGGCCGCTTTTCTAATCCGAAATATCATGCCCATTCCTGCGAGCTCGCTGAAATCATCAAATGCTGCATATTGTTCACGATCAAGTACATTGACCTCGATGCCCTGGAAGAGCGGATTATTAGATGGGTTGAAACCTACGAGGAGTCTTTGGACCAAAACAGCCGTGTTAAGATTGAATTGTTCAGGTTAATTGAGATCAACGGCTGGTTGCTAGACGTCTACAGTGGTTGTATCCCCTTTTTATTAGCACTCTATTTATCCTTTTCTGTTTCCCACTACTATATAAACCTAGATACTTTACAATAAAAACAACGAAGTTTTCCCTCTGTTCGCATTTTTAAACCTCGCTCTCGCTCGCTCTCGCTCTCGCTCTCGCCCTTGTGTCCCTCGTCGTCCATAGCACTTCGCATCGCCATACCTCATCGTTTATACTCCATTCTTGCGTTTTCATCCTGCGAGAAGAAGTACTGAACCTTAGTAGGAAACCCTCGCACATCACCTACCTCCTACGGCCCTTCGAGCGGCACCACTGCCCGCACTCCCCGACGCATTTGTTTTTAGTTGTAGCTCCGCTTGCAGCCGCGCCGTAGGCGTATTACCGGGTAGCAACCAGAAGGATGTCCGGCCTAGTAAGTACAGACAGTGGTGGTACGTAGGCAAACGGATAAAGGAGCGTGATTTTTCCCCCTTTTCGGGGAGAATAACACCTATCCTCTGTTTGAAATTTACTTTGTATTGTTATTTGGATATAAATGCATTTTTATTGCCTCAACACGCGTCAGTCACCACTTCGGATCCGTCTTTGGATCCGCCTCCGCATTTGGGTTCATCAAATGGTCCTGCAGCTCTGGTGCTGTTCCATGCATGCAGTCAATGAATTTCGTTGATTTTATTCCATTTCAAATTTCCCTCACTATATACTGAGCAGTCGATCCAATACTAGTTTGTCCAATCAGTATGCTGCGCCTCCGCAACAGAAATTATTTGCCGTTGTATATGTGGGTACCAGTTGGTTTGATCTTCATGCTGCGCCTCCGCAGCTGAAATTTTAGGCACTGATGCAGGCTACCAGCACATTCTTAGACTAAGGCTGGCCAGAAACAATGTTCTGCACTACTCTACACCCTGTCATAACAACATTATATGCAGTAACCAGTTTTATTGCTTCCTGCGCCTCCGCAACTGAGGTGCCTTTGACATGTACAGAATTCCTTCCTGTTTAAAGAGGCACCCTGGTGGGTACCAGCACATTGAAATGCTTGTGAAGGTTGAAGTCTTGAACCCAAGTCATATCCATATGCTATATCCCTACTCTGTATCCATATCCGTATCCGCATCACCACATTTTTTTAGCCCAGTTATTGTCAAATCAGGTTCAAGGTAAGATTGCGATGAAATTGAATGTCCAACTTATTCACCTCTGCCATGCGACCAGTAATCATTCCAGTGGCTACAATTTTGGCGGCATCCGTATCCGTATCCGCATCCGTATACTCACATTTTGGGCTGCAGGTTACTGCCAAACCGGATCCAAGGCAACGCCTTAGATCGAAATCAAAGCTCGACCGCAGGCAGGAAGGCAAGTGCAAAGCAGGTTTGTACATTCACTGCTCACGTTCGTAAACTCAATCAACCCGCTTGTTCATATCTTTGACCTTCCCTGGCCCATAAATTCAATTCGAATTCTGGTAAGTTGATTCAATGCCAAAGTGAAGGCTTGATTTGGTGTATGTGTTATTGCGGGAGAGTGTTCATATGATATTTCAACCAAACACTCACATTTTCGGCCATTTAGCCTTGTATAATCTGATCAGTGCCTGTTGGTGATTCAATACATACCATGGAGTAGTTACACCTAAATGAACCCATTGTGACCCTCGAAATTTAAACCTCCACGGCATCTGCATCTGCATCCGCCTCCGCCTCCGCATCCGCAGGCTCCGCATTCGACTCCGCAGCTTCCGCAAGATAATTTCTTTCGCTGACCACAAAAAATATACCTAACTAGTGTCTAGCTATTCAAAAATGATAATATTTAATGTTTAAATGACTCTGCCGTGGTGCGAAATGTACAGGAAAAGTCAGGTTGGTGACGGCCGGCCCCGGATCGGAGGCTGATCAACCAATCACAATGCGAAATAAAAGATCGTCCCTCCATCAAAACGCATCCTACAACCTCAATACTGGGTGAAATGTTGCGGGAAATAGCTCAAAAACCCTGACCTGCCTCCATCAAGCCGAAATACAAATACCTCAGGTTATTCCAAGGGAAATTTGCAGTGCACGAACATTACTGAAGTTGAACCAAGTTCTGTACAGTTTTTCACGGGTCAATGAGACAGACGGGCCAATGAGACAAACAGCCCGCATGGCATCAGATTGCATGTAATGGTCCTCTTATTTTTTCTGAGAATACATTCGGTGTATATAATGCTTTCATGATGTTGCCGGGGGCGATGGGCAATGTAAGTGGTTGCTGGTCGATTTTCATCTTCACTCTGTGGCCAGAATTCCGAATTTGAACGGCTTCCCGTGCTATGTACCGACTCAAAAAAATGTTTTGAAGCGCAAGTAGTTCCACATTACATCCATACACATTATTGGCCGCATGGAATGCGAAGTTATACCAGCGCTTTGCCGTTAAAAGACAAGTGAGAGTTCCTGAGTGATTCGGCGATCAATCACACTTGTCACACCAGTCGAGTTCCAAAAAAGGGAATCAGGCAATAAAATTCCATTATCTCCTATCCTGTATAGACGACATAATGGCGCGCGCCAAATCGCAGACACGGGTCATCCAGCTAGCCCGCGAAGCCAAAGACACATTGATGGCCCGCCCCGTCGTGCTGTATCTTCACGAACGAGACAAAGACCTTGCACCTGGGCAAAAAAGGATGAGCCTCCGCGCAGTGTGCAAACAGATTGAGGGTGAATACGAGGTAGAAAAGGGGAAAAGGGTCTCTCTGAGCCACCACACGCTCCTCCGTCTTGCGAATGGCGGCCAATCCAAAAGTCTTTCAAACGAGGAGAAGGGCTGGCTTCTGTCTGACGAGGTCGAGGTGGTGATTGGATACGCCATCGAGCTTGCAAACCGCGATTCCCGCTGAACCACCGGCGACTGAAGGAGCTTGTCGACGAGATCTGTAGTGCAAGACTGGTGGGTTCGCCTGAGTCAACAAACGTAATCGATATAGCGACACCATTGTGTTTGGCGCAGATGCGGAGCTTGATGGACGTGGGACGACTGAGTACTCACAGGGTAGTCAAAATTCAACATTGATAAAGAACTCATCGTTGTGAACCGTCTAGTACACGGGACCTCAAAAAATCGAATCAACAACTCGTCACCTCGCAACGCGCTGAGCGTGTATGAGCACCGGTCAGAGGAGCGACTAAATTTTGGGCAGCATACATACTGGAAGCGCGAAGATTGGATTGAAAGTTCCCTGGCGGCGGACAGTGAGACCGTGCGAGAGGTGATCGTGAGCATTGGTCCCTGGTGGAAGGAGGATAGCTCAGGCCTATGGCTCGGCAAACATTATGAGGGCGAGGGGAAATCGAGATGACTCACTGGGAACATCGCTGGATTTTTGAAAACCTTGAATCGACATAACGGACCCTTGAAAGCATCGGCCCGCATGTGTCAGTGAAACTGGGCGGTACGGGAAGTGGAAGGGGGCAGAGTGAACCGCGATGGCAGCAATTCAACGTTGCGTAGCGAAAGCTACCCACCTTTATACAATTGTACATGATCGCCCGGGCGTCCAGGATCCTTGAGTTCTGATCAGAACATCTCGAATGCATGGAGAGGTATTGGTGCACGCACGAACAGTTCTCGAGATAAATAACCCGAACCTCAACTTGATTCATGTTCAAAGACTATGTCACGACAGATTTTTGAGTATCCGAAAGAGTAAATTGGGGGGCGATACGCACCGTTTACACGGGGACCATCCCACTGGATCAATATGTTCCTTCCGAATAATGAGAATAGAGATGTGGAAAGGTCAACAGAGTCGAATGGGAAGCTGGCGAAGGGAACACAGGAAATAACAGACAGAAATCGAGTGAAACTTCGCCTGGTGCCACCTTCGTTGTCCAGAACGGAGGTACGCAGCGCTACGGCTGGGAAGGGCCCAAAGTTGAATAATCGGGAGGCCTTGCGCGTCCTGTAACGTTGCATGAGCCGTTGCTCCAAAGTCCGACACGTCTTGCTATCCAGCCAAGTCTTAAGATGTAACCCAAACATTGGATGCAGGTGGAGCCTTGACGCAGAGTTACGTGTCGTTGATTCTTGACAGTCGGCGCAGTCATGGATGCGCTGTTGACGCGAAGGACAGACGTTCGCCCGTTCAGAAATATGTCAGAGAAGAGCGGAGCGATGCCAGGGTTTCGAGCGGAGTGAGAGTGAGCACGGCTTAAGCATTGACTTGCTTCTTGCCATATCTTGTTCAGGGCTTGACTCGGTCGAGGACGGCCATTCAGGGGCTTATTGAGTCGAAGACGACGGCGAAAGGGCTTGATGATTCTCAAAGCTTTGGCCGCGCGCTTGATTTATCTGAGGAGGGCTGTTCAGCATTGTGTGGATGAGAGAGGACAGTGTCGAGATGATGGGATGATGATGGTGGGAAGGAAAGCGCAGCAAGGATAGACGAGTGTTCCTTTTGAGCGGGCCTTGAGCGCGCGATAGTTGGTCCCGTGTTTGCTCGGAATAGGCGGCACGTAGAATTTGGAGCCAAATGTTGATCGCCGTCGTCGTCTGAAAATAAACATGAGAAGAGAGGTCTCAAACAGCTCATTGGTTTCACATTCCAACTCGCCACGTCAAATGGAGGCCTGCATCGTCGTCTGCGGCGTTCTTTTGGCGGTCGCCTATAGCACAGCCCATACTATCGTCGCCAACATAGTTGGTCACGGAATCCTCGCCATTGCTCATCCACCCACATACGTTCCAACCTTATCCTCAGCAGCATTCCACTCCATTATATGGCGGCCCCCCATCTTCATGGCGGGAGTGTTCGTGTTCTCGGCGATCCTCGTTTGCAATGTGCGCGCGCAGCGCCGAAACCACGGACAGGATGATCATGTGGAGGAAGTCTTTTCTCCCCATCCCTCGCAGGGGTTATTGCGAATTTTATCGGCGTATTAATCCTGCACCGTCATGAAATCCGTGGATTCACGGACAGGCCTCCAAGTTTGGCTCAAGCCGCCAGTGTCGGGGCAATTGGGCAGGTGGTACTAATCGGAATACATGGCTGTAGGTTCGGGGGATGATCGATGAGAGCGCCAGAACGGATTTGCAAAGGATGGGTGGATAATTTTTACCTAATTTCTCTACCACGTTACTGTAAAAATCAGCTCGGATATTAAAGTAGCTCGTCTCTAGGAATTTTTTCAAGATGTAATCAAAAAAAATATCACCAAAGTGCTCGTCCAGGTCCCTGTGCAAGGTATGACTGCAAATTCCATAGATCCATGCTTCGTTTCTGCCGGGATATCCAGGATTTATTTTTCACCTCAGTAATGTTCAGAATAGGGGTTTCACAATTAAAATTTGAGGCCCAAGTTGAGGCACGAAACTGGAGTTGGACGTGAAATCGGGCATAAGAGCTCTCCGACTTGTACCCCTACTTCGTTCCTCAACATCATGCCCTACTTCGGCTAATCTGGATCTCGGGCCTGTATCACATCTTTTTTGATACGCGAAACCCCGATTTTCGAAGTTGGGGCAGAAAACATCCGCCTGGGTGTTTCACAAACAAGGCCTCCAACTGTGCCTCAACTTTGCTCAAGTTGAGGTCAAGTTGGGGTCGGATTTGGGGCACAAGTTGGGCAGCAGGGGCCTTGCAGCGCGACCCCACGAAGGCTTTCCTTTCAAGTGCTTCGACGACGCAACTGGGACGACCCACTCGGGGAGGTGCTCTTCATCATGAGGAAGTTTGTCAACGCCGCGGAGAGTCGACCGAGCTCGACGACCACGTCTTCATTCACATTGGACTCGCGCTCCAACAGTACAAGAGTAGCAACCTCGCAAACAGCATCGCAAACTTTTCGCCGCATGTTCACGGCCTTCCCGTCCGCAATAAGTCACTGGACTACTACTACGTCGTTTGATCCCACCTCCACTGAATTTTATTCCGCACAGCGGAGAGCTTCTACTAGACCAACGGCGCTGTCAAGAAGTTCCAGCGCAATGTCGAACTCGAGAAGCTTAGGTACGTTCTTCCTCTGGCCATGCCGTGTGTAATGACTGATTGACTACTCCCAGAATGCCGCCACTGGTGCTTTACCAGTGAAAGCGGGACGGTCGTCGCAGCGGAGTGTTGCTGCAATGGAGCGGTGCGCATGAGGGCCCGAGTGCGAGGCGGCTATCGCGAGCAGAGCAAGATCGAGAAGCTCGCAAGCCAGGCGGAGCTCGCACGGAGCGAGCCTGATCTTGCGTATCTCTGCTTTTATCTCAGATTAATGTACATAGCTCAGCCTTGTTTCAATACACATCACCCGATGAACTTTTTCAGCGTGTTCCTTTGAGAGAATTGCTGTTAGATATCTTAGAACTCTATTTCCTTCCATTGAAATGAGATCGCAATATTAGGTTTGGCCTGAAGTGTTCTCCGCCTTATTTTATGTCAAGGATGACTCATATGGAAAACGATGAACAAACACCCAGGATCAATAGGTGATTCCATATCAAGGAGGTCAAGCTCCTCGAGATGAATGAAAATTTCGTCTCTCGAGCGCGAGGCGGCGGGCAAAACGAGCGCGGGGGGCGAGCATAGCGAGCATTTGAGCGCGTAAGCGCGATGGCGTGTATCGAGCTGCCGGTGAGCATGGGTGTGCATCAAGTCGCAGGCAAGTTTTTAGGGGAGGGATTGCAGCGAACAGCAAATTTTTGGGTGGCGCGAGCCGCAGGCGTGCGACCGGCATACTTTTGGGCAGGGCAAGCGCAGCGAGTGATTAGCAAATTTTGGCTGGCAAGCAAATTTTTGGGTGGCGCGAGCAAAGCGAGCGTGGGGGTGTATCGAGCAGCAGGCGAACAAGGTGAAGCGAGCCGCAGGCGCGCGACCGGCATTTTTTTGGGTGGGCACGCGAGCGTAGCGACCGATTAGCAAATTTTTGGTGGGCAGGGCAGAGCCAATGTCGCTGTCGTATTAGATCATATAGCCACCGGCCTGCACTGGAGACATGGTGAATGGGGATCACATCGATTCTTCCTCCTCTTGCAGCTTAGGCAGGCCTAAAAGGGGAGTGAGACTTTGACCTTCTCCAGACATATTATCTCACCTTGTTCGGAAGTAAGGCCCCGTTGACTTTCGGCATTTGAGATCACAGCCGTGGGGCGGAAAGCCCTGCTATATATCTCTTGGCCGGAGCCCGGTTGCCTTGAGCGCCGAGAAACTAATGGCGACGATGGGTGCGGAGTGGAAGCGGGACTTGCCTCGCTCGTCGCCTTCGAGTCCCGAGCCAGTCAGACTTGTCAACCAAATATTTCCGCCCACACATTCATTTTTTACTTTGTTTTTCCATTTGCTCCAGCGATCTCATTTAACAATTACTCACCTTATATTCACTCTTTTCCTCTCTACATGTGCGCAACCGCAACATGGCACGTTCCGTTACCAAGTTAAGATCCTTGTGACTGCAAGACAAGTTTCTATGTCATGCGCAGAATATACGGTTAAATTTCTCGGACTTGATCTTCGGATCCCTGTCTTCTCCCATGGGCAGCTATATGTAGCATTATCGCGAGTGACATCTGGGCGGCGGATAAAGATTTTTGTTGCCGGATACTGCCACTGGACTGAAAACTACCAATATTGTATATCCTGAAGTCCTCTTAGATTAGGTTTTATTATTCTACCAATCAATTTTTTTCGTAGCCTTTGGAATGTTCACAATTTACGTAATCGACGTTAAGGTCAGAACTTCTGAGGGATGCTTAAGGACTGTCGGGATAAATGATGTTAATTCTGAAAGCAAGCATTCCTGAATATACAGCTAGCACCTACCAACGGTGAGCTCATCTTGAGTTTCATATGAATATTTCCTCTAGACCGCACACAACCAAAAAGTCGATAGCCTTTGAAATTAACAGCACCAAATATTCTTACTCTCCTTTTAGATCTCTGGCCTTTGCTAGCCCTTATTATTCCGATTCCCGCGGTCGCTCTCAGGCTCCAAACTGACCTGGTATAATATTCGGCAAAATTTCGACTCTTGGCTTCGCAATTTTTCCCCCGCACTCCTGCTGCCTTTTGCTTTACTTCAGCTTTAGACTCTTTGGATCTACTCCTTCCCTACAATGAGCTCCAACTCCTCTGTCATCATCTCTGACCTGGTCGTGCTGGAGGATCCGCGAGTCGTTTCCACCCCGTGTGACCGTCTTCACGGCCGCTGTTTATGTCGGCAGTGAGAAACAACCTCCTAGGGTCACTCAGGTACTTCAGGGACGACGACGATGGCACCGTGGCATACCGCCCAGTCGGGTTGTACTATCTGACTTTTGCTGTAAGTGTTCTCATTTGTGCACTATGCTGCATGACTCATGCATTACTCAGACGGCAAAAAGGGAGCCGGAGTTTGAGGTTTATACTCAGGATGCGGTATAGAGTTAGAAAATCTGGTCTTCGTTGGGGATATAAAAAAGGTAAGCCCGTCTATTTTAAATTTTAACCCCTCCTTTTTCGAGTCTGAAACACTTCTTTCAGCTCTGCCTCTTGGTGGCCTTGGAGGCGCAGGACACCGAGGACTCTGAGGAGCCGATGTGGACCATAGACCCTCGCCAACGTGTCTCCGTCCACGTCTGCTGCGCCGGGACGACCGACAACCAACAGGCAGCCACCTTCACCGCCACCCCAGAAACAATACACCTTCTGCTTTCGCTGACAACCAACATTCGGATCATCACTGTATACTGTAATCGCCTCCTCTGCCTTGTCCCGCGAGTGCCCGAAAAATTGAACCAAAAATCGTGGTGAGGTACACCCTTAATTGGGGGGCCTGAGTTGGATCTATTTTTAGTTTAACCGGGCAAAAAAATTCACCAAAATTTCGCCGGGGGTTAAATTTTTTGTAGGTGTGTAGGCAGCTGCATTCGCTCAGAAGGAACAGACTTCGAGCGAGAAATGCATACCCATTCCACTTCTGCAGGATGAAAGCAAAATATTCCGCAATCCAGCTAAATTTCGCTCCCGTGCGTAGAATGACAGTCCAAGTGCAACTTGAATTCTCTAAGAGTGAGGTTGCCCATTTTATCCAATGGCCATGATACGATGTGCATGGTATCGCACAAGATGTCTGCTTTGGATTTACAGATTTATCATGGTCTTGAAAGCTACAATCGTGGATTCGCCACATTAGGGTGCACAAGAAGAATTGGATGATTTGGAAATGCCATAGAGTTCTGACAAATGAAGTTTCAGGAAGAGCAGTAGCCCTCGGTACCTCTTCCAGGCACCGTGGTTCTTTTCTTCTCCGAAACCAGTTCCAACTGACGTTCGAACGCAAAAAATACTGTACCGAGGAAATTGAGGTAACGTTCACAGAACCTGATTACAGCTATTTGCGGTACATAAGGCGCGGACTGTTTTTTTTTTTTGCAAACATTTTGCTTAGAACACTCACCATGACCTCAATTTTGGTCAGAATCCTTCGGTAGTAGGTGCGTTCGACTCGCACTGAAAATCCGCAGGGGATCGAGTACCGGCTTTTTTGATGTAATTATGTAATGAAATTTCTTCCGAAAAATTGTGGTTTCCATTAGAACAGCTGCCTCCACAATGAATACTGGGCCAATTGACTTAAATCTTGGATATGTTATGTATCAGAACTATTCCAGGGGACTATCAGGTTTACAGATATAAATCCACTCAAATCTGCATGGTAGGCTCTACTTATGTTAGTACACAGATATGGTGTTCGGTAGAGTGAGTGCCAAACACAATGAGGTGGGATAACACCCAAAAAAAATATACCATCCCCTGGCACTAGTTTTGATACATAACATATCCGAGAACTAAGTCAATTGGCCCAGTATTCATTGTGGAGCCGCTGTTCTAATTGAAACCACGATTTTTTGGGAGAAATTTCATTACATAATTACATCAGGAAAAGCCGGTACTTGATCCCCTGCGGAATTTCAGTGCGAGTCGAACGCACCTACTCCCGAAGGATTCTGACCAGAACTGAGGGCATGGTGAGTGTTCTAAGCAAAATGTTGCAAAAAAAAAAAAAAAAACAGTCCGTGCCTTATGTACCGCAAATAGCTGTAAAATGCGACAAAAATCATGAATCAATCCCCCCAGTCAGTGGACTTTGCCGCGACAGCGCGCTGCACTATTAATTGGACATACGCAGCATTTGATGAGTTGAAGACCAGCGCGTATTGACATCGAGAATCAACATCAGAATTGAACTGTCCATTCCGATCTCCGTGTTTGTGTCTTTGACCTCCTTCCAGGTCTTGCGGCGCTGTGGACTCGAGCGTACATGTTTAACAATTTTTACGGAGCTTTAGAAGTCCGTTAGCGTGTGATGCGAGATGCTTCCACATGCAAACTACCTTGAAGACGATACGGTCAATTAAACTCGAGGGATTTGAGGTCGCCGCATCAGGAGAATCGCCTGTTGCGGCGGCCAACGCATCAGACTCGGGTGACAAGGACTCGTTTGTCGCTGTATTCTTGTGCTCGTCTTGGCACTATCCTTCTCCTAGATCTCGGACACTTAGGGAAAATCGGTGAATATCTGTTTATCAAAGGATTCTGAGCTCCGGCTGAGTAAATAGACTGTCAGGAATCTGTCTTTACCCATGTTTCACATTTTAGTTCTCGAGAAACGGACAGGAATTGAACAAACGGTGTCACTCTTTCTGACGGGTCAAAGGGTCCGAGTTCTAGGTAACACGTCAAATTCTGATCGCCGGCCTCGTTTTAGTACCCCTCCGTTTGGCGTAGCCGCTCGAAACCTCGTATGGAGAATCTTACATATATAAAATATGTTCAGTACCCAGCAAAAGTCCAGGTAAGTCTTGGAAGGGTTCGCATGGGATGCAAAAGTCTTGACTTCATTCGGATCCGATTTGGCCCGCGGGCAGTGGATCTTTCGGTTTATTGTGATATATACAAGGCACTTGAACACTTCACGTCTAAACATGTGTGTCTATGCGATGTGTACACGTCATCCAATGGTGTTATCATTGTATTACGACGATATATGTAGCATTCTAATGGTCAAAATACCGAAATTCAACCAAATTTGCCCTACCTTGTGTCTTTTCTGTTGTGGCAGATGAAGGCCATGTCAAAAATTTGGGTCCTTGTCCTAAGATCTCCGGTACCTAAGGCAAGGATTATATGACTGTAGAAATCTCGGGAAAACGCTCGAATATTGAGCGAGAGATGGTGTGTCCGAGTTCTAGGTTTGTCCGGGACGGTGGGGGACGATAGTAAGGGCACCAATTGCCTCAAGGAGCTTGTGGTAGAGGTCGCTGGCCTGATATTTGGTACGCCGGGGAATACAATGTTGCAAAGTCCAGCTTGAAACTTGAATACAATCATGCACGAGCATCGAACTGGAAAAAATGGCGGAAGATCTGCACTACGAGATATAGTGGGAATCAATTTTTGGAGTTGGAAAGACCAGTAGCATCTGACCATTGGGATTGCGAGGCCTTTGAGCGGAGGATATCGGTCCCTGTGACCGGATTCAATGCCCCCTGATCTCATTTTCGAACGAACGAGGATGAACTCCACGAGTGATTAATGGATTAGTTGGTTCGCGATACAGCCCGTCAGACTGGCGCTCCGTTGCGTGTCCCAGCCATATTTGTGTCGCGGCGTGCATGACACCTCAAAGTATCTCTACATCCTGAGCCCTGAAATTATTTTCATCCCCGTTCATCTACCCGGACTTGATTATCACGATGCACACCTAATGCCGCGCTCACTAACGCTGGTGAAGCCCAATGGAGTGGAAAATATTTGTTCATTGACCTCACTACTTGTAATGCCAGAAATGTCTTGAGACGGATCGATTTGCCTCACACTCGTCAATGCAAATAAATCGACATGGTAATTGATATCACCCCCGGCCCTCTGATTCACAGGTGAAGGATGAAAGGAGACTCAACCACCTACTATAATCACGCGGTGTTTTTTCCCGCCTCGCGTGAGTTCAATGTTCGGATTCAATTGCGATTTCTTTAGCTAAAGACTTGCCATACATACGTGGATTTGGGCAGATTTAGTGTGTTCATACATTATCCTCGAACACAAGAGACTCGAAATTTCATTCGCCATCCGTGGATCAGGAAGGCCGGGCACTGCAGGTCAAAATGGGTCAAGCCAATAATACCATAAAAATTAATATTCGGAATCTGGAGGCTGGACTGATGGAACTGCCAGGGGCGCAACTCGCCCAGAATCAGTCGGAAGTTTCCTTTGCCCGAGTCATCTACCATCGCTATTGGCAAAAACTGATTTCTGGAATTGCTGCATAATGAAAAGCGTAATATGAGTTGCGGAGTATTTGTGAAGCTGTGGATCTCTGAACCTAGTTGAACTGTGATGGTTGATCTGGCCCTTCACTTGTCTACTGTGCAGGTATTGATATATCAACTTATAGCTCTTCAGAGGGCAACTAATGACTCAAAAATCTGTCAAGGCACCAGCGAACTGACCCGCAACATGAAAGAATGTTGGGAGCACCCAGCACTACCCGAGGGCATCTAAATTCGTAACTGCAAATCAAATCCCTACGGTTCTTCCACATTGCGCCCTGGGGACTGCGTTTTGATCGAAAAATGAATGAGATTGAGGTATTTGTTGGATTTTTCCGACGGAAAACTGGTCGGGTAACCAGAATCTAGTCGAAGATTGGGATACTTTCTTAGGTTTGCCTACCTGATGTTTGGGACGGGTTTGGGATGTCTGGATGATGTATGGACACTAATAAATCTCACCAGAAGTTAGTTCGAGGTGAAAAACAAGCTGTGGAAGGAGCTAGAAGCAGCGCGGCATTTTACCCTTTTGCCGCGGCAATAGCACAGCCACCGCCACGGCCGCGCCACTGCCGCGTCAATCCCCTGCACTGCCGCGTCAGTGCGCGGTAGTCGCGCGGCACGTGCGGCATTTTACGAGCCTTAAAATTTATTTTAAGCTCGTTTATTTTGTCATGTTTTCCCGCAAACCTGGGTCGCTTTTTGATACTGACGTAGTTGATTCGTGTTGGAAACATTTCCTTATAAGTATAAATTGTATGCCGTAATTCCTTTATATGGTAGATTTTTACGTGTTGTACTCTGAGTCATTGTCATGCTTACGGCCATAAGCATTACTAACCTTTCAGTACCCACAGTTTGACTTAGGTTTTGAGTTGAGAGCTAAACATTCAGAATGTAAACAGTTTTAATCACAACTTGGCGGCTAGAGGTCGGAATACTTCTTTCTTGTTAAGAAATGCAGGAATGAATGCCAGTGTGCATAGCTGATCCAGTGCTCACCTACTAGCACTTACCCGCCTTCTCCGAAAGCTTGGCCAGACATACCGACATCAGAGGTCATGTTCATCCCTTTCCTGTTTTGGGACCTGGTCTTCTTTTATATATTATAGATTTCGATCTGCATGGCTGGGTCGAGGATTGTGTGGGCCTCTCAGAGGTGTATCGTCATCTCATTCGTGTCACTGACATAGACTTCCTCGGTGCCTGATGCCTTTCCACTCTTTACGAGATTGGTCTCTGGCACAAACTATCACCCCCTCGTCTACGCCGCTCCTTCCTCTTACGCACCTTGCAGTTGCAGGTGTCCAGTCGGTTCACATCATTTCTTTCCTCGCACTTTATATCCCTGAATCACCCTTCTCAACTACTACCATTACACACATTCGACTGGGTCGCCTCTTCTTGTCCCACCACTCACTTGATGTTCTCCAGACCTTGGTGCCGCATTGTGTACTGTCAACCAGATCCACCGCTTCGGTTCTAGGGCCAAGTGGCTTGGAGCACATCTTTTTCCTTATCTCACTGCCCATAGTTTGTTCGCTGGCTAAATCTTAATTATTGTTGATGGCCCGTAAAAGTGCTTAGCTTGCTCTCTTCGGATTGGTGGATCGACATTGGCTCCAATCATTTATTGATACATCAGGGTTGATTTGGGCCGGATTTGGTGGATCGACGTTGGCTCCAATCTTCTATTGATGCATCAGGGTTTAATTTCTAGCCTTATCTTAATTGGTTTATCCGTTTTGCCGTTTTGCCGTTCTACCGTTCTACCGAGATAATAATGCTACAGAGAGAGCGATATCCTGCCCAATGATCCCCGGTCTGAGGGGGGGTTGGTGAGATCTCTATGCCTAGAACCGATAAGGTTCTCAAGGGACTGCCATATTAATTGTATACATCTCGTTCTTCTCCCCTCGATCATTGATACTGTTATCATCCAGCTGGGTATCACGAGGACGTGGCAATGCTTTGATGAGAAGTTGGAGATAATAAGATGATGTAATGATTCCGGCTGTTCCGTTTCGAACTTCTTGAACTTGGTTCGATTTCCTAATACGAGATAGTGGATTGTGGATTATATGTTGCCGTGGATGTCGGAGGCTTTGCCTGCGATGACGGAGGTCTAGCCCTTTCCGATATCTGAAAGAAATAAAAACTCATATCCCGAAATCCAAAGTTCGTAAATTTCTCAAGTTGTTCCTCCATTGTACTTTGCTCGTTAAACCCATGCTTGGTGTTCCAGCGATTCCAGCGACTCCTAATCCTTCACCTGTGCGGCGGAAACGCTTGACCTGCGCACATATGTCCACAGGCTGTCGTCCCCCTTTGACGTATGTGGTTTTGCTCCAAGTTAGAATATCAATTCAATAAAGCGCACCTTCCAGAATTGAAGCCCGCAAGAAGAAGATAGCCATGGCAAGGAAAGCAGCGGCTGCTAGCGGTAAAGCTGGTCCGAAAAGTGGGAGCTCCTAAGTCAAGTAAAAATGTTTTTGAGATCCTCATACCGCAATGCTAACTTTCAATATGTGTGTTTGTCCCAGTACGTTTGCCCCAGCACCATATTGCCTGTAGCCCAATGTGCCTGTGGGATGCGATGTACATATAATATCTTCTATAGCCTCTTGACACCATTGTTTGATCGTGCTCAAAACCTTTCTACCCAACCGGAATTGACCTGCATTGATGTGTATTGATGTGGTTGTTAGTCTCAGCACCCGATTGCCCAGGTAAGTGTGCACCACCAGAAATGGTATGATATGATTTCTATAGCAACATATAACTGCTCCAACAGTCTCTGCTTCACCAAAACAATGTTAGCGAATCTGGATTGACCAATATTGATGGTGGGCTTGATGTGGTCTAATTGGTGTTTCACCTGGTGTAGCACCATATTGCTCCTCGCACATGAACACCGCTGAAAACGGTATGGATACGTTCTATAGCATCATATTTAACCACTTCAACCGTCAATGATATCCAGCTCACCCGAACTGACCGAACATTGATGGCACGATTGATGGGGCCTATCTGGTGTTAGACCCAGCACCAGATTTCCCCGGCCACATGTAGACCGCCGAAAATGGTATGGATACCTTCTATAGCATCATAGTCTACCACAATAATTGTCTGTGCATCCCTGAATGACATCTAGCTGACCCGAATTGACCGAACATTGATGGCACAATTGATATGGCCTATCTGGTGTTTGACCCAGCACCAGATTGCCCCGGCCACATGTACAGTACCGAAAACAGTATGGATACCTTCTATAGCATCATAGTCGACCATAATAATTGTCTGTGCATCCCTGAATGATATCTGGCTGACCCGAATTGACCAAACATTGATGGCACAATTGATATGGCCTATCTGGTGTTCGACCCAGCACCATATTGCCCCAGCCACATGTAGACTGCCAAAAATGGTATGGATACCTTCTATAGCATCATAGTCTATCATAATAATTGTCTGTGGGTCCCCGAATGATATCTAGTGCACCCAAATTGACCGAACATTGATGGTGTGATTGGTGAGCCCTATCTGGTGTTCAACCCAGCACCATATTGCCCCGGCCACATGTAGACCGCCAAAGACGGTATGGATACCTTCCATAGCATCATAGTCTATCATAATAATTGTCTGTAGGTCCCCGAATGATATCTAGTGCACCCAAATTGACCGAACATTGATGGTGTGATTGGTGAGCCCTATCTGGTGTTCAACCCAGCACCATATTGCCCCGGCCACATGTAGACCGCCGAAAACGGTATGGATACCTTCTATAGCATCATAGTCTACTACAATAATTGTCTGTGCATCCCTGAATGATATCTAGTGCACCCAAATTGACCGAACATTGATGGTGTGATTGATGAGCCCTATCTGGTGTTCAACCCAGCACCATATTGCCCCGGCCACATGTAGACCGCCGAAAACGGTATGGATACCTTCTATAGCATCATAGTCGACCACAATAATTGTATGTACGTCCCCAAATGATATCCAGTGCAACAAAATTGACCAAACATTGATGGCGTGATTGATGTGCCCTATCAGATGTTTGTCCCAGCACCATATTGCCCCGGTCACATGTAGACCGCTGAAAACGGTATGGATACCTGGATACATCTATAGTATCATAGTAGACTAACCCAATTGTCCGTGCTCTTTGAGAAAATTCTGGCTTTCCCGAATTGACCACACATTTATTGATGCAAACCATGTAGGATGTCCGACTCACCTGATTGCTCCAGGAAGATATACACCCCTGGAATCTGGGTGGATATCTTCTATAACATCATAGACCTGCCCCGAAACCTCTCTACCCGATTTGCGTGAACATTGATGGCCATTTTGATGCGCAATCCCGCATCACTGATCCCGCATCACTGATGGCCCCACTAGTCTGAACCGCCTACACAAGATTCTTCAATTTTTTCTGTCTTTAATGCTCGGTGGAAGAACTTCTATGTGGCTACCTTGACTCAGCAATGGATGTATTCCATAAGTCCAGGTCAGAAGACAAGCCTATTCTACCACCATTTGCGCTTGGCGCTTCTTCGATGCACGAAGTGGCTCCTCCTCATCCTCGAAAAAATAACCCACTTTGCGTCGAACTGCTGTGTTCCCTTTAACTTCGAGCTTAGCCTTTGCCCGGGCTTCAGAGGCGGCCTGCAAGGATAATGTATATATATATTGGCAATAAATGTGAATTGAAGTCGCACCTTAGTGAATGAACTATCCAAGATGGTGACTGCTTGAAGTCGCGATGTCACTTTAATATCGCCTTGGCCGGTAGCAATTCCTACAAACGATAGTTGTATCTCAACGACATCCCCAGTTTTGAAGGACCCAGGCACCGTGCCCTCATAGCGAACTTTGTCCCTGTATAGTAAGATGTGAGTTAATTGCGACTGAAAAATTATATTCCGCACCGGTCGTCAGGGTTCGGGACACACTTGTAGTACTTCACCATATTTCAGGCGCATGAATAAGCTCTGTCGACTTGAGCCTCTCAAGCACACCGACCGGATCGAGGCCTTCAGCAAACATGTTGTCTTGCTCGGTCGGAGCGTCTTTCTTCAATGTGAAAAGTCGATTGCTGGCGCACAAGGCTGGACCAAGTGAGACTGCGGGCTGAGCAATGCCGACTACCTTAACACCACTGAAATGGTCGGTGAACCGTTGATTGACCTCCTCCAACTTAGCTACCGAAATAGCGAATGAGTCTGAGGAGAGGCCACAAATCTCGAGGTATTGGCACATGAAGGGTACCTTCCGCCGAGGGCAACTGTAATAAGAAAGCCTTAAGCTTCGCAGTGGGGTAGAATGTGAATCGGTTCACTCACCTCTGCGGGTTTCGGAGAACTAGCTTGTTTTGCATGAGTATCCCTTGAATGCGAACAACAAGTTCCTCGGCGACATCATCTCCATCTGACACAGCACACAGTCTCCAGCTTTTTCTACCGAGACCCGTCTCGAGAATGCGAACAGCGTCAAGCTTGTAAGAGACACAAAACAAAACAAAAAAAGGTCAGCCTGGTTAGAGGGAAGTGCACAAGTACGTGCTTACGTCCAAGTCTGCGAGATGCTTGACGTCCAACCTGTTCGCGATCTGTAGAGCAGATCGCCGCGCTGTGATAGTGTCCTCGAGGGCAGTGGCTACAAACCCATAAGTATAATAGCCAGGCTGAAAAAAAAAAAAACTTACTGGCATCGCGAAGCTCATAGTACTTGTCCATAGCAAAGTTGTCCTCTGATGAGGGAAAACAGAATTCAGAGTGGGTATGCCGACATTCGTCGACTCTTCTTATTCGCTTGTAGAACCATTTCCGGAAAGAACTCCGATACGCGGGTTCTCCAATGGAGCGCAATTTGGCGCATCATTGATTGCACCTTGGAGCCACAGGCTGTGCGTGTTCCATCATGATCTTTCGAACCCTGATTCCGATTCCCGGTCTTTCGGATTGGGGTGAAGTGTGAACCGGTTCGATTTGGTTTGATGCGCGTTGCAAGTTGCGCATTTAAATAAGAAGCCTGTATCCCCGTCATCATCTCCTTACTCTCTCCGTAAACTCGCCTACACTCTTGACTTTCTTGCCTTGATTGATTTTCTATGGCGGGAGGAAGCAGGTAATAACTTACTCGCAACCTCTGCCGCTTGAGCTCATACCTTTCCAGAACACCTAAGAAGAGTCCAAGGTGAGTTTGTACACTTGTACACTTGCACTGTACACATACCGACCATTCCTAGTAAAGCAAGGACTTATAAAACCCGCAAGAGGGTTGTCTCAAAGCGACTCATTGACGATGAGGCGTCTGAATCGTGAGCTTTCGTCTTTTGAGAGATTTGGTCCAGCGGTTGAATATCACTATTCATATTTTCTTAGCGATGGTGGGGTATTAGTGGAAAAAAGGTGAACTTTCCCCCCCCCATTATTTTTGTATTGTGTTGATTTATCAAGGGCTCTCAGCGATCGGGCAATCACTCCAAACGACCTTGACCGGTGAGTAGGAGATTTCCAGTGCTCTGTTTACGTTTGCACTAATAGCTTTTTCCCAGTTATGAGGATGATTTCATAAACGATGGGTACGCGATGATGTTTTTTCCCGCTACTTGCTATCCACACTCATTATATTCCTGCAGAGATCCTTTCGACGGCCAAAGCGATAGCTCAGACACGTACTTCATTTTTCCTTCTTCTAGGTTCCGTAATCTAATGGTGCAAGTTTCCCCATATCGATCCCGATGCCGCCGAAAACTCCGTCGTCGGGTGCTACGAAGCGCAAAGGGTACGTTTCCCGCTCCCCATCCGATCTGAAATGACCTTCCGTTAGGCCCTCAACTGTTATTGAGCTTGCGTCCACCTCTGAGGAGTGAGTTCGCTTAATATATATTGCCCGCGCAGTAGCCGATATCTTCTTGCCTTCCAGAGATCTTGAGGCAATGGATGTAGACGACAGGTCATTAACCCGGCTTCTAACATATACTGCCTCGCTGAGCAACGACTTTACAGTATGTTTCGCAAGCCAAACAGAGTGAAGGCTACGTAAGTCCTTTTTCGGTGTGTTCCCTATTTTTGATGGTTCGTTTACAGAGCTTTGCCCCCTTCTCTGGTTACTAGGTAAATTGCCATGTAAAAATGTACGGAAAATAAGCTTATCTATTTAGAAGTGCATCTGCTGCCAAGCGCAGCGCTGTTTCTCAACGCGAAAAAGTTCCTTCTTCTGCCAAGAAATTGAAGACAGACAGTATCGATGTCAATGGAGACAATAGTGCTTTCTCCACTCTCTCCATCCCTCCGAATCTGTGCGTCTGGTGGGTTGAATATTTTCGCATGTTGCTAATTTTGGGTGCTACAGATCTCAGACCGATATGATGCAGTACGAGTTTCGATTTCGGGTTGGATCTATATTATGCTAATGTACGATAGGTTGTTTTCAAAGTTCATGGTCGAATATGCCGCTGCTCAGACCGGGAATCAGGGCTCGAACGATGACGAACCCAGTTATTCCCGCTTCCCTCAAGTGGATTTCGATGAACTCGCGCTGGCAAAGGGCTTGGCAGCCTCGAAGGCGGAGATGCGGAAGCCCATGTTTGTCTACCGTCTTCTACTATCGCCCAATCCTCAACCCTCCTTTATAGAAAGTCCGACAGGGCTGGTCCGAGTCGGATAAAGGCCTCGTCTCCCCCATGGGATCCACCCTACCATGCGCTAGACGATTCACCTTCCTCTTCCCGCCAAGGAAAACGTTCTCGAAAGTGTGTTTCTCCGCTCAGGCTGTGTTATTTCTGTTGTTAAATAAAGCCTCAGACCGCTCGCGAAGGATTTGATCACTAGAATGCAGTCTGGAGAGGATGTGACAGAGTCTCCTCTGCCCGACACCAAGGCTGGTACGCTCGATATCTCTCGTTACATGCATCGGCAGGACCCAATGTTGCGTATATTTTCCTTCACTGCAGCGATTCCTTTGTCTTTGCATGAATATTTTGTGAAGAATGGCAGTGTCCCGGCAACTGCTGCTGCGATCGCTGATCCGCCTGAACCGGTCGAAGTCAAAGAAGAGGACCATCCCACTGTATTTATGGAACAGCTCGAGACCTACAAGGCAAATTAGTACGCCCCCTTTCTATGTTATTTTGCTACGAATTTACTCCTAAACTAGCGACCCTCTGGCCCTCTGCGGCGTAAATGACGAAGACCTGCAAGATCCGGTTCTTAAAAATACTTATCATGGCCAGCCACCTTTGCCGTATGTTTGTTCACAATATTTCTCTATTGTTCTGTAGGTTTAAAGTGGCCGAATCCAGCGGCGATCGCGCTATCCTTCCCGTCTTTGATCCCGCCAGATCGTCGGGTGGGGAATCCCAGGTGGCCATCAAAGGAGGTCGTGTAAGGTTCTACACCTGGGCCTCGCATATCAAGGACCTTCTTGCTGAGTGCGTCCTTCAATTCGATTTTAATGCACAGAACTAATGTAAACATAGCAATGCAATTGGGGCGCTTCTCTTTCGCGAGGCAGAGCCAAACTTTATCAACCCCTCTCGCGTGTCCCCGCTACGTTTGTCGTCTCAGGTGTCTCCGAATGGCACCAAGCGAATGAATGTGAACAACCGGGTGGCCGTTTGCGTTACTTCTGTCTTCTGCACTGAATCCTACCTGGTCGAGCCCAGGAAAGTCGGGGCCAATTCAGATCGTGCTCGGAAGTGGATTTCGGGCATTCCTCACAACCAATAATGGGAGAGAATGGAATCTCTGTTCTGCCTGACCCTCAACGAGATGGTATTGTATGCACAGATCACTGCCAAAAACGCTATTTCCTTCCAAACAATGATATCTCCGTCCTCTACCACCAATACCGCTCCTGGTACGTACCCTCATCTGGATCGTACTCCTGAAAACTGAAGATTGCGTGCCTCAGCTGCTGAGGAAGTTGAACTTCCTGGCGAGATGTTTGCTCCCGTTACGCCTTCGAAGTCTCCTGTCAAGGCCAAAGCCAAATCGCAGTTTTATGGTTCGAAGACTTTGCTCACTTGTGATGATAAAGGTCAGTATTGTTTAATCGGGTCCTCTGTATTGATTTTTTTCTTATCTCCCTTATTCAAGTCCCTGTTTATGACGCACGTAAAGTTGTCATCAACTTCGATGTCGATCTCAGTCGACTGGACAAGGTTCTGCCGCTCTTTGCCGGGGAGGTTCCTTCGGGTTCCTTTGTCGTCGTAGGTTATACCGTGTCTGGGTTCAAGGCGGGTGCTCAGACTGGTGCTGATCGGGTGCCCCAAATCGGTTTCAACATCGTATGGGCCATTGTTTGTGGTACACCTGACAAGTCGAAGGGGAAGGGGAGGGCATAGATCGGTGCTGGACAGACTTTTTTTCGCTTCTTTGTTAATTCTATGCTGCCCTACTTAAATGCCATGCAAAATATGATTATGATTATGCCATGAAGTTCGACCGAATCCGAAATATTCGGCACCAAACCAATTTGGCATTAAATCCGATATTTCGGATCATTTAGGAATCTCGCATCACGAGGGTCGACCCAGCGACGACGATCCTCACTATTTAATGCCATGGCTTGATGTGGGATACAACATCTTTACCCCCATCACCGATGAAACTCTTGACCCACCTCTGCGCATTTTTGTACTCGGCTCAATAATTGCCCGAGGTTGGCATAACATGTTTGTCTGCCCTTACTTCTATACTGATATCGTCAAAACAGGCCCATTTTTATCTTGGTTCTCTGGCATACATGTAAATTGGTCCCTGAAATATGTGGCCGCCGATCATGGCTATGAAATGACCTCTCTGAGGTTGGCTATTCCGGCCAAATATTATGTATATATTTTTCGACAATTGCTATCGTTCATACAGCTCGCGGTCTTACTGGCCGTGGCTGTGAAAATCGTTAGGCTTTACTCTTGGCATCCAATTGGGCCCGATGATCGGTCCGAAGTGACAAAACTTGGTATGACGACGACTAGTCACGTTCAAGTCTATGGTGGAGCAGCTCGGGCGCGGCTGAACGGCATAATGGTAGCATCGCTGGTGACCCATAGCAATAATCTCATCGACATTCACCTTTCAGACTGGTCTTTCGAGATTCAATGCGCCCCATCCGATGTCTCGCAGATCCTGAACCGAAACCCAGACTGTATCGCGGCCCATATTCCGCTGCCTCAGCTCATCCAATTCCTAACAAGAACCGACATTTTCCAGGTTTCTAAACTGCATGAAGTCTGGGTTCCAGCTCGGTTGTCTCTTGATGAATGCCGTGCTCGGATTTCAAGTCATCAATGCTCTCAATGCATAAAAATTCCTTCCATCCTCAAGCGTGCCCCCTATCCTCAACTGTTCTAACACGCTCCAAGCTTGTCCCAACAACCAAATCAACCATGGCTTCAATAGTTCATACGCAGGCTAGCTTACGAAAAGAACAGGAACTTCTGCACAATATTGCCTCGAAACATAAAACTGATCGAAAGAAGAAGACGGGCCGATTGAACAACACGTGTTTCCCCCCCAAACCATTGTCTTTTCGAGAGACACACAACATAATTACGCGATACTGCCATTCTATCCACCCTTCCAAATTTATGGAGCGAGGCTGCGCCGTATGTGGGTATCTAACACCGATCAGACACCTCACACCGTTGTCTCAATACACGGGAAATTTTAACCTGCTTGTGAGAGCCGGTGTCACCTGTCGAGAACGTTTCTCTTCCTCAGACCCCGTTGAGTGCACAGACGGCCCGATTTTAGCTGATGGTTGCACCGACTTGTGTGTTGATTGCCAACTCTCCCTCGATAATGGTATTGTCCCGAAACTGGCTCTTGCTCGCCACAATTGGATCGGCCCAGTACCGAATGTTCTCAAAGATCTTAGCTTTGCTGAATGCATGATGATTGCCAAAATTCGCCATAATCGATGCGTAGTTCGAGTAAATTCTGGAAGAGTTCGGATGAGTGCCAATGCCATAATGTTTTCGCAGCCAACATTAAAGGTCATGTTGAAACTGCCTCCAAGCAAGGCAGAGATGAATGAAGTTCTTGCCTTCGTGTATATGGGCTCTGAGGCACCTACATTGGAAGATTTCGAGAGAACTCCAATGCTCGTGCGCCGACAAAAAGTCGCTGATGCCCTAAATTGGCTTAAATTGAACCATGAAGGATACACTGAACTCGAAATTTCGGAGGAGAATTTAAATTCTTATGCTGAGCGGGATGTGCCTGTTGTAGTGGACTTCAAACGGACAAAAGAAGAGATTCATCACTCCGTTCCCACAGCTGCTCGCGCAGTAAACGAAGGTCTAGAAGAGCAGGGAACAGCTACAGGCCCTTGTACTTTTGCGGTCCACGGACTAACAGGTCCTGAATACTCGAAAGCCACGATGAAGACTATCAAGGCTGTTGCACTTCAGCATCTCACAGACAAAGGTAACACCCTGGGCATCGGCCGGTCAAAGGATCCGGTGAGCATGTACAATAGACCCGATGCATACCCTGGAATGTTCCCGTGGCTTTTCCCTTATGGTAAAGGTGGTCTCTGTCATCCGGAGCATACTCACAAACAGGCAGACAAGATCAGGAAAAAGAGCTTGCTCATGTATCAGGACAAGCGATTTCAGGAAGACACCTACTTTCCCATGATTGCATTCAATCACGAACAGATGCAGGCATCCTCACTGGGAAGTAAACTTCTCGCTAAGAGATCCAGTTTCAATTCCATCATGCAAAGACTTAGCGCAGTCAACCCAGAAGTTGCGGCGAACATAGCTGATCGGATGGCACAAGGGGAAAGAGTCCAGGCCCAGACACAGGCAGAAAAAATCTGCTTTGACCTCTTGAAGGATTTAGATGGAGCGGCATATAAGGTAATGGGTTCAATCACTTCTAAAAAATACATGCGAAATGAGATTTGGTCAACAAGCGCATTTTTCAACGCGCCAACGTGGTTCATAACGATTGCATGGTCAGATCTTAACCATCCGATAGCTTTATATTACGCGCAAGAGGACTGGACTTTTCGACCTGATCTACGGACCTACAAAGAACGTAACAAACTCATGTCTAAAAATCCTGTCGCCGCTGCGAGGTTCTTTCACTTTATGGTCCAAACTTTCTTGAAGGAAATTCTCGGGTGGGAGCAAGAGGATAGAGGTATTTTCGGCCATACCAATGCGTATTATGGCACCGTGGAGCAGCAGGGTAGGCTCACCCTGCATCTTCACCTTCTCTTGTGGGTTGTCAATGCGCTCTCTCCACAAGAAGTTCGGGAGAAGCTCACCGACCCCAACTCTCGATTCAGAAAAAGTTTGATTGTGTACCTCGAGAGCTGCCACCAGGGGGAATTTTTCGGAGGAAGCAAAAATGATGTCCAGACATATCTGAAGGTGCCACCGACAATCGAGGATGATCAAGACCGTGACGAAACTAACATATTCTCGTCGCCTACTCAATCACTACCTCGAGCACCCCCAAAGTTGTGTAATACGGTGGCTTGCTCGGGTAATTGCGGTCGGTGTCAGCGCGTCAAGAAATGGTGGTTGGGATACCATGCCGAAGTAGACAACCTGATATTCAGAACCAATTTGCACCGTCATTATGAGTCAACTCAAGATCACAAAGCACAAAAAGCTAAGGAAGACTGGCGTCAAAAGAAAAAACGCAAGGTGGTCTCATCAGGTTTCAAATTTGAAAGAAAAGGTTGTCTGACTCGAAGTGGGGTCTGCCGCGCTCGCTTCCCACGAGAAGTTGTTGATGTGTCTGAGGTTGCACCAGACGGCTATGTTCGAGTATGCCACAAGGAACCCATGGTCAATACTATCAATCCAGTACTTACTTACTTATCAAGATGCAATTCAGATGTTACTAGTATGCTATCAGGAACGGCAATAAAAGCGGTGGTAGCATATATTTCTGATTATGTGTCAAAGATAAGTCTCAAATCTTACCAGATGTTTGCCTCGCTTTATCAGGTCTTTGATAAAGAATCTGAGATGCTAGGGGGAAACGAAAACCAAAGAGATGAAGCTCGGAATCTAGTCCGGAAAATGGTAAATTCAATGACAGCCAAGATGGAAATTGGCAGCCCCATGGCGTCGATGTATCTTCTGGGTAATCCAGATCACTATGCCAGCCACACTTATGTACCATTTTTCTGGAGATCATACGTACAATTTGTCCGTGCCCATTGGACGGAGTCTGATCCAAAGCAGGAATCAGACACACATGATAAAGATGAACGCGTCCCATTAGGAAAACAAGATGGTCGGATTACCGGAACATCAGCTGTCGATGACTACAGATATCGGCCCGCTGTGTACGAGCATGTTAGCCTTTTTGAATGGATTCAATGTTCAGAAAAGAGGCTCAGGACGAAAAAAGAACGAGCGATGTTTGAGGAAGAGGTGAGGAATGGCAAAATATCTTAGAGCTGACTATCACCGTCAGGCTGTTAGGCGTCTGGAGGAAGATGGAATAGATATATACGAAGATGGAAGTGCGACTTCAGACCTTTTTGATGAGCCGGAGGATGGGGACTTCGAGGAGGACACCATCCAATCCCAAACGGATGACCACCCAGACAATGAAAGTGATTGGCTTACAGATGACGACGACGATGTAATTGCCTCGAAGCAAGGTGCCATCGATAGATCAAGGAAGTCTATTCAGCACGCATTTCAACCGGATCACCAACTGTTTTCGTCGCACTCCGTCACCTGTGACTTTTCCAGGGTTGAAAAAAATAATACCGAATTTCATAGGCGGATCCCTGCCTCGGGCTGATAAAGGGGACCGAAGTTTTTATTGCACCACTATGCTTACTTTATTCAAACCATGGAGATCACCCGCAAATTTGAAAGATGAAGTCTCAACATGGGATCAAGCTTTCAAAGAGTACGACTTTACGAAGCGGCAGAATCAGCTGATGAAGAATTTCAACGTCCGATATGAATGTAATGATGCTAGAGATGACCATTACACTGCAATGAAAAAAAAATTAGCTGAAGTTGACTCTGGTAAGGAAAGATCAACCGGTCATCCGATTCTTGGCGACTTTGACGATATGAAGGATGATCTAGATAATTCCGACTATGGTCTGGATGAGAACGACCTTTCCGACGACGATGAGGAGAAAGGACCCAAAACTGGCAGACTGCTCAAAGAGGCCGGAGAAATGGATGGAATTCTCTCTGAATGCGGATGGCTTCGAGACTGTATTGATGGCTTACCTTATGTAGACACTGATAGGATACTTCCACAACACAAGTCGAGAACAGCATGGAGCAACATAATCAAGGATCAACGCTCTGAGTTGACAACAAATAAAATGGCCGACATGCCTCCACCTGATGAGCTTGCCAAAAGGTTAGCCCGTGAATTCGATAGAGTTACGATTCTTCCACCTACATATTTCCAGCCGAAGTCTGCTCAGGATGCAGCAGAATGCTCCCGGATAAAGAATGACATTTCAGTGCGATGGAAGCTAAATGTAGAGCAAGCAAGGGCCTTCCGCATTGTCGCTGACCATGCGTCGCATCGTCAGAGACAACCACTCAGGATGTATCTTGGTGGAATGGGAGGAACCGGAAAATCGGCTGTATTCAAAGCCATCATACAGTTTTTCAAAGAAAGAAAGGAGGAATACAGGTTCTTAGTCTTAGGCCCCACCGGATCTACCGCCGCCCTATTGAATGGATCAACCTATCACTCTGTTTTTTCGAATACCTCGAGATTATATTCTGCTTGATGAAATCTCGATGGTTTCCTGCAATGACCTCCAAGCGATCGCAACACAGGCAGCAAAGGCACGTAATCTCCATGATGAGGCCTTTGGAGGGCTGAGCATGATAGTTGCTGGTGATTTCGCTCAACTCCCTCCAATGTCTGGGCCTTCCCTGTACAGCGAGAAGGTGACATTCAATGTTTCTGATGCTCTTACGCCTCGAGCCCAAGATGCTGTTCTTGGTAAAGTTCTATGGCATCAGTTCAACACCGTAGTAATCCTGAGACAAAATATGAGACAGAGCAAGATGAGTGAGGAAGACGACAAGCTGAGGCAAGCGTTGGTGAACATGCGGTATGGAGCCTGCACGCCTGAAGATGTGGCTTTTTTGAAGTCAAGAGTTGTGGGACGTTCGACCCAATGATCCCAAGGTGAACACCTCGGATGTGCGCAATGTATCAGTAATTACGGCCAGAAACAGTCAAAAGGACCACCTTAATGACCTCGGTGCCCGCCGATTTGCTGAAGATACTAATCAAACCCTTGAGGAGTTTTGTTCTATCGACCGTCTGAGCTCTCGTGCAGTAAGCAAAGAAAAATGGAAATTTTCCAATCAATCTGAGCTAAGGAAACTAGGGCCGAGAATCAGAAAGACATTGTGGAACTCTATGCCCGCCACGGTCTCGGATTTTATTCCGGGTAAGCTTAAGCTGTGTATTGGTATGCCGGTCATGCTGAGAGCAAACAATGCCACTGAATTATGCATGACCAAAGGTCAAGAGGGTGTCGTAGTTGGGTGGGACTCTTCTATCCTTCCTTCTGGAGAGCAGGTTCTTGATACTTTGTTCGCACGTCTGATAGACCCACCACGAAATATTCAGATAGGTGATCTCCCCAAGAATGTCGTACCGATAACCAGGACTGTCACTCATGTAACATGCCTCTTGCCCGACGATTCAGTACTCTCTATACTAAGAGAACAGGTTGTGGTTCTGCTGAACTTCGGGATGACAGATTATACAGCCCAGGGGAAATCCCGCCGAATCAATGTGGTCGAATTGTCTTACTGCAATACTCATAAAGCTTATTATGTTGCTTTATCAAGGGGAACCTCGGCAGTAGGTACCATCATTCTTCAGGACTTTAAAAATCATTACATCGGGGATCACATAGTCTGTAGTTAACCGCGCGATCATGTATGCGTGGCGTCGTTATTATATAATCGTCGGAGTTTGAATTCTGTCCTCCCCCCACTGAATCTTCCAGCACCTCTAACCACAAACTTCAAGAGGGAAAGTTTCTTTAATGCTCATTTGCAACTGAACTGCCACTTCAGAATCGCAATGACGGTCCGTTTCCTTCCAATTCAGTATCTCGGCCTCTTCCGTATGCCGGACCATCAAAGTTCGGCATTGCGCGTCTTCGATTTTCCGCCCAACAAATGGCAGGACAAATTACTGCCTTTGTATTCCTGAAGGTAAGTGTTGGGTCAGAAGAGTGAAAGACGCGTCGCTGAACCATTCGGAACCTCAGGAAAATTCTGTGATTTGTAATAACGACGCCAGCGATCATTCGATCGAGGTCACTGACAGACTATAACAACCGAGGTACGAGGTTAAATTGTTATAGCGTCTGTTTATAAGAGACTAGGGATCACAGGCCATTTGCGTCAAGAGCTGAGGGAATTAGAAGTTTTAGATGAGATCACAAAGTTGAGGTTTGAAGGAAAGTTACCTCTGTCGGTTACGGGGATCTACAGAAGACGTTTGCTGAGATCATATTATGCATGGAAAACAACCCTCAAGGATCCTGACTATTATCACCCTACACTAAAGTGGAAACCTGAGATGGGACCAAGAGTTCCGGACGCAGTTAATTACTCGGACTGGGTTCCCTCAATACCCAAAGACAAAAAGGGGAAAAACGCGGTCGTTGCTTCGATAGCAATAAGTGCAGATCCACAAAGTCGAGCAAAAAAAACACCGACTTGATACAAATGTTGCAGTTCCAGCCACCAAAGGGCAGTTTCAGGGACCCTCAACGGAACCACCGCGAAAACAACTAAAATTATCGACTGGTGCAATTTCGCGGTCTGTACGGGATATGGCCACTTTGTCCCAGATTGCTCCTATCGGTTTCATTTGGGATTCTGTCAATTACAGTTGTGCATATGACGCTTTGTTTACGGTACTTCTCAATATATGGAAATCAGATCGTACAAAATGGCACACTTTATTTTGTACATATGGGACGGGAATGAGTCTCCTCTCGAATGAACTGGAGATGGCCACCGTGGGCCAGCAAACTTTAGAGCAAGCCCGGAATGTTGTTCGTAGCTACCTGCATGGTTTTTCACCGGCCAATTTTCCATATGGTCCCAACACCACCTCCATTGACAAGCTAGCAGAGGCACTGTTTCCCCACCAAGCTCATGGTACCGGGAGGCAACACTGTGAATTTTGCGGTTATGTAGACATCAATATGTATGGTCTTCTCGAGAGTTTTCATAGTGCTGGTTTAAGTCGGAGAGACCAAACCGAATCTGGGGTGTCTTTACAGACGTGGTTCACCAGCTATTTTGCCCGAGGTCGAAACCCATGTCCTGCTTGCTCTACCAATCAGATACGGTCGAGACTGGTGATGCGGACTACTTTGCACAACGTGCCAAATCTTATCTTGGTCTTCTTAGACAGCCAAAACTTATTATTTGATAGAGTACTGACCTTCATCGTCGGTCAGAGATCTGTCCGATTATACCTAAGAGGAATCATATACGGTGGGTTCAATCATTTCACCTGCAGAGTTATTCAATTGGACGGATGGGTATGGTTTCACGATGGAATAACCACCGGAAGATCCACTGTCCGTGATTTCCACTATGACGATATTATTAGAAAGCTAGACTTGCATACATGTCGCGAGAGGCGTGCTATCGCAGTGATATATGCCGTAGAATGAAGTTGAACAGCTCAGGGTACAGAGATCATCGATGGTAGGCTCCCCTGGATAAGCTGTATATCTGCCTGGGGCAATCGGGTGCTGGGTTGAACATCCGATCCGCCTCAATACCGCCAATTTTTGATAAATTCAGGTTAGCTAGAATTTTTTTTCGAGATGTGCTGACAATTGAAAAGAGTATCCATACTGTTTTCGGCGGTGTGCATGTGGCTGGGGCAATCGGGTGCTGGGTAGTCAGTCAAGTTGGGTTAACTAGATATCATTTGGGGGAGCACAGACAATTAGAATGGTAGACTATACGGCTATAAAAGGTATCCATCTTGTTTTTAGAGCTGTATATGTGCCTGGGGCAATCCGGTGGTGGGTCGAACATCTGATAGGCCACATCAAATGCCGCCATCAATGTTCGGTCAATTTGGTGTTAACTAGATATCATTAGGGGAAGCACAGACAATTAGAATGGTAGACTATACGGCTATAAAAGGTATCCATCGTGTTTTTAGAGCTGTATATGTGCCTGGGGCAATCCGGTGGTGGGTCGAACATCTGATAGGCCACATCAAATGCCGCCATCAATGTTCGGGTCAATTTGGTGTTAACTAGATATCATTAGGGGAAGCATAGACAATTAAAATAGTAGACTATGATGCATTCAAAGGTATCCATACCGTTTTCGGTGGTGTACATGTGGCTGGGGCAATATGGTTCTGGGTCAAACACCAGATAGGGCTCATCAAGCACACCATCAATGTTCGGTCAATTTGGGTGCACTGGATATCATTCGGGGACCCACAGACAATTATTGTGGTAGACTATGATGCTATAGAAGGTATCCATACAATTTTCGGCGGTCTACATGTGGCCGGGGCAATATGGTGCTGGGTTGAACACCAGATAGGGCTCATCAATCACACCATCAATGTTCGGTCAATTTGGGTGCTCTAGATATCATTTGGGGACCCACAGACAATTATTGTGGTAGACTATGATGCTATAGAAGGTATCCATACCATTTTCGGCCGTCTACATGTGGCCAGGGCAATATGGTGCTGGGTTGAATGCAGAATTTATGACAGTCAGCAGTTTTTCTAAAACAAAACCAATTTTGAGAGCCCTCTTTGTCTTGCTCATTTCTGCTCAGTTCTGAAACAAATTTGATGAATTTGGATGCATTATAAACCGGTTAAGCGGGGCTTTCAGATGATACCCAAGTTGAAAACGGGAACCAGCCATTCGGAACATCCGGAAAATCATGCCATCTGATCCGAACCTACTGCTTCAATCCATCCTTCTCGGCCATCTCTGAGCGGATTTAGGAGTTTGCGGGCGATTTCTGCGGCTGGGAGGGGCAGTAACACGGCAGCGGTTAAAAAATGTGTGGCACATCTGTCACACACTTGGTAGAATGAAATTACTGCCTAATACTTGATTTCATTATTGCAAGAGCACTTTGCGATGTATTCATTTTGCGAAGCATTCCTGGCCTGTGCCTTATTGTTCGCTTTCCAGAGTATGCTGGCCTATCGAAATCCGCCGAGAATTGACTGAATGACATTGAAGTGAAGATGTAGTCAAATCCGAATACTGTACCATTTAATTCAATTCGTATGTCACAGGTCACAGGCCTCAAAATTTACGAAATTTTTCGTACGGGTCACAGGTCACCCAGCCATGTACGAATTCTGAAAGCGAGTCACGAAATCACCGTAAAATGGCTCAAAAATTGAAATTTTCGCCTCCGCGTGCGCCGCAACAGGTAACGACGCCACGGTATTCATATGAGCTGCCAATTCTGACGGTAGCTCTACAATAGTTCTACGAGTACGGGTTAGCAGATTTATCAACTCACTCCATTGCATCCTGCACACTTTGCGGCTGATTTACGAAAAAAAAAAAACCGGTCACGCTCCCTCAGACAAAGTACGAATTCTGAATTTCGTAAATTTTGGTCACAGGTCACAAGGCGTACGAATTGAATTAAATGGTACAGTATCCGAAATGGCCGATACCTGAGTTTCAGCATTTACATATTGAGTCCGGTACAATCCGAAACCGCTGCATCGTCGCTTTCTAACGCACCTATAATCACAAAGATCCGTCCACAAATGGCCCAGAAATGAGTCAAAGAAGTAGGCAGCTTTAAAAACTGCTGACTGTCATCAATTATGCAAAGAGCCGTAAACCATCAGTGGGCACATGACCACTTCTTGTTGATCACTCACGCTCACAATCTTCCATCGCCAACCCGCGTAACTCGTCTAGAACTCGTCCTCTTGGTCCCTCATGCCGGAGAAAGGTGTACTGTGTCTATTTGAGCGTGAAATAGGATGGGAGGAGCATAGATTGGGTCCAAGGGTCAACCAAAATGACGATGAAGTTTTTTCGGTCTGTGGGCTTGATCGGTGTGTTAACTGTGTATCTCACAGTCTCTCTGTGTTAGGGCATTTCGTCACGCATCCCGAATGTTGTGCACGCATAACTGGCGCGCGCCAGACATTCACTGTTCATGTGTCGTCTCCCCTTGATGACCGCTTCATTTCGCTTCCTCGGCTGCCTCCTGCTCCTGTGGTCACAAAACAGACACCAATTTCGCATTATTGCTCTTCCTGTAAGCGTGGATACAGTGATGATGATCCTGCGTCTTCCACTCCCTATGTGTCAGTAGGTGGCTACTTCTTATGTTTTGGTTTGTTCCGACCATTTTGTTGGAAGATCTACTCTGCTGTGCCATCGACCCCTGCTGCAGAATTTGTAAACAGCCTGAACATCAATGGCTGTCTCACAGCCAAGGCTCGAGGAAAGGAGCTCATTATTGCAATCTGCAACGCTACAACGGGCGCTAATGTGAGTTGAAACCGAGCTATTACTGTGTTTGCCTTTATTCGGGAGATTTTATTTATTTCTGCTTCAGATACTCTTTCGTGTAGGTTACTACATGGAGGGTCACTGCTTCTGGATGCCTACCAAGGTGTACAAAGACATAATCTCGCAGACACCAGTTCTGCGAGGCGAAAAAAGTTTTTCCTATCCCATTCCCGCCAAATACATTGATGGTCCCAAACTTGAGACCAACCGTGTAATCTCGATTCAGGCAGCCTTCATTCGTCCCGATTACACACTTGTTTTTGCGGATCACAATGTGATGATTCAGTTCCATCTTATGCGTGTCACAGACAGCTTTGTGCCCGCCGATCTCAATCCTCATTCAAATGTACGTTCTCCAGCATAATTCTGTCCCACCTTTATCAATATATTTACAGATTTGGCCCGCGCTCTGGAGTAGCACACATGGTCCCGTTTACAGCCTCGAGCCTGTCGAAACGGTTCAAGCAATCAATGACTGGCGCCAGAAGATCTGCGACAACAAGAAGTATTCCCATTCAATTTTTAAATCCATGAAAACGCATCAGACTGCCTTCAATGGTAGTGGTGCACAGGAAGCCACCGACCAGCTCTTTCTTGCTTATATTCATCCTCTAATGCCGGCCCGTCTCGTCTGCCTTAACAACACGCTCTTTCAACGCCTCCTCAACGTTGTAATCGCCTACGATCACAGCCGAAACAATCTTGCTCTACGTGGTGCCCTTCCATATGTTTCGGGCGATTCCCCCTTCCACATGAATACCAGCGGCCACGACAAATATCTGCGGCAGGTATTCTGCTTTAAACGGCAGGTGGTTAAACTCGATGCAGACCAGTTACGGTGTGCCCATGAGCTGAATTTATTTCAACCAAATGCGGTCATCCAGCCTGACGGGCGTGCAATCGGTGTGCCTATCTGTCTACGTTCCTGCTATGTATGTGCTAATAATTCACTGATCCAGTCCCCAAGGACGTCACACCTGCACCATTATCTGCACCTCTCAAACTCCGTGAAGGAAGCCGCACCCAGAAAACAACTTCGGTACCGAATATATACCTTGTTATTAGCAGTGAAAGCGACCTGAAGGCCTACACGCCATTTACGGCCCGTGTGCCCGATGATTGGCCCAAGGCGGTAAGGACTTCATGTTAAGTACCCTGGATTTGAGTCTGCTAATTTTTTATTCAGTCGCGTGAAACTGTGGGCACTGATGTGCGCGATGAAGTTAATTCCACCACACTCGGCTTGTACAGCTTCCGAATTTTTGTGGATTGCGCATGGATGACACAGAAAGTTGCAGTGAGCGGTGGGCTCCCAGTAGGCCGACGCGAAGTCAATACGATCGGACAATCAAATCGCAAACGGCCTCTAGCCAGTGATATTGCGAAACACGACAGAGCCAAAAAGCCAAGGCAGGCATTGGAAGAGAAAGAGAATATAGATGTTTCGGAAGGCATAATGACGCGGAGCCAGAGACGCAGAGCTACTATGTAGATATATATGTTGCTTATACAAAATTTGTACGAGAAAACCAAGGCCGAAGGCCCGACGAGTATTGCCATGCGCCAGCAATGGCCCTCAAACCTTCATCCATCCTGAAGCTGAAACGACTAACAATGTGATGTAAACAACTTCGTTCAGGCTAATAGCCAAGGCGGACGGGAAATTTGAGAGCGAAGAATCTGCGAACCGAGGTTTAATTATTTAAATAACTGGTGTGTGATCTCACACGACTCTACGATGAACGCGATCGTCATTATTGAGAGGATGGTGCTCCAGAGAAAACAAAGTGTGATCGATGCAATGTGAAGCATATTTGTTTTTCCGCACCAAGACCGGCTTGGCGATATTGTCCGATACATATAAGCACGCCGCCAGTGTTGATTTAAGTGAAACGGTCTGGTACGGCTCCCAGAATGGAGTCAGCGGTCGGGATTGTAACACCTATGTGGAGTCGATACTGCTTGATAGAACTCGATCTGTCGGCTTCTGGAACATCACCAAAACTTCCCCAGACATGTAAATCGTTTTTGCTGGAGGCTGCTTCATCCCCTTTCCTCATCTGTCCATTTGACAGTCATCCACATATTTTACTCCTAAGCCTTGCTCTTTTTGTCTGCTCCTTTCGCGGTTTCGTTGGAGAATCTGGTTTTGTAATCACTCTCGACTTGGTCTTCAATCTAAGTCGTTGGCGTGCGAGCTCTCTCGCGACACTTGTCGTTCCGGCGACTACGCGGAGTAAGAGGCATCCAGCCTCCCCTCGTGATCTCACTCGTATCGATGAAAACGCCGTTAGAGTGACCGTCAAGCATTCCATGCGCAGGTGGTGAATTGCGGCAATATCGTTTCCATTCGAGTCTTCTCTCCAACTCTCTCACAGTAACTTACGCTACGATGTGCGTAGAAGGCCAGAAACGCAGCATCCATGTTTCCGATTGGCAGATAGTAAGATATTGACTTTGGATATGGCAGCGCAGCTGACAGAGCGGCGGCAATAGAGACAGCTGTCAGCCGGCACGCATGTTGTGCGTCTTGCGACTCGAATTGGATTTCAAACCTGACCAATTGTCCCTCCTGGCTGGCCTTCACAAATACGGCGTCCGAGTAGCGAAAACGCTTCTCCCACTTACAGGCAGGTTTGTGATACTAGAAAGTAAAAAAAGAGCTTCTTGGTATAACATAGATCTCGATTCTCTGACGGGCGAGTTAATCGCCTTTCAAAATAGGACGACACGCCCTAGTAGGCGTGCATGGTTTTTCTTCCCCGCGCTCCGAGGCTTTGTATTCTTCTATTCATGTGGGCCAATAAGAATCCTTCCCGTACGATTCCTTCCCATGGGAGAAGTCGCACACCTTCTCCGTGCGCCCACAAGCTTCCTCACATCCACCGAATTTTTTGTCATGTTTCGTACGTACGCCGGGGGAAAATATTGGGAGTGTATCTTTCACCTGTGGTCCAAAGAAAAGTCAGCACCATGAGGTGCTGCCAGATGCATTGAGTCCATGCATTCCCTCTCGACACTGTGTCACGGAGCAACCGCCGGGGAGCATCCGTATTCCGGGTCGCAATCGTTCAAGCGGCCGAGCAGGACACACATGAGATGCATGGAACCCAGAGTCAGTTCCCCGAAGGGCAGGACCATCATGCCCACTAACTTTAATTAGTGGGTCCTGAGGTGTCTATGGGGTGCAGCGGGACACTATTGAATTGATTTAACTCAACAATGTTGCCTAGAAAGGCTCAGAGTTCTGTTGACTGGTTATACCGTTGGACCCCTGAAGGTAGTGGTAAACTAGCTTCTGGTGTGCTGGAGGTGATCAAGAGGAGCAATCTACATCTTATGGCTGGCCACTGGTCAAGTGGAGTTTTGGAGAGGCAAATAAGAATTAGATATTCAACGAGCGGTGAGGACTCTGACTGAGCCACTGAGTAGAACTGATAATGATACAATGGGAATGGTGAGTGGCTCATGCTCCAATACGGGAATAACCGGTGAACGGGCCGGTGGAACTGAGCCGAAATAAGGATGTGATGAGGTTTTTGCGGGGCGCCGGACCATGAACAAGACATCCAGGCACCAGGTCGCTGGCTGGTTTTGGACACACCGTGCCGCATGGTAGAAACTAGAAGCATTTCAGAAGTTATTGGGCTGGGATGCACTATACTATGCTCCAGTGACACTGGGCTGCTCAGTACTGGGCCGGTCGGAAGTCATGGAGGGAAAAACTAGATATTATTAAGGAGGTGGTGAGGTAGATCCGAGCATGCCATTCAGTTAATTTTCTGAGCCGCTCAGAGATGTCAGCAGGCAGAATTGCGCATAGAGCTGGTGGCTGTCGTATCCCCCCTTTTCTTTTCTTTTCTTACCTTCTCGCAGGTGATGCGACGCGAGGGGGAGAAGTTGCGACACGACACCTTGGAGATGGGTGGGCGGATATCGCGCGAGCGGCGCTGTGGCGAACGGGCGCATGCGATGGTAAATGGCGCAAGACCACCGGGCCAGTGCGCACGCATTGCGGGGTCCATGGGAGGAGCGCGGTGGACTTTTGTCTTGCAATCGGCTTGACATTTACTCCGTGACCACAGATTTCCGAATGATACCGCCGGGGGACCTTGATGTGCGCAATGAGATATGCCTCGAGCGCAACTCTGACACCATGCAACTCCGGTCCGGACGCACTGCGATGCGGAAGGTGTACAAGTGTCGTGTAGTCGGGGTGAACTCGAAGATGACTGTGGCCGTATATCACGGCGAAAACACCGAAGAGGTATGTTTGGGATTTCCCCGTATTTTCTGACCTGATTGGACCGCACAGGAATGGCGCCAACATATCTCAAAACACTCATGGCTTCGGTGATACCCCTTTCAGTCTACATAGGAACACGGATGTTGAACATTTGAGCCACAGACATCCCAAGTTTGTTCAACTGTTTGGCACGGTGAACTCTTCCGGGCTACGCGCTGCGGTTTATCACGACGGTGGATTCCACGGCCTGGGGCAACATTCGACTTACCACGGGACGATTCAAAGCAGCGCAGGTCCAATCCCAATCTGACATATTTGGGTTGCCCCCGAAAAAAATCGTTGCTCACACCGAAAAAACCGCGATTTCCATATTTGGCCAACTCTGATGGCGCATCAACGGTTTTTGATGTCATCAATCGGCGAAGAATGCCCGCCTCGTCTGTCTCAATGACTTGACATCTTGTTTTCATACCAAAATACCTCTCTGTCGCCGAGAACTGATGAAAAACTGATCGGTCATTATTTTTGTCCGCTTAGTGTATGTACCTCACAGCGCGCACTTCCGAAGAGAGGGAAGTCGGGGACTGGCCATTTTGAACCCTGTGCCTCACTATTCAATGATTTAATTCAGCCGAGAGCAGGAGGGATAAGGGAGCAGTTAACATATTCAAGGTTTGAATGCCATTTTGCTGTACTGCCATTTTGAACCCAGTGCTTCACTATTGAATGGTTTAATTCGCATTTTGAACCCCATGGCACCGAATGGCATTTTGAATCACATGCTCCGTGCTGCCATTTTGAACCCAGTGCTTCACTATTGAATGGTTTAATTTGCATTTTGAACCCCATGGCACCGAATGCCATTTTGAATCACAGATATCATATTGACATGCCTGAGCTACATCTAAGCTGCCAGGGAAATGACCCTATCGATTAGGGCCGTTTGCGTAAGCTTCACCGTTCTCTGCTTTCTATCGCGTTCAGCAGCTATTCCGACGACGAAATGGATGTCTCCGAGGTCTGAAATCTCCCACTTCTTGCGAATCTGACCTTTGAAGCGTCTCACCGAATTTCTGATTCCCTATTAATTCTTTCTTAATTGCATGTTGGCTCTGATACGGGCAAGCAAGTCCCCAGCATTGAGGTCTCGGCGGTTTATAGTAAGCGTAGCGTCTGTCGTATGGGTCCAGGGATTGGGACAAGGACTTGGAAGGTGGTGGTACACTCCTTCTGCCCATTTGAATTGTTTGCTGTAAGGTTGCTAAGTCGCTGTATTTACACTGCGCATACGTTCTGGTACTCACTGAGCTCGAACCACTCAAAAGCACCGCAATTTCGCGTCCCGAGAGTGGCGGCAACTCCTTGGTCAAGCCCAAAAAATACTGCACTGTATGCACTGGCAGTCGCTGTTGCTGCATTGGAGGTGGTGGCGGCGGATAATTGGGAACATATGGGTCAGTAATATTGTAAGGAGGTAGATTCTGACCTTGGTGGTGTCCGGCCATTGTGCTCAGTGCTCAGCCAGGTCTTATTGTGTCACCGCTGAAAATCCCCACCCACCTTCACTCAATACACTTTGTTCTGCACAAGATAACATACAGGATGCAGATCAAAATTTCATCAAGATGTGATCTCCCGCATATATCGCCTATTTCCGTCTCAAATCTCATCCACTCGCCTCGAACATATTCCCGTTGAACTCCAGTGATATCAGGGAACAGCGGTTGCAGGCTCCAGTGACATTAACATGTATTAGCACATTCTTATAGTCCATTGGAAGCTTCAGAGCCTTCCTGGACCTTTCCTTTAACCTTCCCTTTCTCGATTTCTTTTGTTGGTTTTTTCCCCGTTTGATACCCAGTGGAATTGTCGGAAAAACCGTGGCCACCGCATTTAGGTATGTATGCTCTCTCGCCCAAGAGGTCAAAACTAAAATTTTCAACCTTACATAAACCGACCACCCTCAAAATATCACAAAAGGGAGGACGCGGTCCGGCCGCCGCTTGTACTTTATAGCTCGTTGGCGTCTCCTTGTAAGTTGTCTTTGCTACCGACACACGCAGCTTCGGTCACGCGTCACCTGCGTCGGAAGTGCGCCTCACCTTTCCGTTACACGCCGAAAGCAAGTTCGATGACACAGGCTCAGATGGGTAGATACACAGTTTAGTTACTTGAATCGCGTACATGGCTTTTCACCTGTTGTTTTCGATCTTTTCCAAGAGCTTCTCACCAGCTAATACTTGCAACGCGTTTTGACGAAGTTGTAGAAATATATCCTTTCCATTTTCGGCAGTACACCGACGCTTATCTAATTTGTCCACCAAGTCCACCGGGTTCATGAAGTTTGGGGCTTTTGGTAGACATCCTGAGTCAGGGATTTTCTGCAAAGTCCGTATGAAATAGACAGGATAAATTTGTGGATCAACACAGACTAAACAGACTTAGGTAATCTGCGCCATCAGGATCAACATGTGATTTTTCGACGGATCATTGATCGGACCGATTACCCGCCTGCCAGCTCATCCTTCGTCCGTCATTCCAGTGAGAATGCGACATCCTTGTCCTTCAGGAAGGCTTGACCCTACTGCCGACCGAGATTGGCGTTGCCAGGCTCGACAGGCCCCAGAAGAAACGCCTGGACGAATTGCATCGAGGAAACGTCGTCGCTCATCAGCCTCTTCTACACGGTCCCAGGGACCGCAACGTAAAAGAGTCTGCACGGAGGTGTGCCTGCTCCTGCTGGCTCTTCTGTCGGTGTCTTATCGGGCTTGAGGTCTCTCCGGAGTTGTCTGCGCTTCTTCTCCGTAGGGAGGCTGCCAGGGCCTTGGCGGAGAGATACGACACCCCACAGCCGTCGCACGAAGCGTACCGTCTGCCAAAGGAGACGAGAAGACGCAGTCCCTTGGTTTCACATCCCAAGAAAAGCCGCCGCTTCCGGCCCTCTTCAAGTGAGCCCACTAGTACTGCGACCAAAATAACAGAGCCCAACCCGTTGTCGAATATTTGGGAAGACCCTTTGTCAAATCCGGTTATGGAACTTGTGAGCTGGGACTTGCTGTTTTATTTCAAACTCAGACGTCGCTCCTATTTCCCTCCCCAGGTTCAAGCAAAATCCGCCTGTAGCAACCACATTGGCAAGGCTTCCGATTGACCCAATATCGGACATGAATGAAGTCATTCCGCCTACAAGTGCGGAATTCGTGCCTAAGGGCACACCTGTTGATCCCGATCGGAAGAGTCCTTAGGCAGATAGTTGGGGACCACGGCCGTCTACCCTCAGAAGGCCCATTCTGGAGCGACTGAACACGTATGCTTCTACCCATCCGCTGTTGGTGGGTATCAACGCAACGGGTCTCAGTTATGAAAACCTTTTGCAATCAATTCGAGATTTTGGGGATCACCCTGTTTTAAAGCACGCTGCTTCAACAAAATTTAGAACGGCGGTCCTTGCAGCTGTTCCGGTAGCTAGCGCGCATGATCTCACCGGTTCATACATCGTCCCTTGGTCCGAATTGGAGCAGGGTAAGCGAATCACAACAAATATCATTGAAATGCCCAACGCTTTTTCAGTGAAGTTTCCTCCGCTGGTATTGGAATACGACGGCAATTTCAAACGCATCGCTATGAAGCTGCCTAATAAGGTCTGGCTGGTCGAACGGTTTTTCAATCTCACTATATTTTCTTTCAGACATCAACACAAGTCATGGTGTATTTCACTGAGCACTACCAGGAGCTTATAAAGACAGACATAGTGCAACACATCATGCAACACTTGCCCATCTTGTAGCCAACATATGTGTGGCGGATTCGGCCAATGCCCCCCCTTATATTTCGGCCTGAATTTGTACACAATGTAAAGAATTCGTGGATCATGGGGTTCTGGTTTTAAAGCTTTGTGGAAACGGGATTGCTCGAGTGTCTGACAATCCAGTAAATTCTTCACGTGTAAATCGTTGTTCTTGTTCTTTGACATGATTTTACCTCGCTGACTTCTATTAATTCCTGCTGCGCGATCCACGGCGCATGCAGCGTATCGCCCCGCGCGAGTGGAACGATCCGCTGATCGGCTTGAGACGCCTGGCGAGCATTTAAAATGGCCAGTGATGAATGACCTGACACCGCCTGGTGAGTTCCCACCGTCGCGAGCGGCCCTGTGGACATACGCGATGCGGCGGGAGGCGGTGTCACTCACTCCAAGATGTGGGCGGTGCACGGGCGCCAGCTCCATTGCTTGACTATATGTGGCCGTAGCTGGAATACATTTTCGTGGACTGTGGTTTGTGTAGGACAGCAACAATTCGATGATTCTTTTGATTTTGTGCATTGGAAGGTGGAAGGGGCCTTAGAATTACTTACAATGTACGGACAATACTAGGGGCCATGTCTGTGGCGTAAGGAGTCGCAGCTGGAGGTTACAAGCACAGAGCTGTCGGGGCGGATTTTGGAGTTTGGCTTTTGCCTCTGATATATTGCCCAGCGTTCCCAGGAATGCCGTCCTATTTGCTATACGGGACAATCCGGCTATTCTAATGTTACAGCTCTTTGCGGAACTCAGGACGCAGGCCGATTTTTTAAAATTTTGTGCATCTGACTTCCCTTCTCTGCAGGGCAGTCAAACAGCTCATGGTCGCCTGCCAAAGAAACTATAATCTTGTACGTCACCTGCGTGCTCTCCGTTTGTCTTGATACTAATCCTCCGTGCACCTTCAGAATCGTCCTACTCCATAATTCGATGTACGATTTTACGAACTTCAATAAATTTTCATTTTTCTTCATTTGAGCTTGGTATGAGATTTAGGTCGGGATTGGAATAGAAGTGAAGCCCTTGAATGGGCCTTGAGTGCCCCTTGAAAGGACCCCAAGGCCTTGGAAGGTGGTCGAGCCTTGAGCACCCTCGTAGGGACTAGTCGTTTCCACATGATCCTGCTAAGGCCTTGAACGAGTGTTTAAGCCTTGAGCACCCTTTCGAGGCCTTGAGCCTATTCCAAGGCCCTCTCAGGGGCCTTGGAAGACTTTTCCGCTTTTGGTGATGACGGCAACACTTGATACCGAGGGGTTTATTCAGTTCTGCTTCCGAGTCACCGTCAACCTTGCGTGACGTGGGACTCCCCGTTGCACAAGCCCGCACTCTTCGCGAGCAACCCCGCCATTCCAAGGGTTGAGCACGACCGATTAAATCCGACCATTTTTGGTTCGGAAGCCCTAGACAATGGGTGCGATTTCGGGAAATTTGAACCCTTTGGAATAACCAATTTTTCTGAAATTTAACCACGGATTTGAGCCGGTGACATACCGGCTCATTCGTAGTCGCCGGCCCGGAAGGCTCCGACTCCTTGCTTCTCGGTCATTCATCGTGCGAAAGTGCGTGCTCTCCACGAGGCGCTCAAGGTGGCCAGTCTTGTCTTCCACTTCCACTGTGCAGGAATACATCCTCCTCATTCTTTCGGTGGGCAGCTCTTTCTGCTGTGTAATCTTCGTTTGTGGCTCACATAGTGTCCCACCTACATAAGATCAGCGCTATAACAATCTATTTTGACCATGTCTCGCCAGGCGAATGAATCCACAACCGCCATTGCCAACATCTATGGTGCGTAGGGAAAATTACTGGGACGCCAACATCATGATTTTGTGTTCCCAGGTTCCGGGATCCTACCGGTCGTTCGGTGTTAATCGGTCATCTCGGTGATAATCGATCGTCCCTTGGGATCGCGGGGTTGCTATAGAAATCGTGGCAGAATGATGTGATCCAGATCTCACGATGGGATCTGAGTCCCGATGGCGTTACTACTAAAATTCCCAAAATTTGTCTTTGCGCATTGGCATTACTTACTGGACGGCACCACGCGTCAGTAAAAGAAAAGGAAAATTGGTCCGTAAGCTCGCAGAACGCATGTCCTCACAATAATCTATTCATTCTCCGAGTGTTTCCCAGTGACAAACCATCGGGGCCCCATTGGCCAGATAACCATCAGCTTCTTTGGATGATGGTGGGAATCGGTCGCACAACCTATAAAGGCGGACGGAGAAGGTCCTCTGCATCCACCCGCCCTCCTCCTTTCGTCGAGAAACGTATGCAGGATCGCCGGTACTCGCATCATTGGCTAACGTGAGTTCTAAAAGATGGCTTCCACTCAAGCAAAGCTCGACGCGCGCAAAATCTTTGAGCTATACGAGCCGTTAATATTGGATGTTCTTACCCCCGAGGAAAATACCGTCGACAGCGATTGTGCCGCATTCGAACGTACTTACTCCAGTAGTAAGCTTGCGGATATCATCGAGTTGCGTGACCGCGTCCAGAAAGTTCGGTGTGTCATCCGGAAATATTGATGGAGGACTCTGGATCTGAGACGCTGTGTAGAGACCGGACAGCTGAAATGAGCCAAGTCCGGCAGTGGATAAAGCAGTGCCCCAGTCCATCGAAGAGTCAAGTACCGCTCTCCAACCCCGAGCAAAGCAGCGAACAATTGTTATTGGCGCAGGACCCGCTCACTGCGCCACTGGATTCCCAAACTACATCTCTGGACAAATCACAGTTTTCGAGTACTTTTGCTGCGGGTTTGTTCGAAGATGATGCTTAGTCGGTCGTCATCGGAGCCATGGAATCCGCAAGGCAGTACGTACTTTTCCCGAAATGATGCATTTAGTGCGTTGAAATCGACGGTGATCCTTGAAATGATTCTGTCGCGGAAAAGCCTCGACTTCGGGTCTGACTAGACCGGTAACCGGTCTGTCTACGGGAATACTGTCGGTAGACTAGTTTGGATCATACACATTATTGCGTCAGTTGTGGGGCGCAAGTCACGTTTGATGCCCCATCAGTATTCCAGACTCTGTGCGGTGAAACTCTGTGCACTCCCCATTTCGAACCAGATTCCGAGGTAGCGGGCTTTTGCTCCTGCTGAGAGGTGATCGGGCTCAGTACACGTGGACTGATACAATAAACTCATTTCATTTCTGGCTACTTTTTGTTATAACGAGTATTCAGTCACCTCACACGGCGTAGTCTCCCGTAGTCAGACTCCAAAAAAAAGTTTGATGACAGTCGATAAAACTTTGATATGGAGTCTAATTTCGTTGGCACTGCTTTTGGCGAAACCCCTGGAACATCTCCCACGATAACTTCGACTTTCCTTAATAGATTTTTCCTCAATGGCAATCTAAGCCATTTCATCAGTGGTTGTGGTGTGGATACTCCCTCTCCGTGCCATGCTTTCCTTACAGGCCAATCGACTCTTCCAGATAGACAGAGCATTAAATTGCGACCAGATGTTCGACTTCTCCGAAATTTTATTTGGGAATGAGGCCGCGGACAATCGAATGGAGGCCAAAAACGCATACTTGGTGCTTCGGCTCTTAATTAATAGCCCAGAGCTCAAGGACTGGCCCGTTCATGGCGCTGCAGCCCTTGATCCTCCAACCAACCCCGGTTTAACAATCTGTCACTGACTTTACTCGACAGTATTTATCCGAATACACTCTGGATTTACGGCTCGGCCCGATGTGCAACATTTTGCTTAACCTATACTGTTCTCAAAGTCCCAGCTGAATTGATACCTACCTGCTCGAGTTTAGATAATATTTGCACATCAAGATGCCTTCCAATCGTTGGTGTGCAATGTCCCTCGACAGGTCCGTTGTCCTGGTTTTAATGTAGTCAATGGTGTATTCGTTGTGAAGTTCTTGGCTTTGAAGCTTGTATAGTGGATGATAAAGTGTCACTTGTTTTTTTGGAAGCACTGCCTAACCATGTCTCACTACATTTCGAGTTAGAAGGACATAAAAGAACTTATGATTGAGTCGAAAGGCTTATGAAAGGGGGTATTAATGCGGAGTTGAGTCGGTGGTTGTATTGCCACTTATAGGGAGGAGATAAAAAATCCGGCAAAACAGGACGCAATTCATCACCGGTGCCAACATTTTTTGCCACCAAAACTTGTGCTCATATGTGGTGTACAAGCCAGTCTGATGCCCGACCGCTTGTTGTGCATTGCCGACCACCAGGAATAGGGGCTCTTTCGTAAGTACACGTGACTGATTAATTGATGCGATCAGTGATGTCTCAAATTGCCTTTGAGAAAAATATATTTATTGTCAGTTTTGATCCAATGGAAAATCCCTCTTGGTGGATTGAACTACTATCTAATCGGAGTGTTTTTGCCAGAGGATCAGAAGTAGGGAGGTTTTGCCCTGGGGCAATAGATTTTGTTCCCGTTTGGTGGTGTTTAACCGATGCACACCATACATCTGTTGTGAAGCAGGCTGGTTATCACCCTCTTTATAAAATTAAGCTGTCCGTCTGTCCGAAGCCATTTAAGCGGAGCTTGAATCTTTCGCCTCCGACACCATCCGGAGCTCCGGTCACTTTCCCATCTGCTTTTGCCGATCTGCTGTTGGCTTCCCCGTCAATGCCGCTGCCGCTCCGCCTACCCCAGATCTTTATCAACTTCGATTACGACAGCTGTCAGCCAACGCCACTGCCTCCGCTTGCCACAAGATAGCTTCGATTTAGGTTCGGAGCAAGCCTGTCGCCGCTCCGGCCCGGCGAGCCGGCCCTTCGCTTGAAGGGGCTTGCTTCAGACTGCGCCAAACGGAGGGGTTGGCAAATCCTTTCCTGTTGCCTCAAAACACGCTATTTCGCCTAGATTTTTTTTCGTACTTGTATTTAATATGTATCGGCTACTCACATAAATTTCTCTGGCATGAAACTCGACGATATGTATGTGTCCTCTGCGCGTCAATCGGCCCGTCTTCACTTTTCAGAAATCAGCCTCTGGAGGTCTACCCTGAACTTCAATTAAATCATTCCTGCAGGCGAATTGCTTCGTAGTCATACTGACAGTCCTACCACCGGGTATGGGAAATTTGCCGACTGTTTTGGTCAACAGGAGGGTCCTCGAATGAATAGCAGCAGAATCGTCACACCCTGTGACATAGCGTGACTTCGCATCGCGCTAATCAGCCATGACCACCCCGACGGTGCTGGGCGGCCTCGACGTGACGCCGGACTGGGGGACCCTTCTCTCTCAAATATCACCCCCACCCAACCTCCAGAACCCTCAAATACAATGCCAATTGGTCTTTTCACTCCTCCTCTTCCTCGGCCTGTCTATTCGGGAATTTTTGCTCTTTCTCTTCGAATCCAGGGGTTACTTGACCAGTTAAACTTGTGTCATATTTTGATTTTTCAAGGCCAATATCTTCCCGAACTGAAGGTGAGATGGGTTCAATTAAGATTTCACAGAATATCCTTGAGGTCACTCAGGCTTCAGCTTTAGGTCAAATTAATGCAAGACCGCTTGTCGGCCTTACCTGCTTTATTCTAGTCTCTTATAAACAGACGCTATAACATTAACCGTGTACCTGGTTCCGAGTACGCTGGATGTAGCGCTGACTGTGGACATGTAGGGATCGAATGAGGGGGGTAGAGAGCCGAGGATGGCTGCGTAGAGGTTCCCCTCGGTCGGGGGTTGACCCATTGCTGTGAGATCTTTGTGCATAGTCCTGAGCTTTGTGAAATGGGTGCGTATACCGCCTTGCTCATCAAAACATTCTTCTTGAAGCCTGCGACGCAAATCTACGGATACCATTCGAGATTTCTTCTGGAACTCATTGCCTAGTTCAGTCCAAATTTCGCTGGCTGTTGTTTTGCATCGGATCTTCATGAACAGTGAGTCTGGAATCGCCCCAGGGATTTATTGCTTGACAATCGCTTTGGCTGTTGCCATACTTTCGATTCTTTCTTCCACTCAGTGCACGCCTGCCGCGTCAATTTCTCCGGGCCCCTTGCCAGAGTGTAACATATTTTCTCGTTACGCCTGAAATCTCTTACATACCCGTTGTGCATCATGTATTCCCGTCCCTAATTCGCGTAGTTACCGCCATCCAGACACGGCATATCAACACTGGGTCGGTCTTCCTCCTGGAGAGCGGTTGATTTAGCTAATTCTCTGTCCCACTCTTAAATATTCAAAGCGGTGCTCGAGACGATTGGGTTAAGCTGTTTCTACAATGAAATATTGTTCGACATGAAGACTAAGGACTTGCACGAATGCCAGCTTCAGGGTCGACGGGCGAGTCCAGTTGTTACAATTACCGATTACGCGCGTATTCCCTCCCCGAGCGCTGGCACCTGGACAAGGAGCGCCGCCGTCCCGTACAGATATTCAACAAGAGAATCCTCTGCGACATATGGCGAGCTGACGCGATTGTGCTCGCTCCATCTTGACCGGGTTCTGGAGGGCGTCGAAGCACCTCAGGACGGGCGCCGAGCACACAGTATACATGCTTGAAGGGCGCGTCCCCATTCAACGTCAATCCTACGGTGATTGTAGCGTTGTTCCCGATGGTGGTGAGCTAAATCTGGTGTCGATCCGCTTCAGACCATACTGCTCACTCATTCGCTACCTAGATCCCTGGCATTCATGAGCCTGCTGGCTATGGAACCACCGTCCTCAAGGCTCAAAATGACGACATGCTCGCCATCCTCCCGCCGTATGTTTAGGCGCTCAACCAGAGGATAGATCGAATGAGAAGAATTCAATGACCTGGAGGAAATCTTTCGCTACATTGCCCTCTAGTTGTTGTCGTTGCCTGCTCTCTTTGTTGTCTTCGGAATTGTTGACATGAACAACCGACGGTGCGTGCAGAAAAAGAGATGCGGAGACAAGGCGGGTGTGAGGTCAAGGTGGCCTGCCTCCGACACTTCCTGACAGGCATTTCCGTACCGTCCACCTTGCGCATTGACGTCCGCACCATGCTCAAGCAGCAGCTGCACAAGGGACGGCCTTCACTCTGCTTTTCATATCAGCATTTTGACTAATCTGTTTTCAGTGTTAACGGGATTCAAATGAAGAATATCTGAGAAGAAATATTCACCGCCCCGAAACTGCTAATCTCCGCTATAAATCCCTTCCATCTGATTCCCGTCATCTTTACCGTCTGTACAATCACGCAAACAGAAACGATGCCACATACAAGCCGCAATATAAGATCCACAACTGGCTTAACCCGGCATCTCCCCACTACCGTCCCGAAATACACCATGCGATTTCTCACTATGCGGCGCGGACAGAACAGGGTGAAAGATTGAAAGTTTGCATCACGACGGAGGACATAAACGCAGCCGCGTGGAAATATGCCCAACACAATCATCAGCTCATTCTCGACGGGACCTTTGGAGTCTGTCCTCTCACGCTCAAATAAGCACTGCTGCATTGACTGGAATTTCAGCCTAGAGATGTGTTAATATGAGTGCAGACTCAAAGTGAGATGGTACGTACAATTTGAGTACTATAAAATTGTTCTGAGGAACAATTAGCCTCGTCTCATCAACTCCAGCAGAAGATATTTACCAATGTCGCGCAGGATGCAGATGTTGTCGACCGTAACGAACTAGAAGATGATTGAGCTAACGCCGTGCACAGTACAAGAGGTGAGCGAAAATGTTGAAAAGTACATCAACCTCATTTTGGGACAAGTTTATGGCCCTGATTGCGAATCTGAAAATAATTTTTTATGTAAGTGAAAATTGGGAGGGAGAGACCATGATTTTATGGTTCCTGACCGTCTACTCATCAGAAAAAATCCGGGAAAATCGGAATCAGAGATTCGGACCCCCGAAATGGGGGGGTAGCCGCGACCGATCATCTTTTCGACGAGTACTCAAGGCTCTAGAGGTGAGAGGACACCGGAGTTACATCATGTTTTGCTTACGTTTTTTCCTTTTTTGGGGGGGTTGTCAAAGAGGTTAGTGTTTGATCGGCTATGATCGCTCACCTCTTGGCACAGTAGTAAAAAAAAGTACGTTAATCGTGACACCCTTGCGTCCGAATCGACCAGACCAACCGTGATAGTGAATATAATTTTCACAATTTCTGGATGTTGTTGTCAGCAAGTGCGAGCGTGAAGATACCCTAAATGTACGCTGCCAAGTCGTAGTTGATGACCAATGAAACCTGCTGAACATTTTTTCTGTCAACCAGTCGACCTATTGATGCCAGAGTCAGTAGTACCCGAATAAATGAGTTGAGATGCGGGCCTGACCTTGCGCCGGGTGTTGCAGAAGATTACAGCTTGTGTAATCGTAAGGGTGTCGTAGAGATCGTAAAGGGTGTCGAACTTCCAGTCCTCTTTTTCAACAGCAACGAAGAACTACTTAATTCCCTCCAACGTCAACTCGTCACATTTGACGGGAATGCGGATGGGATCGGCCCTAAATTTGGTCGTCAGCTCGAGAAGGTCATATGGGAGGGTGGCGCTGAGGAGGACGACCTGTGTTTCAGGAGGCAGATAGCAGTAGACGTCGTATATCTGGTCCTCGAACTTCTTGTTGAGCACCTCGTCGGCCTCGTTGAGAACGAACATTTTGCAGGCTCTCTCTGTATCATGGTGCATACACGCCAGGGGGTGCAAGACATGACGGCAGCGCATGTAGGCTCGTACGTCCAAGTCCGCAAGCTTGCAGTGCTAGCGCTTGATAGGGCGGACATGCGATAGAATGCACTCAATGTGTGTGCAATAAGCTTGCCACACTGAAACTTGGGGTGTTCCAGGGAAAACAAGCCTGCTGGGGGATCTAAAGAGCTCGAGACAATGGGAGTAGGAGGGAGGGGAATCCATCCCTCCTCGTCATGGCGAGAGGAGGCTAGGTTAAGCTGGGAACACGCTGTCGTCACTCGTGATGTCACGCTTACATCCTTCCCACGTCAACGGCCAAAACACGGAGCGTCGAAATTGCTTGCGCACAGCAGGAGAGTGGGCAGGTCTAGATAAAATGCCAGAGGTCCTAGGCGGACCTCGAGCAAACCTCGGCAGGGTCTGCCAAGGTCAAGGTGTGTCCAGCTGTGCCGAGCAACCTCGGCGCACCCTTGGGTCGAGAGACCGTCAAAATGCAGTGTATGTCACGCTTTTGGCGTGTGAAGGCATACATGATTTTTGTGGCCGTCATTTTTGATCCGATCGCCTCACTCTTTGGGAGCATTGTACCTTGAATGGTGATCTATGCTGCCGAATTATGATTTGGACAGAAGTCCATCTGAATAGGTGCATAATGGACGAAAAGGAAAGTTGATCAAAGTGGTCATCAAAGACTGATGGACCTGAAGACACATCCCATTCAGCCTCCAGTAGGGTTATGGGCCTGAAACTTTTTTAGGAGATGTAAATAGCATAAATACATACAAATACTAACAGGATTGGGTAGAAAATGGGTGCAAGCTGCGTAAAAAAAGAATTATCCATTGAACCCTACTATACTGTATGCTTTACGACTCATATAATTCTGATCACGGCTCTCCTCTTCTCACCGAGGGACCACCTTTTTCCTTTCCCGCCGCCACAGTACCCCAAAATTCCGACGGCGAGGTCGTTCTCACCACACACACCAAGGGCGCATGGAACCAGTCTCTTATTGAGCGTGATCCAGGCCCAACTTTATCATTTTTTGAAACTCCGCCGGATCCGTGGCACTGATAAGATAAGTACCGCCTACGGGGGATAAGCAGGATCACGCGAGAACGTCTGGGTTACCAAGTCCAGTTTCGGGAACGTTCTCGGCGCTCCGAAACTGCCCGAGCCACTGATCTGCAGGTCACATGTGTCCGTGACAAACTGTCCACAAATACTGTGACAGTGACACCCCCCGCCTCTCCGCTACGCCTCTCGACTTCGGTTTCCAACCATGAAATTGCCTTCTGGACGGTTGACGTTTAAGCCAGGCGACGTGGTTCTGGGAAAGCTTCGAGGTCACACCGCCTGGCCAGCACTAGTGCGGGAAGCCTTCTGTTGGCACATGTATTCAGGGAGCGCGACTAATTCACTTGCGTGTCCAGGTGGTTGACCCAGATGCGTTGCCCAAGATTGTTGCACGAGCCATGCACAACGACACCGACTATGCAGTCATATTCTTTCCTACTGGCAATTAGTGAGTGCCGTGAATAGTACGTGCACCCGCCTACTGACCACAGCAAACAAGTGCTTGGCTTCCTCCAAAGCATATTTCGCAAGTGGATTCGAAATGGCTTCAGAAGGCCACAGCCAATACCAAACGAAAAAGCCTTTTGCAGGGATACAAAGAAGCCCTCGCTTGCAGGATGAGTCAGATGACCCAAAAAGCTTCGAAGAAAGCCAGCACGACTTCGACGTCGGCGTTCCCTGGAGATAACAACGCATTTCGGGTTCGGAAGTGGCGTTATGTCCTACAGAGGACGTTTTTGGGCAATCTACTTCCCAACTCGGAGGCGAGTGAAAACCCTTATGTGGAACCGCTGTTGACATGCACTAGGCTATTGTTAGAGCGAATGCAACATTCAATGAAATCGAGGGCTTCAATGGAATGAGTCTTGACCATCTGGTTGTATGTGAAGAAAAAGCTTTGGGGTTCTGATTCATGAGCTTCCTTACAGTTCTCCAAGCTTCCGAAGGTACTGCGTCATATTCACCGGTTGCGTGCCAGTCAAGTGATCGGGGACGAACGGTACAGCTTTAGGCTTCGCGCGGATACACTGGTGAAAAAGTGGCTTAAACAGTTCCAGCCATGTATGTAATCAGGGGATTATGGAGGTGGCCGCTGGTGGTGTCATAGATCTCGCTGATAAGTGGTAGTTGGACGGCATTAATATCGTTGATTCTTCGATCTTCCCAATCCAGGATCCCGCGACTCTGACATTCTGCGACCATTTCGATACCTCCGTCATCGACGATCTCGGTCTGTACATGAAACGGCGTGCTTTTTTATAGATACCTTACCCAAACACTACTAACCCAAACCTGAACTGCTAACCCAAACCGATAACCCAAACCACTAACCTCTAACCTTAACTAACATGGTGTACGGTGGCAATGATGCTGGTTGCACTCTGTATTATCTTGGCAAACTGTATAAGTATGGCTGTGGTATCAAAACCGCCGGCTAACGAAACATCTGAGCAGAGTCCGCGCGAAATGGAACATCGATTTGGTCGAGGATGGAAACATTGCTGAGGCCGAGCTCCTCTCGATGCACTCCGAAATCTCGCACTCAGCCTTGTGTTGGATATCAGCGAAGTTTGGTCTTGGAACGTCCCTCGCTGCGTTCCAACCCCATGTAGGTATATGCTGTGTCTACCGGCGTAGACAAGAGGTAGACAAGGCTGTTTGCCTACATATGCCTACAGCATGTAGACACTGCTAGTATACATTGGTCTACGTACGCCTACGTTGGTCTACCGCAGTAGACCGATGTAGACAAACATAGCCAGATGTAGACCAGTGTGGTATATCAATTGGGAGTTATTATGAGTGCTTGGCGAGTGCCTAACAGTGTTTAATCACTGATGCCTCCACGCCTGATCGGCGGATGTGAAATTGGTTGCGCAAGGCTTGAGGAGGTATTAAAGGGCAAAGAAATAATTTTAAAGGCCGACATAGAGGTTAACAGGGAAGACCAGGAGCCGTCTGTTAAAGGCTCCAAAGCCCAGCAGGTGGCTTTGCAAAGGGCTGTTTCAGTGAGTCTCTTCAGATACATGGTGGGAGATGGAAACCTGTGCGTGTTTACCTGGACAGCCACCCATAAAAATGATCTGATCACCACAAAGTCGTTCCCTTTCAAGGGGCTACCTAACTACAATACAAGTGGGCTATTGTCTCGTCATGAGAAACAAATATCAAGTTAGGAAACAATGTGTTTGCTTTGCAGAAGGTAAGGTTTGTGCCAGATTTTGGCAGTTCATACCATTTAGGGACAGTTGCGATGCACGGATTACAGACCAACCGTGACTTCTGGTGGGTGCCACAAAAATCGAACATAGGCTGCAGAGACAGTGAAGAATGACAGATAAACAGTATCCAAGGCAGGAAGGCCTTTTGGAGCCTCACCAAAGGTCGATGTTTTCGGACATTGTCGTGGTTATGCCATTCCGGAACAGTTGCGATGTGCGGACTACAGACCGACCTTGGCCTTTGGTGGGTGCCACAAACATCGAACATAGGCTCCAGAGACAGGGAAGAAAGACAAATAAATAGTATCCAAGGCAGGAAGGCCTTTTGGGGCCTCACCAAAGGTCGATGTTTTCGGACATTGTCGTGGTTATGCCATTCCGGAACAGTTGCGATGTGCGGACTACAGACCGACCTTGGCCTTTGGTGGGTGCCACAACATCGAACATAGGCTCCAGCATACAAAAACAGTATTTTGTGTGAAAATGCCCTGAAAATGCAGATTACCTAATATATAATATTTTCGAAAATTCCTCTCTGTCACTAATTGCGCATGAATTCGCTGAGTATAAGGTAGGCGACAGTCACTCCCCACTAGCGGTCACGTGGTGGGTCACGTCACGCGTAACGCGGCAAAACCTCAACACGAAAAATCAAATATGCTGGATTTCACTCAATTTCGATGTTTCTGAGGTCAAGATTTTTTGGGATATTACATAACCCAACTGGCTCCTCAAAAATATATCACATTCCAATGCAAGAGATTGTGAGAAGTGGTCCTGAGCTATTGCAAGGTGAATGGGGGTTCAAACACATCTCGTGTTGCTTGTGTGGCACAGATTTTAGGGGCATTATTACTGTATATGGAGCGTGAGAATATTATATAAGCGGCAAAAATTGAGCCAACAAAAATGCAAACCTTGCCCATTCGCTGAAAGAATCATTTTTGCACTCAAAAAAAATGGGTTGAACAAATGTGATACTGCTCCATGAAAAAGAGGTATTTTGAAAATTTGAAACCAGAGATCTCTCAGGAGGACCTAAAGGCACTGTTTTCTGGTCTTACTTTTTGTCCAAATGTTTTGTCGGCCGAGCCTTATCACTGTCACGCTTTGGTCATGTGACCGCTTGCGGGGAGTGACTGTCGCCTACCTTATCTATCTAGTTTCTATGCTAATCAATGCAAAACTGACCGAGATATTTACAATTCTTTGAAAACATTCCAAAACAAGAAATTTTCATCCGCGCCTTCAGTTCCGACTTTAGCTGTAAGTGGTTGCCGAATTATGACAAAATAGGAGGGTGCGCATTTTTTTTTGTGACAGACTGTATTGTTCTGGTCGTGGTTTCGGGGTCGTGTGGCTGTGGACGACTGAGTTCTTGTGACATTGTTCTTACTTTATTTTGGCGATGGCAAGCGCGCACAAGATTGTTTCCTGTTTCTTGGTCAATTTTTTTTTGGAGCTGTTATTTCTTGATTAACGCTATTCACGCTATTAATCTCCATATGAATTGTTTCTTTACTGTATACCGCTATTGTACTAGGCGGAGCTGATGTTTCTATTCTTGTGGCGCTCATAGATAGTCTCAGTGTCCACCTTCCACGCAGCAAGGTAGGTGGCCGCCTCGCTATTTGGTCCCATCGCTCGCTCCCAGATCGGAGTCTCGTGCACGACCTTCTCGACCAATTCCATGGCGCTGCGCGCCGGGTACATGGGGTTACGAACGAGCGCTTTGCAGAACTCAAGACCTCTCCGCGCCAAGGGCCAATGTGCCGCATGTGCGAAAGAGACGCATGTGTGCGACGAGCCCGCGAACGCGATGACGGCGTGAATGCAGAAGGGGGGGACAATAAATGCGCATGCATCAGTGACATGCATCACCTCCAAGCCTTCCATTGCATCGAGGGCCTCCAAAAGCCGAGATGGATGACCTATCCACGGCTGAGGGTGTTGCATGCCCCACCAGTCAAGGTTTTTGGCAGTGGCTGGCCAGAACAACCAAACCTTCTCGCCGTCGCAATGCACAATGGCCTGAGCGAGACCTGCAAAGTCAACGTGCATGTCGCTGACCCAGCCTGGGGGAGTTCGGACGGACGCCGTCCAGGGCTCTTTACCTCGGCGTTCGAGATACTGGGTCCGCTCAGACTTCGTAACCTTTGGACGCGTCGGTGGAAATACTTTGCCAAGTTCCTCCGGAGTGTATTGCCAATGATAGTCCCCGAAAGCGAAACCGGCGCCAAGCGCGCCGACAATAGCCGTCCAGTCCAAACGGCAGCGAAGCATCCCGCTGTCGGTCGCCGCGATGTTGGACATGGAAACAATTCTTTTCCCGGTGCGCCATGGTTGGGTAAGATAACTTTTAAAGAGCATATCGAGCACCGAAGACACCGTGTCCATTGGTGTGCTGTCTTGCGCGCAGAGATCGTGGTAATTGATTAGGTCCTGGTCCATCGCGAGGAGGTCTTCGAGGACGAAGGAGCTGGCGGGAAGCTCTTCACAGTCGGGGAGGGGAAACGTCGGATGGTGGGGTAACGGTGAGGGCCATTGGGAGAGACGGTGCAAGACCGCAACGGCCTTTCCCGACACCAAGTTGTAGTGCGATAGCGGCGGCTCCTGCCATCGCTTCGCAAGCAGCCACATAAATTCATTATCGGGCAACACACGGTCTAAGATCGAATCAGTCGGGACGGAACAATCCGTGAACAAGCGCACCGGTAGCAAAACTTTCGCTGGATGCTAGGGACAGGGTTTCCTCGGAAGACCGAGGGTGACCACCTTGATTTTTGTCGTCCGTGAGAGGCGGAATCCAGGATGAATTTTGGTTCGTCGGGCGACAAGAAACTTCCAGACGGGTTTCACATTCCCGTCTTGCGTCATTGAGCATTGCCAGCAAATCCGTCTTGCTTGCCGCACCAATCGGATAAGATTGTGCAACGACTGTTTCATCCGTGCCGGTCTGTTGTGCTTCAGAAATGAGATGCCTTCTTGACTAGGGAAACATACTAGAAGAGCCTCGGCGGCCTTATAGAACTCTATACATGAGGTCAACGCTCGCAAGTTCAACTGTGGCTCAAGCTTAGTTGCGACGATTTGAGGGACAACGTTGTGTACCTCACCTTCTGTGTGTGGTGCGATGCGCCTTGCAGATGCCTACAATCAGCCGCAGGAGAAAGTTCGAGTTGCAACAGCCCTGGACCCTGGGTCGCGGGGCCGTACATTAACTAGGATGCTGCCAAATTTGAGATGAAGAAACTGCGCACGTGTCAGTCACGTGTCAGTCCAAAGTCTCCCACGGTAAAGTAGATCGGCATCTGATGCCGAAAGTTGGCGAGTTAAATCAGTGTTAAACCGGGGCATCTTCGACTTTCGGGAAATTCTACTTAGTCTTTCATGTATACTATACAGATTGGCGACCGAGCTCTTGATTCCGCAGCAGCTGGAACACGACCTTCTTCCATCTCCTGACCTCTCGATCACAAAAATGGTCGAATTCACTTTCCTTTCAAAATCGACCGATTCATCCACATCTCAATGAGTTCTGCGCAGATTTAGATAAGACATAGCTCATGGCAGTAAGTGGGTAGTGGAGATTGTCGGCCCGATTGCGGCGGAACGGCTCGATGGATCACTTTTAAATTTCAGGATCATCACGCACTTACCGAGATCTGTCGCTTCCAATTTTCTCGGATTTTTCCGCAATTACTTTGGTGCTCAGCCAAATTTTCGGGGTTGAAATGCTAAAATAAGGTTTGGGGAGAATGTGCTCGTGGAACATTATTCATTGCAGTCTACATAGCCTATCTACACCATTTGTAAGGCTTTGGAATGATTCTACATGCCACAATAATTCAACCAAGAAATTTGTTGTGTTTGTTTGTCCAGAGCTGTACGCTCGCAATGATTTTTGAATGCAGTGTCGATTGCCTCGACGATGGGCCCGGTGCCATTGACATCCATGGTTAAGATGAGGTTGGCACGCTGGCCATCAAATGCCGTAGTAATGACAAGCCGTGAACATCTACTGTAACTCCACTGTGGGTTCCATAGTGGAACGTTCGAACCTATTGTTGTATAAGTGACAATAGTATACACTCAGAAATAGTAATGTGACACTGTTTCATACAGCTCAAAGAAAATCTCAATTCGATGCACTCGCTTCCACCCGTAGTCCCAGCGAATTCTTGTCTGGATGGGCAACGAGATAGCAAACACCGACGCCAGACAGACCAGGACGTCACAGTGAATGCCATTTTGAGCCACATGCTTCGTAATGCCATTCTGAACCCTGTGCCTCACTATCAAATGATTAAATTCGCATTTTGAATCCCATCCCCCAGAATACCATTTTGAGTCACATGCTTCATACTGCCATTTTGAACCCTATTGAATGGGATAAGGGAGCAGTTGACATATTTAAGGTTGGAATGGCCCCAACCAGATATTCGCATTTTGAACACTCCAATGGCGAATTGTTGTACGTGGTAGATTGTAGATAGGCGTGACGTATTGATCGCCAATCACACGCAGGTGGGAACGAGTGCGGCGGCGCCCAGTGGCGGGCCACGGGCGACGCGGGTCGCTTCCCCGCACACCGAGGTTAGCCTTCAAAAGGCGCATTGCGGCCCCTCCACGGCACCCGAATGTCCTGTCAAATTTCATCTTCGTGGTCGTTGGCCGCAGTGTCGATGCTTTTGGCACAATCGATATCGGAGGAATGAAGTATACCCTTCGTTTCACTAGGCACCGACGTATTTCCAGGCCCTGCTGTCTGATGGGAGACCCAAGCTTGGTTCAATGTGATCCTCGCAGTACGGGATCGCCGACACTGTGAACATCACTGATGTCCTTGGAGTCGCGCAACAGCGCAGAAACGTGGACTCATGGGTCATGGCGTCCGAAATACTGAATCAAATCTCAGCGCTTTAGAAGAGTAAGCACATACAAGATAGGCGATCAGAGCGAGCCCCTATCTCGGCCGGCGGCAGGTAACGTGTGCGCTGATCCGGGAGTAATGAATTAGCTGCTCTTTCTTTCCATACCTCCACCTAGATACCTTCAGACACTGGGGGTGTGAAAGTCGAAGTTGCACGCAAAGGTGAGCCGCAGGGAAATGTATTTGGAGCGCGGGAACACGAGCGTGGGGGATACAAGGGACTACAGAAATACGGGGATCCAGGCCGTATATAAGGACGAAGCTGTGCGACGGATAGGGGGGTAGGTAAGGTAACCGGGCGACGCGGCGCGCGACGATCCCATTTCTAACAGGGGGGGGGGGGGCGGGAGGTGGCTCTTCGCTCATCTGGTACTACTTTGGGAACCGTCGTATCACGGCCGGTCACCCATGGCTTGGGCCTTTCATCGACGCCCTGTTCGGCCGGCCCCACTCCCTGGAGCACATTAGGCAAATCGCCACCAACGATGTATACCCCGACCTCCATGGGACGCCATTCCCTGTAAATGGCGATGTCGTCCCAAGATTAGGGTGCCGCGCAATTTATTCACAAAGATTTATCTTGGCCCTAAGTAATCCTCTGGGTTATTCAAAAGCCAACGTCTTCTTCGGGAAGAAATTTCCGAAATTCAATTCCTTGACTTTGCCCAGGATTTCCTGTCACCTGGCGTACAGGTGACACGACTCGCCTTTCCTCTTGCCACCATCTCTGAGTCTGCTCCATCCCCCCTTCTGGTAAGACGTCAAGGTATGGTATGACCCCCAATACGTGCTCATACACCTTTTTGATCTAATCCGGTGCCTTCCCAATTCCTCTCTACAACTCAGCTCTCAGCACCCAAATACACGATTTTTTGCCTGTTCCACCAACAAGGACACGGTTGGTGACAATTTTCCGCTCAGATCTCGGCAAATCGCTTCCTTCACGCCTCCTTCGCTCATTTGTTCAGTGTACCAGCCGATAAATGTGTTTCGACCCCCGCGATGCCCGGAACGCATATAAGGAAGAGCAAGTGTCACGGATCTGAGAGGAAGCCCATCGTTACTTCGGAGGATTTGAGCCATGTCGACAAGGTCATTGACATCCTCAAAGACAAGAATCTCCTCCCGCCCGATCCCAAAGGATGACTTTTCCGCATCGTCTGCCAGAAGCTATCGGGCGATCCGGGTCTGGCTCGCTGTCTAATTATTGAGGAAGATTACACACCCCGTAAGGGCCTCTTGGAGGGCATACTTGAGGACGCTGGTATCATTCTGCCTGACGACCCCCTGGTTCCAAATGCCGATTGTACGTGTCTTTGTTTGTGCCGCGATGTGTGCAGGAACATCATTATTATCCTACATTGAGGTCCCAGTGACGCCGCCTCTCCGCCAATTGTTCGCCAATTCCTCTTTCTCATACTATTTTTGCAGAAATACCGTCAAACTTGACGACATCCGCCGCCGATGCATCAATTCCAAGTGTTAATCAGTGCGTGGTCTCTCTGCCCTTGCATTCAATGTCTCAAAGTGTTGTCAGTCAGGTCTATTCTTTGTTCTGCGCTGCCTCTGTTGTACTGGTCTCGTATTGTACCGCTGTTGTATCGTTCTTGCGCATTGTACTTGTATACACATGAATCACAAACAACATTTCATTCATTGCAGATCCGGATGCTCCAGTATGTATTCATCCCACATCGCTTGGGCAATGCAATCACGACGTGCATCTGCTCTTGTACGCTCTGCAGTGCCCAGGGCTGGTGCGGGGGGTGGCGCCGGCGCGTTATTATCGTTTCCGGCAAAGAACGGGAGCCCTTCGACATCATACTCCTCGTCGCCTTCCAAATCATCGATCCCTGCATGCACATGAAGGAAATTGTGCAACGCTCCAGCGGCATTAACCATCAAGGCTTGCTGCCGGTACCCCATCTCACCAAAAATGCGCTCGATTACGTTTCGCAGCTGCGCGTGTCGCAAGTTGAAGAGTTCTTCCTTTGTCTGAGGCCTAGGAATCAGTATAGGATCAATATACGAGAAAACAGATCATCATGAGACAGAGTACCGCTGGCCACCACGCTTCCATTCATTCAGATGATAGCGGACACCGCGATATGGCGCAAGGAGGAGGTCGCAATTGGCAAATCCAGTGTCCGCGAGGTAATAGCACCCGTCAGGTAAGGAGAATCCGTTCTGCCGAGCACAGTTGAACAGCAGTCCGTCCGCGGCTGTTCCCTCGTAGCCAGCCATGATGAACACAAAGCGCATGGCAAAGTCACAGGCCGCAAGGCAGTTCTGACCGATATCGCCATGACGATCCCGGTACCGAAGGATATCTGCGGCGAGAGCGAAAGCAGAAACATGGACACCGTCGACTGCACCCCGGCAGTATTTGAAGAACGGGTACCATCGGGAATTCGTAAAGATCTTCTCGGGTGTCTCGTTGGTTGGATCTTTCACATATTTCTCGTAGAACGGTCCAGTGAGGAGGAGAAGTCCTTTGTTGAGATAGCGGCTGATGGTATCGCCTGATCTTTGGAAGCGCTCTTGAAGCTCACGTTGTGAACTGCCGTGGACCATCCAATAGACAAGAATAGCGAGCTGTTCCTGTGCGGTAATATAGCGGCTGTCTCCTAGGTCGCCTGTCGAAGCCAGTTCAGCCCAGAGCAATGCAAATTGCAATGCCGACATTCCCAACTCGCATGTGCAGCGCCCAGGATGACCAAGTAGAAGCTCGTTGAGCCAGGTAAGACCACAAAGGATGGATGTGTGCATGGGCAAGGGCAAAGGTCGTTCGAGGCCAAGGAATTGGGAAGCGAAGAATAGGACAGCAATCATGGCCACATGGGCTGCCGAGCGACGTTGCTGTAAAATGGCGATGGCTGTCTGAGCCGAATCTCTGGCCCGTTGACGGATGCGGCGGATGACCGGCATTGGGTGGAGGCTGGAGGAGAAACCAGCGTAGCGAAAGTGCGTATACGGGCGCTAAGTACTATAGTATTGGTCGTGAAGTACAGTGTGACATATGTGACATAATTCTAGAAAAGATTCTAGGAGAGATTCTAGAGTACCCGATCAGGGCCTTAGTCGGATTACTTAGGTTCGGAACAAGCCGCCTTCTCAGCATCACATGACATTCACGTGCTTCGCAGGGCATTCTGAGAAGGGGCTTGTGCCAAGGTGCCGAAAAAGGGCAATGTGTTCAAACTGCTCTCCTGCCTCAGAAAGTGGCCGGATCCCTTTGCTTCAAGTTGATAGTTTGTACTTGGAAGTGCAGAATTAATTTGGCCTACTCAGAAATCCCACAAAGTCCGCGAGAGTCTCAGAAAACCCTCCGTAACTGAGGCTTGTTCACAAATGAGGAGAGACTAAATTGCTTCCACCAAACTTTCCTCTGGGTGAATATAATGAATCTGAGTAGGCAGTTTGATTCAGTCTGTGTTGTAGATGGCGAATTCACTTTTAGCTAGCTACATAGGTGATATGAGGATCACGGGGGTTGAGAATAACGGAGGTGGGTATATTTGAGTTGTCCTGGGTTCCACACCTGAGATCTTTGCTTGACTCTGAATTTTGGGTACAGGGATAATAGGATTCAACATTGTCCCAAAACATCTACTGGCTATTTTTCTACTCTTCATCTGACCAGTTCGAGTGCATGCAAGGCTGAAGTCACACATGTCATGCACCGTCACACTCATCACAAAAGAACAAAATTATATTTCCTGCATGAACGAAGCAGTTCTGGGAATAGAAATTGCTCGGCGACCTGCTGTAAATCATTGCTCGAGTTCATCGAGCCCATAAAATCGCGGAATTTCTGTGAAATGTACTTTTGTTTGCTAGGTATGCAAAGTGATGATGCCTCGTCAAAGTTCGAGTCTAGTGGGTGCGCCTCGCTATTTAATTTTAATCTGATTTGATAGGATTACAGGCAGGTATCCAAAGAACAAATCATGTCTTTACTCAGAATGAATTCGAGAGGAAACGGGTGAGCAATTTGTGTTTCAACACATGCCATGTTTTTGGCAGTTTGTAACAAGCCTCTCTCCGAGAATCACCGGCTCGCCGGTGCGGAGACAGGCTTGCTCCGAACCTACGGATTACTACAGTACAGGACGGAACGGTTCACGTGCTAATCACGTGCATGTTGGTGTTGTCATAACAATGTCAAACACCGCTTCACTTTCCATGTTATTTCTATGACGCGTACGTGTTCCACCTTCAACTCGTCCCGTTGCTAATATCCCGTGGTGCATATCCTCTCTCCAGGGTACTTCCGTTTCGGACGATCCACACAATATGATTACGAATGGCCTCCCCATTGAACTGGAGCTAGTCTCTTATAAACAGACGCTATAACATATTCAACTCGTACCTTGTTTGTTATAGTCTGTCAGTAAGCTTGATCGTGCGATCCCTCGCGTCGTTACTATATAATCACGAAAATTTTGGAGGGCCAAAACATGTTCGGCAGTGCGTCTATCGTGAATTTGAGGCCTAGATACGTTTTAGCAAGTTGAGAAGTTCAACTTGTCCAGTGAACATGTGGCGAAGGAGTTGAGGAAGCGCAATGCCGCAGTTTGATAGATCGGCACGCGCAAAAGGCCGAGATAATGGTTTAGCTGAAAATGACAGCAAAATCACCATTTTAAAGACACAGTTCCTTTATAGATGAGAATCCAACACACTTTCTCTCCAGTAACCATATGAAGTTTGATTAATCATTCAGCGTCTCATTGGGAAATCGGGTTGGATCTTTGATTGTTTAATCAGCCCATGCAAGGAAAACGCGGTGCACAGGCTGCTGTGTGGTTGGTTGAAAGATAGTTGAACAGTGATGGGCATGTGCGGTTAATCAGCTGTTTAATCGCGATTATGTTCTGTTCATGTTCTGTCAAACCGAATCAAAAACAGTGTTCAATCCAACTTAAACAGGAAGTTGCCACCAGTGAGAGTCGAACTAGGGACCTCTTGTGAAAGGGGAAATTGAGAAGGGGAGACACAACCACTACACGAGAGAGCCGACACAAATGATCCTGCATCATCTCACACACCTTGCAGAGTTCACAGCACACAATCACAAGTATCTGTAGTGTAGACTCGCAACTCTATAGACTCTTGACTCTTGAACAGTATACATGGGACATGTTTGAATTCATCCGCAGTGCGCCCTAAAAATGTATTGCTTTCCCTCACCCAAACTTGCCCATTTTGACAACATAGGTCAGTAGAAGGCTGAAGCAGCATTTGTTGTTGCAACTTAAAACAGTGTAGCTGCTGCAAGTCATCTGCCTCTCCATAATCAGATGTGCAAGACCTATTCCAGAAAGGCAAGATGGTTTTCGCGGTGATCTTTACACATCCCACCCAGAAGCTGAGACCATGGCTCTGTTACCACATGGAAATATGAGTTGGATGGCAGGGAGGATCGAGAGCAGAAGGTTGGAAGAGCAGCCCAGTGTGATTTCTTATGAACTTTCAGCCTTTATGAGTTAACCCTGTCTGTCTGTCCGAAGCTTTTCAAGCTCTGCCTGATTGCTGACCGTCTGGCACCGGCGCTATTGATTGTACCACCAACGAAATTTGGAGTCCGCTGTGTTGTTGGAGCAACAATTGTGTGCATAAATTCCCGAGGATGCAGTGAACAGGATAGTCAGAGAGTATGTGCTTGTAGATTCGCAGCCAGCACAGCAAAGTCAAAAGTCACCCAGAATGAAGCAGGGATTTTGTAATAGAAAAATTCAGGGAATCAATATTCTGATAGTCGGTAGTTGTGAGGTAAAAAATGTGCCAATCCAAGTGAATGTAGAATGAGAGGGCAGAGCAGAGCCCACAGATCGATGGTGAGGAAATGGTGGCACAGACAAGGATTGACTGCGATGAACTGTGAGTACCTAAGGATGAGGCTATGAAATGGTCAGCTGAGTAATGCTGTAGAACTCATGTTCAACAAAGCTGCCGCTGGAGGCCCACAATAGAGCGTACATTCTTACTGAATCAAAAGGCGACAAAGACTTAGCGCAGAAGGCCGCCAAAAAGTGGAAGGACGACAATACCTCTGCCATCTTCGAAACAATCAAAAGGCAGTATCCCTATCCGACTGCATGGGCCAGAGACACGAAAGATAGCAAGGTCAAAGGCGTCAGTTCCATCTCAATTTTGTGTGGCTAAGATTATGTTTGATGATTTTTGGCAGTACATTCGTCGCTATTTTGGCAATATACTCCAAGGGAGTCTTGTGCGTACTCAGGTCATCCAGCCTGGTGTCGGTGAACACCAAAACAATGCTCTTTTCACCGCCCCTCGGCCTGTCACTGCGCGTCAATTGTATGCGGCAGATGAAAGGGCTGGGGTCCTCACATTAGCCGACAATCTCAAGAAAAAAACAGGTGGAAACTCAGCTGGCTGTTATCAGACGGCGCTCAAGACCCTCTGGACGACCACAGATACCAACATCAAACAGAAATACGAAGAGCAAGCTCGCCAGCAGGGTCTCAATGTTGATCTTTCGCGGTATGTTTCAGTCGTCTTTTTCTGAACGCCTTCCCTGAAGGTGTACAGGAATCAACGCGAATTCGAGGACAATATTGGAGGAACGCTGCAAGATTTGTGTACGAATGGCGCTCTTGGGCCGGCAGAGATGATTCTCCTTGCATCCTTCCGCAATTCGGCGGGGGAACTACAGAGGCTGCTTCCGGAGTATACGGAGGGGGGAGGTCTGTACCCTGCTCGTCAGGGGGCGGACTTGGAGGAGCAAGGACGGTCCATCCACTCTGTTGCCGAGTATGTTCTCGGTAGTGAGATGAGGTTTGCTCAGACATGGTTTACTGAAGAAGAGAGGAGAACAAAAATCGAGTTGTGCGTATATAAATACTCAATAAATACTTGTGTGGAGATGTGTGGAGTCACGATACCGCGTATCGCACTATGACGCAGTTGAGTGGAGCGGAAAGCTGCGGAAAGAGACTCACCGTCAAACAACTGTAAGCAAAAACGAACGTGGAGCGTTGCATCAAAATCCGTATTCTTTTTTGAAAACAGCTGTATATCTTGCGGGGAGACGACGTGGCCTGCCGGCTTGATTAGAATCTTGGGCTTCGCCGTAGGCAGCGAATTAACAGATCTCAACAGCATCCCGTCAGGAAAACTGCGTGTCAGTCAGCTGCTCAGCCACATGAGCCAAAATCGAACTGCGCAGACATGATTTGACATTGAGAAAGGAGGACAACGAGAGAGCCAGAAGGAAGGGGATATGCTAGATGGGGAAAAACGCAAACATGTACAATGACATGCCGAGGTAATCGTTAAAGAACAGTTAATGGACCTCGGCATGTAGTTGTCACCTCGGCCAAACCGAATTGGGAAGGTCAACAGTTCTTGACCATCGGAATGTGAGGATCTGGAGCTCTCCCTGGCCACATCTAGGGCTTCGAGCCGTCCGTTAACGGGACGACCCGTCACACAAACGGCCGTTTTTGTGCGACGGAACTGCTTGAGATTATCGTAGGATAAGCAAAGTAGTGTAATCCATGACCGCATGCCTGACGAGCCATCTGGTGGCTTCTGGTGGCTCAGCACAAAGCCTCTAATTTGTTTCAAAGTGTCTCAATGGCCCAAACGACACGAACTTTTGTCGCATAATGTTGGCCAAATGAGGCAAGTCGCGCCGGTCACAGCGGAGTCGTCAAGCTGGCGGCCTTCCTACTGATCCTGCCACACGCCTCGCAAATGACACTGCGGACTTTGACCTGGGTATGTAAATGCTAAATCTGTAACTGTCAGCTGTTCCGTGCTCAGCAATTTATTATCAGCATGCGAAGCCGCTGGTTCCGTACGGGGCGAGAAGACAGACCGTTTTTAAACGGTTTATATGGTTACGCCCCGGAATGACGGACGAATAAGGACGCTTCCATTCCAGTTGCCTAGGTCAACGTCCGATTTGAGACAACAACGTTGATGGAACCACGTAGGCGCTTCTAGTAAGTAGTGAGTCAGATGAGGCCCTCGTGGTTCACGGGAGGGATTCGGGGACGTGTACCTCCCCTCTCATGAGTACCTGCCGGCTACGACTTCGTACTTCGATGGCATAAGCGTCTTTTGACTTTGGGGAGATACATGATGAGTGGTCGGCTACGAAGCAAAGGTCCAAAAACCGCCTAGATTTGGATTTAATTGAGGAACAAATAAGTACATACAGTACACTTTCCGATCGGCTGATGCCCAGGCCCACAGGCTAGTAGTACCACAGTCAGTGTCCTGGCCCGCTTCTCAAGTAACCCTAGCCCCATACATTGGACAGCTGTCAAACGATTCTTCAGATATCTGAAGAGGACGCTCGACTACAAGATCACGTAGACTCGCCCCGCCAAGCCCATCATATCGCCATCCGAATTATATCAGACTTATTCTGACGCAGACCACGGCGGCAGTCCTGATAATGGTCGATCCACAGGAGGTTTCGTCGTCCTGATGGCAGGTGGCGCCATAAGCTGGTCTGGCCGACTACAGCGATTCTCCGGCCCTGTCCGCTTCCAGTTGAACGCATTCATCTTCTCGTTTCCACTTCCCGCTTCTCGCTCCCCGCTTCCGACAATGCGCTGAAATATTCGGCGGTGGACAATGATTTATTCACATCCCCCTCCTATTCCGACCTCTTACCCTATCTTGCTTGTTTGGTCAGTCTTGACCTTTGGCACCACCTTGGATTTAATTGGCTTTACACCCCCAGGAATGGGAACAACATTGTGGACATCATTCTCCTGGAAACCAGCTAGCTCTTCATTGAGTCCTTCAATCCATTGATCAGCATCTGGGCCACTCATAGCTTCCTGCCAGCTTGCAGGATCCAGGGGGCCTTGTGCAGTAAAGGCTTCAGCTATAGCATCCTGGAAACTAGCAAGAAGTACTGCTTCAAGGATGTCAGGTTCCTCAACATTTGTGTCAATGTCTAGCTCAGGTGAAGATGTTGCTCTATCCCGTGCTGCCTTTCGTGCCGCAGTTTCTGCTGCACGTTGTAACTTGGATTGACTTTGTTGCCCTTGTGCAATGCGATCATAATCTGCATTTGGGTGTTTGGCTGCCACCGTGTTGTTCTTCGGGAGGGTTCAATTCTGGCACCAGCAACTTTTCGCAGTGGTGGATTTCCCCCCTCGGAAGGATGTCCAATAGATGGACTATCATCTGGTGATGATTGGGGAGTAGTCTGAGGTAAACTGTCCCCTGTTGGAGCCGGAGAGAGCTGAGGGTCTCCCACTGAAACTGGTATCTGCTGTAGTGGGATATCCTCATCATTGTCATCATAATATGATATCTCTCTGGGTCGTAGACTCTGAGAAAATTTCTCAAATTGTTGTCTAGAATTAGCTGCTGGCTCCACTGGAGGTTGCACCACAGGGCCAAGTCTATTGCCATCGAGTTCGCGTGTATGTGGCTTGTTGCGCAGCACGATTTACTTGACGTGAATATTGTGATCCACGGGGATAACACCTCCGTGATTGGCGCGTATAAACGCGGCCGCTCTCGTAATTTCTCGCGGAATCTCTCCATCTGGTGCATCACCTCTATGCTTATGCCACGAAACCTCTCCATCATGCTCTCCTACGTTCCGTCTCTCGAAATCTGGCAGATCCGATTTCACACCGCAGTTTCGGGTCCCTACTCTATTTCAAAACCAAACGCAGCTCTTCCACTGCCAAACATGGGCATTCTATTCCAAAACCAAACAAAGCTATTGGAAAACCAAACACGGGGCATTCTATTTGGAAACCAAACACAGCTATTGGAAACCAACTGAAGGGTCTAAGTGTTGAAAAGAAAAATAAATAATTGTAAAAACCGTTTCAAACGGTTTTTAACTGTTTAGATACCGTTTCCGTTTGATTTGCCCCGAGGAACCACAAGTTCGGCATCTCGGCCGAAATAGATTGAGCAATGAATGCCAGGCTTGCATAGGGGTTCAATATTGAGCAAGCATTTGATAGTGCAGTATGGTGTCGTTTCCAACTCCATCTTTTGAGTATGGCAATGGTTTATATCATTGCCAAACCATTCACCTAGAACTGGGAGACTCGTAGAGGGAAGCGAATTGAACAAGTCAGATGGTGGAAAGCAGCGAAAGCAGAAAGATACAATTATTCCAGACAGTAACCCTGATGCATTCTGCAGAGGAAAGGTCCAGAAAATGACAACTGATAAGGGACTATTTTTATTACACGAACTAAACACACTGATGTTTGTTCGTGAACTCAGAACTCTGGTTCCCGATTGATTACAGCTGAATGCAAAATTCTAGAGTGTTTCGTTTTCCGAGGATGTGGGGCCGGAGAATCCCGGTTCCACTGCAACGTCATCGACGTAACCGTACAACACACGCTCAACTACAACAATAAACAAATACTTCTCGCTAATACGTACATGAAAAGACCTGGCTGAGCACTGAGAACAATGGCTGGACACCACCAAGGCCAGAATCTACCTCCTTACAACTATTATCCATATGTTCCCAATTATCTGCCATCTCCAACGCAGCCACCACGACTGCCAGCGCACCCGTCGCTCCACCCGACTGGACATCGAGTAATGTGTTGGACAAGTGTCCATTTTTCTTCGTTAATTCTCTGTCTGACCGTCATGTATATGCTACGTTGTTCTAATCTTGTCCGCAGCCTTCTGCACCTCGTTATCTAGCGTATCCCCAAAGCCTAGCGAAATACTGTCAAGGATCGATTTGGCATTGATGCCGTTGGCGAATGCGATCGTGCAGATAATGATTTGGCAGTGTGGGTCATTGTCAATAAGACGGATGGTTTCCTCGTTGTATTCCGGGGGACAGAGCGAATGATACATGCGAGTCCGGCGAAATTTGTCGGCGGAAGACGACTGTAAACACCAGATGTAGACATACACACGGAACACGAGATCGATGGTGGCACAGTGGATGCAAAGCCTATGGCCACTGAGCAGGAATGGAAGCAAGTCGGGAAATTCATAGCCGGCGAGTCCATGTGTGAGCTTCTGCATGATAAACTGAATGTTTGGCCGTTCGTTGCTCTGTCGAATGAGATGGAAAGCGCCGTCGAAAAAGCCGAGCGATGCGCAGATGGCGGAGGTGTCTGCTCCCGGAGCAAGAGTCGCAGAGAGGCCCACTACAGAAGCTGAGCTCGGGAAACAGCCGCGAAAAAATTATCCGATAAGGCCAAAGTCCTTTCTGAACTCCAGCCCCCACAGTTTGACGAGATGCACTTCATCAACTGCGGAATAGAGTAGTTTTGCTCGAAATGCAGGCCACTCAGCTATGGCTCTCCAGGCCCCGTCGCGCAAGTGCTCTGGATCGACACAAATCACCCGCCACGTTTTACAGGACTTGATTGCATCCGTGAGGTTCAGACCTTTCCGTCGAGCGTCGGCGAGAGATTCGCGGCAGTATGCAAAGGCCGAGATACCGAGCTTGCCGAGCTCAAGAACCTGATAGTAATCTGTCATTTCGAAGAGAAGGATACCAACTGAGCGTACAATATTATTGGCCAGTCCTTTTGTCGGCGTGACAACGACCCCAACCGATCCAACCCTACTACGAAGTCCAGCGGGGTAAAGTTGCGGATTGATGGTGTATTCATCAAGTACGAGAATCGGGACGGAGAATGCGGTGGATTTGCCGTCACCAGTGGCCATGCAGCACAAAACATCGTCTCCGTCCAGTATCACTGAGACGAGATCCTCTTGAACAGGGCGAAGTCCGTTGGTCCACGCAGGAATGACTTTCTTGACAATATCACCAATGGTTTTGCGGCCGAGATCATCCTGCCAGCGGATTCTGGGGGCCATAGGTATGTCGTTTCATAGGATAGAGGATTTTATAGTGGAATCCAAGAAGAAAACACGTTAAGAGAGCGAGAGAAGACCAAGAAAAGAGGCAGAGGAATCGACGCGACAAGGACGCGACGACAGGCACCGCCACCGTGGCGGTGCAGATTATATAACAAGCTTCTACACTGATCGGACCCCTGCGCTTAAAACTAGAGTAGATTCAGAGGGCAAAAGAGCTGGTGTAGTGTACAATGCGATGAATTGACTCGAATGCGTTCATGAACAGCTATGTAGGCACTTGAAAAAGCTGTGGAGATGTGGTCCGTGCGCTGGTGTGACAACGCGTGACTGTCACTCATGTTCGCGCTGCCGGCGCTTGACTCCCTCTTTGCCCTTTACCTTCATCTTCTGTCCTCTATCCCTTTTCTTCTTCTTCTACAATGAGCGCGCACAACAATGAAGACCTCATCGACTACGAGGACGAGCACGACGTCGTCCCGAACGGCTCGTCCGCCCCCGCGACGAACGGCGCCACTGGTGACGACCACGACAAGGAGAAGAAAAACTTTTCCGGCATCCATTCGACTGGTTTCCGGTATGTCTTTTTTCTGCTGAGTAGAGAGTGGGAGACTGACTCGCTCTCTTTTTTCAGGGACTTCCTGCTCAAACCTGAGCTTCCACGGGCTATCAGCGACCTCGGTTTCGAACACCCCTCCGAAGGTGTGTACCTCTTGAAAACACCCCAGAGCTTGCAGCTAATGTAATGCCCTTCAGTGCAGCAAGAGTGTATTCCCCAGGCCGTTCTTGGGATGGACGTCTTGTGCCAGGCTAAATCTGGGCACGGCAAAACGGCGGTTTTCGTCCTCGCCACACTCCAGCAGCTGGAGCCCGTCAATGGCGAGGTGTCTGTCCTCGTTCTTTGCCACACCCGTGAACTCGCCTTTCAAATCAAAAACGAGTACTCGCGTTTCGCCAAGTACATGCCCGATGTCCGGGTCAGCACATTCTACGGCGGTACCCCGGTGGCCAAAGACTCGGAAACCCTGCGAGACAAGATCAAATGCCCCCACATCGTCGTCGCCACCCCCGGCCGGTTGAACACCCTTGCGAGAGATAAAGTTTTGGACGCCAAAAACGTGAAGCACTTTGTACTGGATGAGTGCGATAAAATGCTCGAACAGCTAGGTTAGTCCTGCGACCACATCATCAGATATCCTCTTTGTATTCGTCGCATCGTCCTCACCGGTCGGCCGTCTGGCCACGCCGCTATTTCGCACGTTCTCGCTGAGCACACATTGGCTGGCGTTCCTTCGGTTTGTAGGACGGTTGGGTGCGGGTTGGAGTTGTTGTTGGTGGATGTCACGATAGGACGACGGAAACCGGCGCGATTGAAGAACCACTCGAAGGACACGCACATCGAAAGCGGCCACCGAGGATTCCGACCCCCGAGTTCCACTTTCTATTTCCCTGTTCTCGTTCTCCTTGGTTCTTCTATTTTCTCGTCGCCGCCTCCTCCCAAGCAACCCATCTAACTTGCGACACCGTCCACTAGACATGCGCCGCGATGTTCAAGAAATCTTCCGGGCCACCCCTCACCACAAACAAGTGATGATGTTCAGCGCCACGCTGGCAAAGGAGATCCGAGGGACATGCACGAAGTTCATGGCCAACGTATGTCATTTCACTGGGCTTATATCGACCGTGGCCTAATGGTCTATCAGCCCCTCGAAATCTTCGTGGATGACGAGACGAAGTTGACCCTTCACGGTCTGCAGCAACACTACGTGAAACCCGAGGAGACTGGGAAGAACAGGAAGCTGAACGAGCTGCTGGACTCATTAGAATTCAACCAGGTATGCACCTTGTCGACATCGAAAGAGCGTGATGGTAACTTGGAAATAGGTCGTCATCTTTGTGAAATCCGTGGGAAGGGCGAACGAGCTCGGCAAGCTTCTGGTTTCGTGCAACTTCCCGAGTATCAGTATCCATTCGGGGCTTGCGCAGGAGAAGCGGTACGTGCTCACTGATCGGTGTGCAGTGGCGTTTATTTACTCGTTCTACAGTATCAGCCGGTACACGGCGTTCAAGGCGTTCGAGAAGCGTATACTGGTCGCTACCGATATCTTCGGCCGTGGGATCGACGTCGAGCGAGTCAACATTGTTATCAATTACGACTGCCCACCCGATGCCGACAGCTACCTCCACCGAGTCGGGTGAGTGCGGTATTTCAAAGCATGATGATAATGCACGCTCACGATGAACATTAATCGTGCGGGTCGATTCGGGACTAAGGGTCTTGCGGTGACGTTCGTCGCGTCGGAGACCGACCAGCAAGTGATGGCCACAATCCAATTGAGGTTCACAGTCGCTGTGCCCGAGCTGCCCGACCACATTGATCGCGCGAGTTACAGTACGTTCTTTCCTGCTCGCTCTCCCCACTGTTGTACTTATATCGCACGCAGTGACCTCTTAATGTATTATTGCGTACCTGCCACTACTCCAATATCGTTTTTTCTTTCTTTTGAATCTGTATCTTACATGCCGTGCCTTGACTGGATTACCCTGCTCCTATTTTGTGTAATGAGGTCTCTACTGTACGGGTATGATTGCAGACCAAACTTTGTGACAAGTTTTTGTCCCGATTTGGAAATCGCTACTGACACACCAGTTTTTATCGAGATACAATGTTATCATGTGAGTAGTACTATGAGAAGTTCCTCTATAGATTCCTCGGAGCAAAACTTGGAAAAGTGGAAAAAATGTTTTTTTTTTGTCAGGAAGATTTTGCGTTTTCGGTCCGGGTCGGTAGTGGCCGGTGGCTGTACCTTGCATCAATTTCCTTTTTCGGGTCAAAGGTGTGCCTATGTCGGCCTCAATGACCGTCAAGGAGCACGGAGAGCCATTCAATGCACCTTTTTACGTGAAAATGTCTTGCCAAGAGGCTCCAAGAGGTACACTATTTTTTTGTTCAGTCGGCTAAATTTCGCGTTTTATTTTCCCACGGTCTACCAAGGCTCGAAACGAATTTTTTGTCGATAAAACAAGGTTCTGGGGTTCTGAATCTTCAATCCCAAGTGGAAACAATCAAAATTACAGCTTATCATGAAGTTCTGTCTGCAATCATATATGCAACGTGTTTACATAACGCCACTGCTGTTTGTTGTGATAAGATTGTGTGGTTACACCCTGTGGAGTATGAGTGGTCTTGGATTGACACACGCATGCCTATCTCAATATAAGGAAGCTGAAGAGCTTCAAGCTTATGTGCTGGACATGCGCAGAAAGTTTCTAGGTGATGATCATCCACATACATCAATTGTGAAGCAAACTCCATCAAGAATCTCTCGAAGCAAACACAGGAAGCCTCCAAAGGACTGATTGTTGATTTCATTAATTAAGCTTTTATACTTCCCCCCTCCATCAATGTACTTGTGTATAACTGATCTTGACAATCACTGTGTTAAACCCCATCTGAGACTTGCCCATGTTCAGATGCACTGAGGGAATCACAAAGACTGTATGTACTTGTTCTCCGTTTGTCGATTATGATACCGGAATTCTAGGAACCTAAGAGAAATTGAGTGTGTCTATGTGTAGAATGGAAATCGTGGAGGTGTTCATTAGCTGTTTGAGTCCGATCTAATAATTTCAGGGCTTACTATTCCACTTCCTTTGGTTTGCAAAAGCCATGTATATTATTAGATGACAACTTTGGGGTACAATCAACAGTTTTCTTACTTTTAACTGTTAACAGCCTGCCTGCCAGCTTGTGAAATAATTTGCAAACCGACTGCACTCCAAGTGTGTTTTGGTCTTCAGAGGGATTTACTTCTGCAGAATTACTTAAGTACTAGCACGCGAGAGGACCTACCAAAGTTTAGCTTTGGTTATTACTTAGATGCCCTGTTGGCACTTTACACTGTTACTTGAAGACCGATTGGATCACCAATTGTTTACCAGCAATATATTCAAAAAACTTATTGGCAATGTCTTTTGAATTTTTGTTGGTTCAGTATAGAAGAATTATTCAAAATGATCTCTTCATGACTTCAATATCTTCTGCATGATGTCGGCTATGGAGAGCATATCTTGAAACCATCCATATACCAGGCCATGCATTTTGCCACCAAGTTCTGGCTGCCCTCGTCAGGGGCAGTCATGTACTATTGTTCCTCATTTGTCTGGACAACAAAGACTTAATCGGCGAGCAGGCAAAGACCACCGACGAAGGGTCTGAATCAAAAGTCAAGCACGTGTTTTGTTTCTTACCCGTCCCGTATGCCGCCAGCGGCTTTCAACCGTGAAACGCACGGGCCCCGGTCAAAAGACGTGGCGGAGTGATGGTTGGACGGTTGCCCAACCGCAGTTGGCAAAACACCGAATCAAAGCCCATCACCGGGGGTGGTCAAAGGCCGCCGATCTCGAGGACCAAGCGAGCCAGTCGTTCCGAATATTTTAAAGGCGCACCAGCATTCGTGGCTCACCATTCTCATTCTCGTCTTAACTGTGGGATTATTAGGTGGAGGAGTAGCTCATGGCCACTGCTCCATGTGCCCCAGAGCTCGTCAACTAAAGCGTCAAACTCACCCCAGAGCTCCCAATGCTCGACCAAGATAAGACCGGTACCATGATGCGCACGGCGCAGGAACGGGAGTCATTATAACGGGCTTGCTGTCTGAGATATCACGAGGATGTCGCCGTGTGAAGACAGGATCTACTGGCCGATGTCCGAGCGCGCTGAAGAGGTCGTCGAGAACGTGCCAGTTGCCGCTGGAGGGTGCCGAACGGACGCGGGGAGCCGGATCTCCAGGGACGAGGAGGCCGAAAAAATTATATTTTAGCAGCCTCGGTTTAAAAACCGGTTTATAAACACCCTGTTTACAAACCGGTATTTAAAACACATTTTTAATTGCCCGGGAATTATATACAGAGCCCTAGGCTGATGGTAAAGTCTTAAGTAGATGGGAAGGCGTGATTATGTGACAATGTGACTCGATTGTAGGGTGTTGCTATGTCAATCACGGAGATCGCACCGGAACGGCTGGGTTACCGAGACAGTTCGTTCCCTCAAAATCTTGTCTCAAGGTCCTAAAAATGGTCCGGCAGTAGTTTAGCATTAGCACCGTGCAAGAGCATCCTCTCAATAATGCTCCGGGCATATTATTCCAATGCCGGTCTGCTTCTCTTCACTCATGCAGTGCGGCATGTATTTAGCATCCAAACGCCATTGACAAGATCTGTGGGTTCAACGTCATCAAGCCCACCTTGCAGTTGAGTTGCTCGAGTCTAATGAGGTACAAACTGTCTCATAGCTGAAAGTACAGCCTTCGGCTACGTTCGGCTATTTTCGACGACCAGGTAGACTGTCGACAGCCTTCGGCTACCTTCGGCCATCTTCGGCTACCTCCGACTACGCCATTGTCCAATCTCATGGTGATGATTCTCACCTCATCTACACCGGGTAGCCGAAGCGGTCTGTGTACCCTCCATCTACCCCGGTACACAGACCCTCTGTCTACACGGGACCGGAACGCAGTCTTTCTTTCCCAATCAGCTCCAGTCAGTTCTGATGGAAGATGATCACGGTTACTGGACAGGGGCGGGAATTGTCACTGCCGACGTCTAACTGCAACTAAACTGCGAGGCCTTCTCGGGCGACGGCGGCCGGCGAGAACTTTTCAGATATCTTCCCGTGTTGAACATTGTCTAACCTGTGTTATGTACATCTCTCTCTTTGGCGAGCCTCGTGTATGCCCGAAACTGTGGGCCCTCGCATCGGCAAGTTGATGTGGCGCACAGGGTTCTGAGAAAGAAGAAGCTCACTTGGGAGAGATGTCACCGGGCGCCGCATCTAACAAGATGGAAGATGACGGGAGACTTCGAATATCTTCCACTTACCTCACATGCCACTCTATGCTCCCGGCAGGTTGGTGACCACCTGGGGCACAGGGTTCATGCCAGCAAGCATGCCGGTCTCAGTACCAGACTGCCACGACATCCTAATTTGGGAACCCTGTCGTGACAGTCACTTAGCCGGTCCTTTCCGCTATGATTTCCGGGATTTAACCAACTTGAGCGAAAGTAGGGTTGGACACGGGTCAACCCGCGGGTACTAGACACCCAACCCGTACCCGTGTATGCCCGAAACTGTGGGCCCGCGCATCAGGACGCACAAATTTTTCCAATGCCGGACGTATTCTCCTCTTCTTATAGACAACAGCAGAAAGGCGAATGTAAAGCTAACAATGGTTTGGCTGGGGCTCCATTATTGCAAGGAACACACACGTCGGCGACAAAACAAAGGCACTGAGCGTTGGGCTGCAATTGCGTCAGTAACGATAGGGGGAATATCGAGCAGGATAGAACTTACAAGGTCGGAACCGCGTAGATAAGTGCGGCTTGGAAAAGGCACAATCCAAACGGCGGGCTCGACACAGACCACGACCTCCGCTCCCGAGGCAAGTGAGTTACGGCCGCAGGAAGCAGTTTTACCTGCCAACGAACTAACATATCAATCATCCCCGGGCCGCCGCCCCCGGCGGCCGATGAGATCCACAGCACAGGACCCTCTTCTGTCTCATATTGACGAGAGTATACCAATGAATGGGGAAGCTTGCTTCCCCATAATTTTCTAAAGAGAGAGATAAGACCAACTTGTTTTTCATTTCACCCAAAATCAAGTTGTATTCATCTGAATCCAAATTGAAAATGAACCAACTTCCTCTGTACAACTCGAGTCTTCCGAGGTGGTGTTCTGAATATACTAGAGGAGGGGGAAGGGCTGAAAATGCTAAGTCCGAAATCACATTTGGCGCCATCAGCCAAATCAGGAACCGGTTGTTCCAGTCGTTCCCGGAGCACCGATCTTCTTGTCTCGTGATCGGTGCGTGGGAACAGACTGGTCGCGAGTCTAGCATAACCTTATTCAAATTGCACATTTTCCAACGCGTGACTTTGTTGCACATTTTCAAACACGTGATCTTATTGCACACAAGGGCGGAATTGATGAAGTTGCAAGTAAATTGAAGTCACTGGAGCCGGTTTAGCGATTGGATTAGTACCTCGGAAACTTTAATGGTGAGCAAAAAGCAGAGTTTGGCATTGTGTACACTTTTATAGGCATGCACACGCTTTAAAGTTGATCATGGGGCCAAAAGCCCCGAGGAAGCGCCATTTATTGAGCGCTTCCAAAGGTCTGGACCCAGCGCTTCCAAAGCCTCGGGCCTGATCTCCCAAAAGCGAAGTTTCAATGCTTCAGACAGACACCCTTCACTCTCTTTATAAAATAGCGTGTGTCCGTCTGTCTGAAGCCTTTTAAACTCCGTTTTTGGCACATCTGGTCCGAATCTTTGGAGGCGCCCGCAAATTAACCGTTCTTCTCTCTCTTTATAAAATTAAGCATGTCCGAAGCCTTTAAACTCCGCTCTAGGAACTTGGAGCCCGAACATTTGGATCTGTCAATTCTTTGACAGATCGCGCAGCCTGCCGGGCACGTTGCGCACTAAGGACCAGCAAGTCAAATGAAGCGGGGAGATCCGGGCGCTCAACCGTGCGCTAATCAGCGGAATTTGACGCGCACTAATTGTCGCAAAAGAAGTTGTGCAAGCAACAAGAAAAAAAGTCAAATGAAGCGGGGAAATCTGGGCGCTCAACCGTGCGCTAATCAGCGGAGTTTGACGCGCACTAATTGCCGCAAAAGAAGTTGTGCTTTTGGACAGATCGCGCAGCCTTCCGGGCAGTTGGCGCAGTAAGGACCATGAAGCCGGGAAATCCGGAATTTGACGCGTACTAATTGCCGCAAAAGAAGCTGTGCTTTTTGACAGATCGCGCAGCCTGCCGGGAAGTTTGCGCACTAAGGACCATGAATCGGGGAAATCTGGGCGCTCGGCCGTGCACTAATCACCGGAATTTGGAAGCTCCAGACAGCCAGACACTAAGTACCGCAAAAGAAACTGTGGAGTAGCGCCAAAACGGGCGAGCCACTACGCAAGTTGCGGCGTGCTTAATTTTATAAAGAGAGAGATATTGTATGGAAAGAGCCTTTATTGTAATTCATTGTCCAAAAGCTTTCAATGTCCACAAGTAGGAGCCGGCGCGAAGCGCCGGCAACTGCTTGTTAACGAAATGGCTCCTCGGCTGTGCTCTTTCCCCATATATCCATGCTCTTTCGCTCTTCCTCTGCTCTTCGTCTCTGCTTAGCTCCATCTGTCCTCAATTTCTCGTGCTTTACCACTGCTCCACCGGCCTTTGTTGCTCCATCTGGCCAAGTCACGATTCTATTTCCATCCCGACCCCATTAGGTCCGTTCAACCTCCCCACTTCTTCAACTGTTCACTGCCCGAACTGTGCCGCAGTATGCACAGTCCGAAATCACTCAGCAGATCGGCCTGCAGTTCTCTTTTGGCAGGTTTTGGCAAGTCGCAGTTCAGCAACTGCTGCCTGGGCTGCAGTTCATTTCCATTATAGTAGATCCGGCCGCAATGTATGCTTCCAAACATAAATAGCGCGGTTTTCCTGACCCCAAGCCCCGCACTTTTCGCTCACCCTCCTCAACTATCCTCAAAACTACTGGGTCCGGACTCTGCTTTCTCTGCACATGTTCAGTCGCTGCTTGGGACTGTTGTCTGATCTGGCTCATCTTGGAAATGGCTGGTTGCTCCGATAAATTCACCTGGCGCTGCCATGGGCAAAACCATTCTCAGCTGATGCTCTAATGGGTTTCTCATCACACCTACCCTCAAAGTATTCGCGATTCCGCGACCGGAATGACAGCTGGATGGTTATGACGAGTCCCGTGTGCTTCCAATCACCTTCCAGAACGTGTTTCACAAATTCCTGGTGCCTATGGAGGTGTGCAAAATGTAAGTAGCCTGATAAAAAAATTGCTCTTGACAGCCGAAGAGTCACACGTCGGATTCCTTGGACTTGCTCACTTTCTGCCGCTGATGTGACACCCAAATCGGGAGATTTGATGGCGGCAGATGGACGACAACTTGCTCTTTTCAAAAAATTGCATTGAAATCTCGTGGGCAACGGTAAATAGGGACTGGAACGGAAAAAAAGGCTTTGGAATTGTTTATGTCTCTCCACGTCACAGCGAGAAGGCAATGAGGCTGAACGGGGCAAACGTGTGGGGTCGGAAGATCAAGGTTGACATTTACAGGTGGCAGCGCAGTCTGAGACTGTTGGTTTTGGAATAGAAATGTGCTTGCATTGCGGGAAATAGACCGATTCCGCAATCGCGCCAAGTCGGCATGTTCAAAAACCGCGCAAAGTCCGTCGGCCGAAAAAAACCGCGCAAAGTCCGAAGGTTGAAAAATCGCACCAAGTCGAAACCGCGCAAAGTCGGCAGATTCCAAAAACAAAACCGGCGAAGTCGGATGTGCATGAGTCAGTGTTCAATACCGGAAATCTGTGCAACGGTAATTGAAACTTCAACAGTATTTCTCGCAATGCAGCTCGAATAGGCTCGTCCGTTTGATATTCCATCAACTCTGTGATGGCATTGTCAATTTCCTTGCCCTCAATTTGTGTTTAGTACTTCGTACTCATGTGATTTGGTTCTAGTGCAGAGGACCAATTCGCATGTAGTTGTACTCAGTACCATTGTGATGTAGTAGCTGTGGCTTGACTTGAATTTCATTGGACTTGGTTTCTTATTCAGTGTGACGCAAGGTTACCAAAAAGCAGGTATGATATTATTCGGCCAATATCCGAGACAATATTCGGCCATTATTCCGTTGGGATAGGCTGTATTTTCAGAATATTGGCCGAGCGTTATTTCGATAAAATCTGGCCAATATTCAGCCAATACAACCTGTATTGGCCACATTCTGGTCGCAAAAATTTTGGCTCAAACTCCGGTGCCTCCCCATTTTCAAATTCTGGGGATTTTATAGCATGATATCATCGACTTTCTGTCCGCCCACCTCTTGAACTTAATTGCTAGTCGCGGGTAACTTACGTTACCTGTGATTGTATCATGACAGCGGGACATCCGGCCCGAGCTGATTGTCACGTAGGCTGTCCGCCAACTCAATCGAATGATGGGCCACACTCGACCACAGAATGAGTCTCCGTTTTCCTTACAGGCGCTATTCAGCAGCGGTGGCCTTGCTAGCATCCCGTGGAATCTCGACTAATAGGACGGGAACTGTTAACTTTGTGCGCAGACTTCTACAGGGAGGTTGAAGTTCTTTTTCTACGTTTTGTTCGGGAAGTAATGCAGTGGCGTGTCTCATCACAACATGTTAACAGGGGCGCACAGATCCATCGGTCCTCGTTCAATGTTATCCCAACGGCGTTGATCCACTCCAATTGCTCATTGAGGCAAAACGGGAATGCAATATCCTCGTGAGTTGTGTTTGACGATGCTGGGGCTATCTGAAAGGGTTTTGTCCAGATTGAAGAGAATACGTCATCGTCCATCTTAGCAGCTAGCGTCAGGCTCATAGCCGATGTGGAACCTGGTAGCAAGAGCCGGCGCGAGACAGATGACGGCTCGATATTGCGCCCCACCGCGCCCTACCCACCGGAATCTGGCGGCCACAGTAGCCCCCGCGGGGGTGGGCCGGCTGGTAAGGGAATGAGCGAGGAGCACACTCTCCGTTTTGCGAACGGGAACCTGACTCATACTTGGCTCCCCTTGAAAGGAGAGCAACCTACACTCAATGATTGGGAATCCTTTGTGATCGACCATCAACGCGAAAGACTTTATAGCTACGGCGGTGTACGTCCATACGACAAAACCATCACCCCGACGTCGGACTTCCACTGTCTGGATCTGAAGACAATGGAGTGGAGAAATCTCTGCGTAGATCCCTTCAACTAACTGTGCATGCTCGACATCTTCTCACCCCTTCCATTCGCAGCCTTTACTCCGTTTCCGTCACCTTGCCGTTCCTTCCCTCACCAAAGAAGACCAATTAGAGTTCAAGAAACTCCCGACTTTGATGGAGCCAGCGAGCGCCCTCATTTCACTGAGTAGTGGGACATATATGTTTCTCTTTGGCGGGCATGATCCCGAATCCCAAGCGCCAACAGCTAATCTGATTGCCATTGATCTTGACTTGTTCATTTGGTGGTACACCGACGTTCGCGGAACCCCCATCATGCCTCGAATGTCCGCGACTATGGTGGCTATCAGAAATCAGCTTTTTATATTTGGCGGTCGGACGCAGTGGAACGATGGACTCTCCCGCAATCGCCACCTACTCAATTGCAATCTACAACCCGCAAAGCCAGTGGACATGGGCAATTTCGGACGAATCCATGCCTACCGAGATTCCTCCGCTGGGATACGGCATACAAGCCATACCTATAGACGATGGGGGGAAGATCCTACTTACACGAGGGTGGGTCGATAACACTGAAGTGCGTCGTATGAATGACGGGATTCCGATGGTCACTGACCCTCGCAGCCGTTTAACCTCTCTGGGGACACTATCATCCTCTTCCATACCGAAAACTATACAATCGAGTTCGCGAGCGGGACCACGGGCAATTTCCCAAGTGGAATCCGGTGGCATCTAGTGGGTTCAATAGCGGGCCCGCATCTTTCCCCTTCAGTCGTGATCGCTGCCTGGGTCACTCACAATGACATGGATGACGTCCTGGTCCCAGAGATATGGAAGTATTTCCTTCCGCCGGTTGGGCGGATTCGTTGCCTGAATCTTCGGGAGACCTTTTGGGATCTGAAACTCGACTTCCAGTCCTCCGTCACGGCGGGAACCCGGATGCTGCTGTTTGGGAGCGAGGAGGGTCATGATGATGAAGCTGAAGGACAAGAGGACATCGAGCGGCGCTTGCCCCGGTGGGATGTCGCCATCAAAATTTCTGGACCGTCGGAGCGCGGGTCGACGCCCCCTCCTGGGTCAACTGCAGCAGGTCAAGACAACAAAGAGTTGAATGCTCCACGAAAGCGGAAGGGGGCGGCAAAGGTACGTGTGGTGCATTTGTCCGGCGTACAACTTACCTCACATTACTCTCTCAGCCTGCTGCAAAACCCAAAGCGCCTGCAGCCGCAAAACACAAAGGCAAAGTTTCGGATGCGGCTGCCAACGCCGGCTCTGCGAAAGCTACAGCACCCATATCCCGAAAAAGCGGCTCGGTGGCAGCATCAGCGTCCCGCTCGGAGAAAACACGATGGCGGCGATCAGGATGTGCTCGCCGGCGGCGGCGGCGGCGGCGACAAGCTCTACTGCGTCTGCAAGACCACGTAAGATGAGGGTCGGTTCATGATTGCTTGCTACAAGTGCGTGTTTTGGCTTCTCTGTAGCCACCGTTGTTGAACCAATGCATGTAGGTGCGATGAGTTGTACCACACTCAATGTGTCGATGTGCCCGATCTGGACGTCGATCTGGTCGATCAATTTTTTTGCCCCCCTTGCATCCAAAGTAATGTCTTGAATACTCGCCCATTTCCCGTTTTTGAACGTCGTGCAGAAGCCCCCAATCTTTCAATCAAGACTACGTACAGACTGCGCTGCCGCTACGGCCTAGAGCATCCTGAACCGGACTCGCCGAAAGCATGCCATAAACCTGCCCACAGTGCCTTTTCCAAGTACTGCTCACCAGAGTGCGGCTTTAACAACATCAAGAAACGCATTGACATGTTCACGAAAAACGGGGGAAAGAAAGAGTTACTCTGGGATAGCGTCAAGGATGCGCAGAAGCGGGAGGCAGTCGTAATCGTGCACGAGGTTGTTCCGGCTGTTGAGGGTACCGAGGGATGCATGAAGGAGAACGAGAATACCGATCCTGCTCTCGTCGTGACCACGCGCGTCAAGCCACCAACTATGGTCAAGATCGAGTGGGAGCTGACGAGTTTGAATGCGGTGCTGGATGAGATTCTGACGCTGCGCGAGGACCTCCAGGAGGGGTTGGAGATTGTTTTTTGGCGGGCACGACTGCTGGAGCTCGCGAGGGAGCGTGCGGAACACGTAGGCCAATGCGGATGGGACCAGCGGCTTTGTTTCGGTGCAGACGAGTGGGCCGAGTTTGGAGCGGCTGTCTTGGACAGTTACAACCAGGAAGCACATATGCAGGTCGGTGCAGAGAACTGGTGGTGTATTGAGAGCGAGCAATGCGAGCGTCATGCTGGGTATGTACCTTTGCTCTAAGCCAAATCACTGTTTACTAACTCGGTTTCGAAGTTGGCAAACGATCCGGGCCAATGACATCAGCAAGGAGAAAGAGAAGAAAGAGGAGGCCCTGTTCAGACAGACCACTCGGGAACGCGAAATCCGCAAACGCATCGAAGACATTTTTGAACCATTCAATCGCTCCTGTGTTGACCCGACCGCCGCACCGCTCAAAGCCTCCAAGGTCGTTAATGATAATGCATTAGATGGGGATAGAAAGAAAGGAAAGAAGAGGAAGAACTCGTCTTAATCCCTCTGTATCTTTCTTTCGTGACTTTGCTTTTTGTCTGCTTTCTCTGTTGAACATCGCTTTCGAATTGCATACATGTACTAGCAGTACTGTACCAGCGTGTATGGAGACAACCGCGCCGGAGGCATTACGAAAACTTTAGATTACGACATGGCAACCGACAGGTGCATTGCCTACATCCAGTTCGGTCAGTATATAGCCTAAAATATCGACTTTCGGGAGCTCGTTGGCAAACCTTCTGGCGAAAATATGGCTGTGGCTGTTTGGAAGATGGTCGAGGAATTCGGACTGATCGGGCGGGTAAGGATTTTATTTTTCTATCGCATTGGCCCTAAAAACTCACAGCTTTCTCCTCAGCTTCGGCCCTCTCGCGAAGATCCCCCTTGTTCTCGACTCCAACTCCCACCACCCCCAATGGGACCTGAATACGAAGACGCCGATGTGTGAAGACGACTTCAAGCTGCACGATCTCCTTGTTGCCCACCGTCTTCTACTTGTAACGCCGCCTGATGTTCCAACGCCTACCTCCGGAAATATAATGGATCTCGGCTTCTGTTCGCCGTCTCTCTTTATGGCTGTCGATAAAAACCGCAAAATGGCTGTTAATGGTGGACAGGAATGCCATCAAATCGACTGCCACACACTCAATTTCGCGTGGAATATTGCGCCGGGGATGCATCTGGCTTGGATTGGTCCAGGAAACCTTAATTCAGTCAAGTGCTGCCATTTCCCTCCAAATGCCAGCGCAAAAACCGCAAAATGGTTTTTAATGGTGGACGGGAATGCTATCGATTGCCGCACGTTTAATTTCGCGTGCACGGCCCTGCCAGAAAATGGCAAATGGCTGTCAATGGTGGACAGGAATGCCATCAAATCGATTGCCACACGCTCAATTTCGCGTGGAATATTGCGCAGGTGGTGTCTATGGCTGTCTATGAAGTAAAATCCACCCCTACACGTGGTACATGAAGCGTTATCGTGGAATACGACAGGCTGAACATTCCCCTCCGGTTGGGAATTCCACTGACCCAATTCCTTCCGAGTAAATGACGCTGTTGTCCGCGAGCCGGATTGGTACGCGGTGTTTTGAGTAGGAGGCAATTTTCTCGGAGTGCAAAGCCCAGACCGCATATCCGGCTGCCTTGTACGGGTTAACGATATCCAGGTTCGTCTCTCGATGGCCTCGTCCAATTTTCCGTCGCGGATGGAGAATATTTTGAAGATTTTCGTTTGCCGTGTCTACCGATGTGTTCGATGGCAGTTGAGTTAGCATCTTCCAGTGCCAAGGACGGTTAGGCAATGTAAATTACAGCCATTGGCAGTACCGAAGGCGCGAACGCAAAAATAGCCATTTTGGGCAAGTTCTGATCCCCGCGACCGATTCCCTCATATCTCCATGAGTTTTGCACAGATTGAGCTGAATCATAGGTAGATAATTCCGACTAATTCAGGAGCAATTAGTGATAGAAAAAAGACCAGAAAACTACCATATTCTTCTATCCTCCTGCAATTGAGGCTCTTCCAATTGCGGCATCAGTCATTGCAAATCTCTGAGGGCAAAGATCTACCGTGTGTACCACCACAATGTGTGCTGGCCATTTCAAGAAATCAAACAGACCACTCTGCAGGATAGGGGAGGATGGAGCCTCACGGAAGTAATAAACCGTCTCCCGCGCCCGCATATGTAGTGAGTCGGCCTCGTCGTCCGACCTCGTAGTGCATTATCTCTGTTCGTGACATCGGTACACGATACACTTCCTATTTTCCATCTCCATGTTCTTTCTGCTCGAGCTATACCTGGGGAATCCGTGCAAATTGCTTCTGCGTCGACATGATCTGATTGATCATCTTGATTTAACATCGCTCCTTGTCATCCCATAATTTGAAGCTCACCCCGGAAAACATGTCGACTTGGAGAGCATGAAAGCAGATACCGCTCCCCTCCTTCAACGGACCCTCAATTTACGTTTTATACGCCACACGGCACAATTTCATGGACATATTCTAGATTCTCAAGAATTCCACTACTCGACTTCGCTGCACCTTCCTTGGCGGCCGCGTAAGAATCATACTATTCGCCATGCTGCCCCGCCAAACCAAACGCCGCCCTCCGGTTATCTGGAATCCCACCTTGAATCTCAATTAATGTCCATGATTTGTTTCACGTACCCAACCGGAATCAGGCCGCTCGAGTCGCCTCTGTCTCGTATGCATTCCTAAACAGATAAGGCTCCAACCATTTAGTTTTCGTTTACGAAAACCCGTAAACTAAACGGAAACGGTTAGGAAACGTGTATAAACCGTTTAAAAGCGTTTATAAACGGTATTTTCCACATCTTTCCCACACTGCTAAAGTAAGGAAGAATCGAGGTCCATGGTTTCGCCGAGATGCCCGAGCATCATCAAACATTGCCGGCTTGAGAGTAGACGGTGAGCAGCCGGCTCATTTTCAGTGCCTTGCGTTTAACATTCCGCTTCCGGACGACCTGTCCTTCCTCTGATGGACTTTCAATGTTGCCTGCACGGCCCCCACCTTGCCCCTAGATCTCGGCCAGTAAGATTTTTGTTCTCTTTCTGCCTTTACGACTTGGCAAAAAAAGTACAATAAGTATGATTTGAGTGACAAGAATTTAAAGAAAATGATTTTTTCTCTTCATTTTACATACCCGTGCAACTGCCGGAGCGAAGCGAGGGCACATCTTGTGTACAGCAGGGGACAATCAAAGCCCGCCTATCATGTAGCATGAGAACGGCTCTTTTTTAGGTAAATCTGAGCCCAGAATCAGAATCAGCTCACCGAAAGGAGCCTAAAAACATACCTCCGAAGTTTTTCCCACGAGGGATTGGTTTTTCTCAAATTTTCGACCAAGTTGAACGAAATTATGTGTACCCCTTTTGGACCTCTGGAGGTTGATTAGTGCCGAACCTTACGGAAATTACATATCAGTATTTTGGAACCTTTTAGCAACCCATCAAGGTGGGATTTCTGATAAATTCATGTTTCGGTGTTGTTTCCGGATCAAATAATTGGCAGATCAAATCATTTTTTCTGCCAAAACGGCTCGATAGAATGATTAGTTTTTTGTCGGAATCATGCCCAGCTTGTCAAAAGGAGTCGATTGGCGATTTTTTACGTTATTAGAGAGTTTGCGGTAGCTACCGGGAGCCACCCGGTGGCTGATCGGGCATGCGGTACCGGTGGCTGTGGCTGCTGATCTGGTGGCTGGGTGTATGATGTCGCTATCTAGACTCGTAACCAGTCTGCCTACGCCGTTCTAACAAGGCAGGCTTGTTGCCGTAGGCAGACTGGTACTTCTCGGATGTGTCAATCGAGCTGGGGCGGAGTTTCAAATTAAGTTAGTGAGGGCCGATGACGCAATGATGCAATGAGCTGCGGCAATTCCGGAGATCACGGTCCGAAGTTGATCGCCACTAAAACTACCCTCAGGTTTTACGGTGTTCTGTCCCACAAATACAAAATGTAAGGAGGCAAAATTGGAGGGATACAATTTTAATTCATTTTCCTCACTTCAACCAAAAAATAAGCTTCAAAATTGAGCACAAAATGAGTAAGATTTTTAAAAGGTCACTTGAATTTCAAACTCCGTGACAGCCCTTTTGACGGCTCCGAGAAGTACCAGCCTGCCTACGGCAACAAGCTCGCCTTGTTAGAACACCGTAGGCAGGCTGGTTACGAGCCTAGTCGCTATCCTTCTTAGCGCCGTCGCCCTCAGCATCATTATCATTCTCCTTGTAGTTAGAGTCTGTATCATCATCACTATCGGGTTGTTGACTGCCAGCTGGCTCTACAGGAACGACATCATCTTGTTTTGCCGTTTCGCACGCATTGAAACTGGCATAGTGTAGAGGGATGTTGGTTGATGTGGTGAAGAAACAAAGGTGGAGTGGTGCAACGTCATACACCCAGCCACCAGATCAGCCACAGCCACCGGTACCGCATGCCCGATCACGGGTGGCTCCCGGTGGCTACCGCAAACTCTCTAATAGGGTCACACGTTTAAAAAGTTACAGGATTGTGTTAATATTTGAATAGGGTCATGCATTTGAAAATGTAAAGCCCTGATTGGCCGCTGGGGAGGGCAATAATGCTTCCGAGTGGATTCTGAATAGCCTAGGGGCTCAAGCAGCGGGGATAAAGGCCCCAAGAGATACCTGAGCGCGACCGATGAAAAATTTTCAAGCTGTACGACAGTAAACTGCCCAATCCGCTCCACGGTCGGCCCGAAGTCGCGGGCAGTTCCGAGAAAATTCGCAATCTGAGCTCGAGACGAATACTTGGTAAGTAGTCAAGAGATGGGGATAATCTAGCAGGGACAGCCATGGCGCGGCCTGAGAGCATGCCGTAACCGAGCCTTGACTAAACTGGATGGTCAACCCGTTCTCACCGGTGTACAGATTCAGTCCGGCAAGGCCAGACAAAAGCCGATACAGAGGGTCATCTGTACCATGCTTCTTTTGCATGCATATCAGGTACAGCGCTGCTCTGCGACCGCCATCGCCGTCCGAGGCTATAGACTTTATTTGACCATGCTTGGTATGCGCCCGACCGAATCTGACCTGCCCTCGTCGTCGGTCCTGGTACTTTATCCGAATTTTCGGACTGGGATGGCCGCCTGAAACGTAATTCTTTATCCGAATCCGGGCTGGCATTGGGCGAACTTTGGGCATTTTTTATCCGAATTCAAATTTTCGGTGGGCAGGCATTTGGCCTGGTTGTTGGGGGTCCTGAACGATCCCACAGATGAAGCAGCTTCTCAAAGCAGGGGCGAGCAGTTTCACTCAGCATCGATTCACGAGCCAAGCAACAGGGATTCGGTGGGATGGTTCCAGTTTGGAAACCATTTAGGGGAGCCTCGCAGGACGGCGGGAATCTCGCGAACTGCATTTCTGTCGCGAGCAAAATCAAACAATTGTAGGGGCAAAGAGAGTGAAGTAAAGCAAAGTAGTAATGTGAGCTTATTGCCTCGCAAGATTAAGATCACCGGGTCTGACAGGCGAGTCAATTTCCCTCGACGGTTTCCGGCGGTTCTGAGGAGATATAATTGAAATCTGCTTCGGTGGGGGACTTGGACTATTAAGCGGCGGAGTCCGCGCTGGCGAGGTAAGTGGTGGAGCCTGGTGGAGCCGGCGAATATTCCGATGAGTCGGAGTCACCGCCGTTATCAAATTCAAGTTGATGGAAAATTTTCGTCATTTGAGCCGGCTCCGTACTCCTCTCCCCCTCCCCCCATGCCTGAACGGGAAAAGCGAGCGACCTCCATTGCCCGCCCTGGCGATATCGTGAACAAAGCGAAGCAACAACGACGCAGCCGTGAAGAGATTGATCGCGACAATCTGGCGATTGCAGAAAGAAAAGCAAGACGAGAGCCGCGGAGAAGAGAAAGCAAGGCATTGGACGTGTCGCAGCAGCGGAGAAAAAGATCCGCCAGAACGATGAGCATGCTCGGTCGTCTGCTGCCCGCCCTGATCTTGTCACAGCTCAGCTCAAGCGCACCGCTGTGCCGAGCAGCGGGGACACATGGCATAGCAGACAAATCACTACGTTCCGCTGTCGAGGTCCGCCCGGGTCTGGCTGGGTCTGGTCAGCCGATCACAGGCTGTGCGTAGCCGGCCGCACACGGCAGCACACGGTCTGTCTGATCGGCTAGCCAGACCCAGCCAGACCCGGCCAGACTTCGGCAAGTGTGGCTAGCCGACGTCGGAACGTAGTGAATGGGATCCGAGTCAAACGAGTCGGCCCGGAGCTCCTAAAGCAATTGAGATTAGGGCAAGGATGTGAGCATCATTAGGGGTGTTCAAAGTAAACGACCTTGGTGCTTTTTCACTTTTCGAACACTTTTTCGCTAAGCGGTGTTTCGGGTGGGAAATCGGCGAACTTCGGCACCACAACTGATGTGATGCGAGATGTACCCTTTTGGGATACCCCCTATCACTTGACTAGATGGCATGAATTCTCATCGATAGCGCGAGAATCGAACCGCCGACCGTCCCGTTTTGAACGTTCCAAATCGGGAAGCACACAAAAAAAAATCTCATTTGTCTCAAGGTTTTTTTGAACAGCTGTAATCAACCAATGTTGGTGGTCGGCAACACTGCTAAAAATCAGTGATGAAAAACATGGTATTGCCGCATTTGGAAATAAGCTGTGTTTCAGTGCCTTTTAGAGCCTTGGCATAGCTCTGCCCGCCAGATTATAACTCTATAAACACAAGGAATCTCGTATAATGTTGGCAGTACCAAATATGTGATAAATAGTGCCCAAACGTCCTATCATTTCCGAATTTAAATAGCAGTTCGCCTTCGGGTGCTGGTACCAGGGCAACCAATCGGTCGCATCAGGAAAAATTGGTTGAAGCAGCGCTCGGAGCATTCCGGCTGTCACAGAAATTCCGCAATTTTTTTGAGGCGTTGAATTCAACAGGGAGGTTCAAACCGAGCCCCTCGAAAAGTTATAGAAAAATTAACCCAGAAGAACTCGGTTACCAAGGCAACCAATCAGTCGCATCGGGAAAATTCGGTTGAAGCGGCGATCGGAGCATTCACTGCATTCCGAGGGTCCGTAGACCAAGGGTTAGTCTACCCCCGTAGACAGATGTAGACAGACTTTGAGCTAGACGTACCTTGTCTACATGTGTCTACATGTGTCTACACCCCTTGCTGGCGGGTTGGTTTCTCAGTCTTGTTTGCGGAACTGTGTCGAGCACCAAATGCTATTCACACAACGCCGTGGCGCATTCCGTAAGGCAACGTAAGGCGGTGATTCCCGTGATGTGGCAGTTCCGAGTGATCTGAGTTGACATGATGCGGTGGGTCAGTAAAAATTTGCATTCTTCTTGGTCAGTTAATTTTTCTCATGAAGCCACACTACTTCAGGCATTATAAACATGACTACCTACTACTATACCTACGGAGGTTGGCTCGATGTTCGCAAAGACTGCGCCGAGCACTCCAGAAGCGCCCTGACAGCTGCCACATCACGGGCATCACACCTTACCCTGCCTTATGGAATGCGCCACGGCGTTGGGTGAATAGTGTTTAGTGCCCGAGCACAATCGAGACACCAGAGGAGGCGGCAGAGGGCGGCAGGGAGTCCCTGGGAGTAGGGACAGTGGTAGACCTTGGTAGACACACATAGTCTACCCGGGGTAGACAGATGTAGACCGACGATAGACCCAGGTAGACCAAAAATAGTCTACGTGGGATAGACACACTCAGTTTACGTAGTAAACTGATGTAGACTGACGTAGCCTCACGTAAACAGGGTCTGTCTACGGGACCTCGGAACGCAGTGATTTCGGCCGTCACAGAAATTCCACGATTTTTTTGAGGCGTTGAATTCAACAGGGGGGATCAAACCGAGCCCCTCGAAAGTTATAGAAAATTAACCCAGAAGAACTCGGTTACCAAGGCAGCCAATCGGTCGCATCGGGAAAATTCGGTTGAAGCGGCGATCGGAGCATTCCGGCTGTCACAGAAGTTCCACAATTTTTTTGAGGTGTTGAATTCAACAGGGAGGATCGAACCGAGCACCTCGAGAAGTAATAGAAAGATTAACCCACCAGAACTCGGATGCCTGGACAACCAATCTGCCACGCCATACTAGGTTAGGCCTGGGAAAATTCTGAGCGAGTATGCTCAGACTGGCTATCACCTTGCAATCAACCACGAAAAATTAGGTCTCCATACCAGGCCACGTTTTTTGCTGGCACAATGGTTGCCATTGATTCAGGGAGTGACAGGTTGCCCGCAATTGATTCGACAACACCACCTCCGCGAGTATGGAGAGCTTTCAAAAAGAACTAGGCCAGCTGCAAAAAAATCTGAACAGACAGTTTTGCACAGAATTGCGCTGGCTATCCCATCATTTTTGAATTTTTCAAAAAGGACTTGTGCATTATCTGTTTCATTTCTTCGAAATTCGCGAAGTTCACTGTCCTCTTCCAGTTCTTTCCCCAGTTTCGCCTCTCCAGCGCTAGCCTTGGCCATGGGTTGTTTTCGGCAACAGATAACGATTCTTAATCGTCATCTCGTTCAGCTTCCGGTAATCCTGTACCGGACGAAGGGTTCTGTCCTTCTTCTTAATAAAAAAGAATGCTGATGCCATGGGTGACTTGGATGGCCTAATCCGTCCGCTTTTGAAGTTCTCCTCGAGAAACTTGTTAAGCTTTCCCTGCTCATCCAGCGATAATGGATAGATTTTGCAATCTACAGCCTTAGATCCTGGCTTAAGTTCGATTGCATGGTCCCACAGCCTTTTGTCCGGTAGAGAGTCGAATGACTCTTTGGCGAAGACTTTGATAAAATTCCTATATTGCTCCGGGCTCTTGTCTTCAGTCATTTTCTCCTTTTGGGCCGACGCCTGTTCAGCCATCTGCTGAGCCTGCGAGCACGAGGTTGCTCAATCGCATGTGCGAAGTCGATCAACAGGATCGACTCGCCTTCTTCTAGTTCATCCTTCCCAACACCGGTTTGGGACTCCGTTCCGGACATATTACATTCCTCCGGACATCGGCTAAATATGATCTTCCGGTCTCACCAGTTGATCTCCGGGTTGTGTTTAAATAACCAATTGTATCCGATAAATAGTCGGGCTTTCCCGAGACTTGTGATAAGGAATCTTTGTCTTTCACGGTGTGGTCCCAAAGACATGATCAACTCTACATAATGAATGATGCGTCCCTTGGTATGTCACGCTTTTGGCGTGTGAAGGCATACATGATTTTTGTGGCCATCTTTTGGTCCGATGGCCTCACTCTTTGGGACAGTATTGTACCTTGAATGGTGATCTATGCTGCCGAATTATGATTTGGACAGAATTCCATCGAAATACGAGTGTGACGTGACGTGACTCAAGCGTGACTCTATGTCAACCGTTGTTATATTTTGTGTTTCTATTCAGTTTCTGAACACAATTAACACTAGAAAAATACCAGGAAAATTTCTTGAGCTATATGAAACCTTATAAATGCATTTGAAGTGCCTGATCACACTGGGGACCTGGGATGAACACAAAAGTAATACTATTTTATTTATTTCATTTCAACTGTCGTTAAGTTCAAAATCTATGCACTTGTATAGTATTCCTTCAACATGGTGGTCGTTTCGGCCCAATTTATCAAATACTGCCCTCGACTTGGCCAACTCGAGTCGACTTGAAGTCACTCCAAGTGACTTCACTAAGCGAAGTCGAGTCGAGTCGAGTCGAACTTCAAATCAGGGGCTCGACTTTTCGAGTTTGGGCAACATTAAATGTCGTCGCCAATCAAAAAAAATTGCTTCCGGCGCTCATCATAGCCGCGACGCGCACGACTTTCCACTGCTCATTCCACTGGAGGCCCACCAAAACTTGACCAACAACCCCACAATCTTACAGCTGTTTGGGGAACTTAGGGCGCAGCCCGTTTTTTTTTTTCTTTTTCAATGAGTTTTGCGTCGAATGGCTCTCCTGGGATCAATTCCCAACCGTTTTCCCTGAGAATATGCCCATTATCCTGGCATTGAAAGTCTGGAGGGCATGGCCTCCTATCGGGATGGGAGCCAACGCTCACAGATATTCAAGCCATCGCTTTAGCCATCTCTACCAACTTTGCCACAGCGACTGCTGCGCAGAAGGCGCAGACCGCGGGCGGCGCTTGGATGGCCCATTCTATTTACTTCATTCGCGATTCATTATTCTTCTGCATGTTTGAAAAAGCAGTCAGTTTTGCAGACCCTGGGCAGCTCATACGTGCTCTCAGATACTGGGGACTGGCTTTTCGAGGTGTTGGATAGCGCAATTACGCCCGCGCGAGTGTGCTGAAGTCTTGGTACGATGGAAGTATGAGCTCCCAGACATGTCGCGAAGCGCACTGGAATGCTCTTGATTTGTGAATCGGTGAGGAACAATTGGTCGTTCTATCGCATCGGATCTTTACCTAGAACAGCTTAATTTTTGGGTGGAGGTATGTCTCATAGGTTCTTCAAACAGAATTCAAGCAAAGTTAATATTCGAACAGCGTGTCTTCATTGATTCAGGATCCGGCGTGGTGCGCAAGGTGACGTCCAAGAGGATCCAACGGGAATTTTTTCATGTACGGCTGCCTCATCCTGTTCGGCTTTGTCCAACGAGTTTCAGAATGTTGAAGTGTCTGTCTACGAGAGACTAACGTACGTGATACTCAATGGTGAAATAATTACGCACCCATTCCGGGTGACAAGAGGAGTACGCCAAGCCGATCTACTCTCCTGCCTATTATTTGACCTAGCCATCGAACCATTAGGCAATGGGGGCAAGGAAAGTTTGCCAACGCAGCACGGCAGGCCGAGACGGAGCATGCCTCTTTTCCATCAATGGATGTGATGGCATACACCCTGGATGCCATTGTCGCAGGTGAGGGACTCGCCGTGCTTGGCAGGCCCGAGGAGAGGTGCAAAGATTACTTTGAAGACCTTGTGCATGACCTCATGTTTGAACTGCGCCCAAGCAAGAGTCTGAGCCGCATTTCGATCAGATGGATGGGCGGGGCCAATGCCACATCAATGTGGAGCTCTCCATCGGGGTCAACCTTTTCCAATACCTCTTCAAATATTTGTTTAAATCCTTGGACCAAGTGAATTGAAAAGTTACCAAGCAGCCATTGACTTCAACGAGAGCAGTTGTGGCAGTATTGCAATTTTTTCACTCACCAGGACTTGCCTGTCAACCCAACTACCTCTCCACTGACTTGGTTTCTCAGTAACCTCAGGTCTGATTTCCGCATGCGGCTTCGCACAATGCCAAAAAGCCGCATGCGGCTTGTGCGGCTTTTGCGCAAGCTCTCTATTCTTGGTTGACAAAGCAGTGAGTAACTGCTCCTCTTCTACTGCCTTCCTTACTATCTCTCGAAAACAACTTCCTATGAGTCAATTTCCTTGATTCCCGTGGCGTTTGCCTGTTCTGCTATCCGCATCGTCTTTTCTTCGTTTCTACTTAATTGTATAGTATGTCGACAACAGATTATTTTCTTGATCTTTTCTTGCCATGCTTCTTATTGCCGGAGCGAAGCGGCGGCTGGTCTTGTCTTTTGTGACTCTTATGTGACGTTGGATCAGCAAAATTCTCTCGACATCGTTTCCACGTCGAGCTCTGGCCACCCCACGTCGTCTCTCAACGCTGTCTTCTGCGGCTGCCGGTCTTTCTCCCAAATATCTCTAAGTCCGTCACTCTACAGTTAGACCAAACAACATCCAAACACATCCTTTCTTCGGCCTTTACTTCCCTTCCCTCTCTCACAGCCCCTCGATGGTCAACGGCGTTTTCAATTACACGACTGCACTCTCAGCTCCCTCTACCCCTGCTCACAGGAGCTGTGATCCAGGTGTGTCACTTGCTGCTTGATATAGTGACCGATGCTCACTCGAAGGTTTTCTAGGACCCTATTCACTTTGTTCCTTTGTTGGTCGGTGAGTGCTCATGGTTTCTTCTCTGTTTTCTCTCTCCCACTGCCTTTCCTCTCGGCATACCCGTTGACAAAGTTTGCTATATTATATATGCTTCTTGTATTTCACTGCCGTATCTACAGGGTATCGATATCCAACGTGTGCAAGCATCAAATTGAGGGCTGAAAAAAAAACTGAAAAAAAGTTGCCAAATGCGGTAGAGACGTCGAGTTGATGTTGGAGACCGACGTTGAATCGAGGTCGGCCTGTCGACCTCAAATCTACGTTGGCTCATTTCCCCCGGCTTGGGGTCAATTTGATCGCCAGACCAACGTCACGGGTTCCGACCTGGGACTCAGGTCGCTGAAAACGGTGGTGTAGGGGAGGAAGTCATCGGGATTGTTTCGACCACTAGGGTTGATGAGGTCCGAAATCTAATGGAATTTCAAGAATGCACAGGAAACTATGCGCTGGAAGATTCCCGTAAGTTCAAGTCAACGTGCCGACATTCAACGGTCAAGGTTTTACACAGGGACGCTTTTGAAAACTGCCTCGATGTTTCGGAAATCACGAACAGAGTCGGTGGTACTCGCACCGAGCGCGCGCCGCTCGGAAGCAGCTTTAAAAACTCGCGATAGATATGATCGCCAACGAGGAGAGGACTTATCACCGCCAGTCCGATATGCGCGAATTCCTTCGTATGGATGTTGGCCTCATGAAAAACACAAACAGAGATGGTTATGACTACTTTGTGAACGAGGTCGGATTGGGTGTGCATGTTTGCCCGGATCGGCGTCGCTAACCGCGTGGGAGACGAACTTTATGAGCAAATGCGGCGGGTCACGTCGGTACATAAAAGACACTTACTCGCGATAACAGTCCCGCGTGCTGTGCAGAAACGGAAGGTACGGTCAGTGTCTAACCAAAGAATGATTAGTAATCTGATTTTTTATTAAATGTTCGCAGAACGATGAAGATGGACCACCGCAACGAAAAAAAAGTAAAGAGCTGTATGAATTGTAAGTAACCCGAACACTACGCGTGAACATGCACGCACCCGAAAAAACAGTAGTCCTGTAATGAGCCACAGACGGTACTCCCTGACAAATCTTTTTGCAGTGCCTGATTTAGCTCGGGCATCTGTCAGCTTGCCGAATTACAACAGACTGAGAGGCTGTGCCGGAATCTTGTTTAAACAGCAAGACGCACCTTAAGGTCAAGAAAGACTTGAGAAATAGGTGCAGGCGTCGGGGAGAGAGTTGGGAGAGAGACAAGGTACTGTACAATTTCGTTCAAATCGGCAGTCACGCGTCACGCACCCCCCTGTCGATCACGAACTTTGGTCGATGTCACGCGTCACTCAGGCCTCTGTCGAACCTCCAAGTGGTTACACAGGCCCCAAATTGCCTAAAAAAAAAAAAAAAAGGCAAAATTTCCGGTTCAAATGCCGAAATTTTCGAGGTGTCACGCAAAAAAATCGGCGGCTGCCGAAATGTCGAATAGGTAAAATGGGTCACGTGTCACACCCCCTGTCGATTTGAACGAAACAAGATTAGTACCCGTGCCTTCGGCACGGAATCACCCCCACGGGCGGTCAGACACGGCTTGGTCCCAGTTCCATACAGACACGCCAGAGTCCAAGCCCTCCGGCGCCGCACTGCCGCTCGCTAACGCTCGCAGCGCGCGGCGCCTCGGGGTTCCGAGAGCACGGGAAATTCATGTGACTCCACGTGACTTCACGTGGTACCCCGTGATTTTCTGTCAATTCCCGTGACTTCGTGTTTTCAAGTATGGTGGCAGACGGACCTTCGTGACAAGTCTAATACCCGATTTGGTAATCGCTACTACACCTTCAGTTTCCATTGTAATGCCAAGTTAACACTGTAAATAGAGACATAAGAAGCTCTTTTATCAATGTGCCGGAGCAAAACTTTGAAAATATGAATTTATGTTTTTCACAGTCGGATTTCGCGTTTTTGATTGCGGATCACCCGGACCGGTGGCTGTGTTGCGCCACTGCCAGCGAGCTTGCAGCAAACACCATCCTCATTGCATCGCACCTAGCATGCCCAGAAAGGCCATACAGGCATCTCATGCACAGCGGGGCAGTTCTGGGAAGTTTGTGTCCAACAGCAGCCCTCAACCGAGCGGTGGATTGACTTCTGATGATGGAAATTCTGATGATGCCGCAGCATGGGAATCCGCTGCTGATTCGGAGCCCGAGGACACGCTGGATGACGAATCAGAATGGGAAGAGTGGAAGAAACTCCCACCGCCAATGACATACGATGAGAGAATGGAGAAGCGAGCTGCGCAGAGACAGAAAGCAGAGGAGAGGCGGCGGATTGCGGAGATGCATAGTGCTGAGCACCGACTAGCAGGTCCGATGGACAATCAAAAAGGTGAGCAACTCGGACATTATATTTGGCTCATTCTAATTTTTTTCTGAGGCAAAAAACGAGGCCCATATAATGTTGGTGGCCCTTCAACTCGCACGGCACAGGAGAAGCGCAAGAAGCTTAAAGAGGCCTTTGAACGTGGAAAGCTCCAAATTTCGAAGGCCGAATATGAGCGGCAGATGGCCGCACTTCAACCGAAGCTGCTGAATCCAGCCAGGAAACAGCAAACCATCGGCGACATGTTCAAGAAACGGGCTCGGGCGATCTCTGTCTCATCCGATGAAGTTGTGGAAGTGTCTCCTCCTCCCTCTCCAGCCATTCCTGCTGCTAAGCGTCGCAAGGCTGACAACAATTCGATGTCTGCTGGTCTATTGGCATCTGTGGATCTGCGTGAAGAGGAAGAGGAATCTTCCGACTCTGGCGACCAAATGTTGGCTGGTGAAATGGAACTTGCCGATGAAGATGAGACATCTCTGGAGCTGCTTGAAATCGAGGCCCGTCTGGCAGAGGGAAGTGCAGTGATAGACTCAATTGCCAAAGCCGATGAGATTGCTGAGTGGGTGGACACTGTTCTTGATGATGCTGCTCCCCTTGAGCCCATGCAACTCGAGTTTCTTGCAGCAGACTGTCTTAGAAAGTCTCGCAAGTCCAAAGACTTTTGGAGCACAGTTTTATTTGCAGCACTGGTTGATTTCTATCGCTGGATGCCTCGACTGGGTCGCTTGAGGGCTGCACTGCGTGTCGCCAAGAATCACGGCCGTGGCCCTGCATTCCAGCGTGTCATTTGTGCCCAGGCTCGTTTCTTCGAGGCAAATGGTGCTCTCAAGCCAACTCATCAGGGACAGGGACAGAAGCCAAACAGCCTTCTAGATGATGAGGGATTCTATATGGGAGTTCAACGATGGCTTCGCACTCTGGCGATTGGGACGGTAAATTATTGTGGATCTCCAACCATTCAAAGTGCATTAAGTAATAAATTTATTCAGGTCAATCCAAAAATGCTGCAGCAACATGTTAATGAAACCCTCCTGCCATCTCTTTCACTCAAGAAAAAGACGGTCTCCATCCGAAACTGCCAGCGATGGCTATGGAAACTTGGTTATCGCCGAAAGCTGCACACCAAAGGTGTATATTGGGATGGGCATGAGCGCAAGGATGTCAAGAAGCGCCGCAAGGAATATCTTGCAGAAATGGAGGCTATTGAGCCATTCTTTGCACAGTACAGCGAGCCCGATATGGCAGAAATTCTTCCAGAGCTCGGTGACGATGAGCAAGAGCATGTGGTCATCGTTCATGACGAGTCCACAGTTCATTCAAATGACTATCAAAATAACACCTATTGGCTGAAGGCCAATGAGCAGGTCCTGAAGAAGAAGGGTCGGGGTCGATTGATCATGATTTCCGCCTTCTTATGTGAGCGCTATGGGCTTCTCGATCTTACAGACGAGATGGTTGCAGAAAACGAAAAACTTGTTGCTGAGCTTCGTTTGGCCTTCACACGCTCCACGACAGCAATTTACCCAGACAACAAACCAGGTGGAGATGCCTACTGGAACATGGAGCAGATGATTGTCCAGGTAAGTTGTTCAATAATATTTTTGTGGGTTGCATCTCAATGATTAATTTGGCAGATGGCTAAAGCCATTCTGATTGCTCGTCGGCTGTTTCCTAATGCCATTATTCACTGGGTATTTGACAACTCATCTGCCCATGGGAGCCTTGCAAAAGACGCCCCCACAGCTACCAAAATGAATGTTAATCCTGGTGGTAAAGTCCCCGAAATGCGGGACACCATTATTCCCCTTGATAACCCGCATGGCTGCGGTGGACAAGTCCAAAAGATGGTTTTTGACAAGCCTCTGCCTAATGACCACCGATACAAGGAATTTGAAGGTCTCCCAAAGGGCATGAAAGTCATTCTCGCTGAACGGGGCTATACAACCAATACAGATGGTAAGCCACTGATTGGTGAATGCAAAGCATTGAAGTCCCGGAAACCACATCTGGAAGGTGCCTCTGCTGAGGAAGAGGCCTGCCTCCAGGGTGATGATGGTAATGACAGTGAGGAAGATGATGAAAGACCAGTAGACTGTTGCATGCGCAGATTACTTTCACATCAACCAGACTTCGCAGGCGAGAAATCCCAACTTGAACTGGTGTGTGCTCTTTGGTTCCCTCATTTGCTCACTTATAATTAATTCCCCAGTTAATTGAGGCCACCCCCGGAATGGTCTGCCATTTCCTTCCAAAATTTCACCCAGAGATGAACCCAATTGAATATTTCTGGGCTTGGATCAAGCGATACTATCGCGAGCGGTCAAATGGCCAGTGGCAGAAGGCCAAAAATCTGGTTGATGAGGCTCTTCTTGCCTGTCCACTGTCTACCATTCGGCGATTCTTTCGGCGTGCAAATCGTTATGCAAGTGTTTACCGTCACGGAGCAACAGGGCCAGTTGCCGAATTTGCAGTGAAGCAGTATCGGTCTCACCGTGGAGTCCAGAAGCAGGAAATGGAGGTTGCACAAGCACAATGGGAAAAAAAGATGAAATTGGGTGTTATTTAGCCTACATAGTCCGCATTTCCTGTATGAATTTTTTTTTTTCGTTTTTTGGCCCAAAATTTCGCGTTTTTTAACCCTAAGTTAGGAGTACCTCCGATTTCTCTGAAACGAAAATTTTACCTATAAACCACCCTTATGTTCCTTCTAAATCTTGAATCTCGGAAGATTCTGATGGAAAATGCAGTTTGACATAAAGGTTTGGCTGCCACCATATAGGATGCTGACGGTCGGGATCAGTGACCGATTATCACAGGTATGCCCTTCACGTGACGTTGTTTCCTTCCCACACCGAGGAAGTGACTTTCCCCGACGCAACATGAATGAAGCCACCTCGATCCCCAGAGTCCACTTCTCTGTCTGTCGTTCTGTCCTTGCTTGTCGCTGCCCAGTGACTCGATCTTGACACAGGAAGAGGGACTCGCAAATGATGAACCCGTTGTCAGACTAACGGAGCAGATTGACACGACGGCCCGCGAAGAGGGGGACGATGTTCTTCTCTTCAAGATGTGCGTGTGTTGTGCGCGATTCGTCTCAGCTCAGCCCATGCGCCCTCAGGCCGGCCAGATTGTTCCAATTCGACGGCGATGCTGCTGAATGGAAGGAGCGCGGCATGGGCGATGTCCGTTTAATTGCGCACAAAGAGTCCCAGGTCCGATTGATCATGAAATGCGGTAAGACGCCGGAAGTCTGCGTCAACCATATCAGTGAGAAACGCCATTGCAATCCATCTTTGATCTAATTTGATACAGTCTCGTCTGACATGCGACTTCATCCTATCATTGGATCAGATCGATCTTGGGCCTGGAAAGTGGCTGAAAACTTCTCTGAGAGCTCAACCGCTGCGATTCTTTCCGTTCGATTTGCGAACTCTGGCGGTATGTAAGCATGGTTACAGCACTGCCTGTCTCCGTTAATATTTATGAAGGTGCCGCTGAGTTCAGGACGGCATTTGAACAAGCGCAAAAGAAAAACGAGGCTCTATGGGTTTCAGCTCCGGCTAATGCGTCTTTTCCTGTTGACCAGGTGGAGTTCAAGACTGCAGTATATGAACAGCAATCCTTGGCAACTGCAGCAGTCAGCGTGTCCGGGAAGACGGACGTTCTTAACACGGAAGCTGGGAAGGGGAATGTTCCTAGCGCCGACGCCGACGCACGCGCGAATGTAGTGGGGTAGAATAGAATAGCGTTTTTGTATTGCTCTTTCCAATCTCACATGACGCCGACATCGTACGCGTGCGCGGCATTATTCGGCGGCTGCCGCCGTCAGCGGCCTCTGACAGTATCGTATATTCCATTAGGGACAGTCAGAGTATGCGCTTCAGATGCGCTTAACACATGTGCTTCAGATTTGCTTCAAGGATTTTCAAAGCGTGGGAAAAGCACATAAACCTTTAAGCACATCTGAAGCGTTGAAGCGCCTCCAGAGGCGCTTCACGCACGCTTCAAAAAATGTGCTTAAAGCGTTCATTTCTTGCTTGACTCCTATGTATACTATCCTACTGCGCTGACTCACATATCAATAAAATTTGAAATTTGTTCCCGCATCCAAGCTGTCGCCAGAGGAAAGCGATGAGAGGCTGTCGGTGGTTGCATGGTACGCATAGCGGAGACTTTCTACGTGGTTTTGGCATCGAAGGCGGGCTGCAGGCCGCCGACATAAGAAGATGCGACGTTGTCGGCCTTTGTTATAGCGCACATACGCCTTCAAAAGTGCCTTCTCCCGGGCTGTGCGACGAAGTGCAGGAGGCATCCGGCAAGATATGATCTCCGAACAGCCACTGTGGTGAGATAATCATATTTGAAGCACATCTGGAAAAGGGACGGTCAGAACAATCCGGTGCTTATCACACGCTTATGATGGCAAATTAAATCTTTAAGTACTTGTGAAGCACATCTAAAGCACCAGGTTAAGCGCATCTGAAGCGCGTACTCTGACTGTCCCTATTGTATGCCATCCGCTTCGTGCGCCACCGCAAATGTACAAGGATCCTAGTCAGAGTCACTGTGGCCACTGGCTTGTAATATATTAGACCCGGCGCGGCTACGCTGCGTCATCTGGGGCACACTACAAATGTGTGGTATTTGACCAAAGTGAGGCACTTGCCTGGGATGTGTCGCTCATAGAAAGGCGGAACTTGTTGCACATGGTCTATCTGCCTCGCATCAAATCTATCTGTGGACGCCATCTCGTCTATGCATCGGTATCCCCAAACTTGTTGTAGTAGTTCTTAGCAATGGACAGGCCGGGTGAAATAATCTGGGCAACATTCTCATCCTCCAAGTCATCGTCGGCCATCATGGACTCCCTGGAAGACATGAAGAGCTCAAACGCTCCGTCCAAACGTCCGCATTTCGGATCATATGGCTTCGAAGAGGTTGACTTCTCAGATATGGCAACTCTCACACCACAGCAGTGGTACTCAGAACTCTGCCTGGAAGCTTCTACATAACAGGGTGACTTCTTGAATCTTCTCACACCAAAGCTTCTAATTTGTACGGCACTAGGAGCCATTTCGCGATTGTTGAGACATCCCCAAAAATCTCACGGGGTCACGCTCACAGAGCCGCGGTGAGGCTCTCTGCAGCAGCTGCGTATTAGATTTCAGAAAGATCTGAGCTTTTTTTTCTCGCTTAGTGGAGCAGCCAACTCCAGAATCTCGACTAAGCGAAAAAAAAAGTCAAATTCTCTGATTCAAAAGCGCGCTTCAAATATTCGCCGCTTTGATGACTACCTGCAGAGGTACGAGCGTGGATTCGTATCCATAGGGCGTCGTGGGTGCAGAGGAATGAGTAGGTAATTAAGGGAGGGACGCGCCTGTAATAAATGCAGGTGGAGGGGCGATCCGGGAGAAAAAGTATTGCTGCGCCTTCCACCTTTCCGCGCAGTGCAGCGAGAGAGAGACAGTCCAACCGTCGTATCGGCGGTGGCCACGGGACATCCCGATGGGCCTGCACTCAGGCTGCCTGACCGTCCCGCCTGCAGGGCCAAGGAGGTGCAGAACAGCACGAAGGCCCGGATGACAGTGAAGCAAAGGCGGCGATGGTGACGGTTAGGCATCAAGGGTTAGAGGAACAAAATAAACAAGGCAGAGCTTCGGCATGTCGGCATCTTCCGCTTCTCCCTTTTCTTGGCTTCCTCCCACGTTGCCGATAATGCTACTGGCGCCGTTAGACGACCCGGTTCGCGTAGCATGGGGAAACCTGCAAGCAACCCAGTCAGTGCGGCTGCAGATTGGCCTCCGCACCGACGACACGGTGGTCGAGGCGTTATTTGCCCAGCGAAACGCCAAAGGGCGCCATTATGGTCCGCAGCGGTACCACCGGCCTGGCCGGCTCAGCAGCAGCTCATCCCAAATGAGCAAACAGAAAGCCGATAGTTTTCAGAGTTCGTTCAACGACGCTAAACGCAGCCGGTTTCGACTCGGCCAAATGGCCCTCAGCGCGCAGCAAGATATCTCAACCTTTGTTGAGGCGCAGGAAGCATGGGTGAAGAGTGAGATTGGGGTCGGCCACCCCTACGTTGAGGCAACAAAGTGGTAGGACTTAGCTCAGTCAGTTTCGATAGTGGCTAAGCCGTTGATTCCAGGTTTTTCGGCGCATACGCCGCTCTGTTTGCAAGGTGGTCGGTGGTATCGGTTCGCGCGGTGCCCATTGCTGGCGTCGGACCCCGTCAATTCGCCATTATTGCCGAAGAGGAGTTGCCACAGCAGACGATCATACACGAACTCACAGGACTCTTGTCGAGCGACCCAGGCGACGGCGCCAGCCACTCTAACTTGTCCATCATGCAGGACTTGGATGGCATGCAAAGGGTCCTCTTCGGACCTATTCGACTTGTCAACCACTGCTGCGCCCCCAATGTGCGGGTGAGTGATCTTCATTCCGGTCATTTCACGTAGTAGATTGTCGTAGTTCGACTTTGCCCAACACGGCAATGGCCACACGGTGACTGTACGAACGAACAACAAAATTATCCGGCGGCGGGAGGAGATTACGGTTAGCTACGGTCCAGGATTCTGGACAGAGGACGATCCATGTCTGTGCCCCGTCTGTCTTGGCTCCAGACCTGTTCCAAGACGGGACGAGGCCATGGAGCAGCAGAAAAAGACGAAATATGCGCGACGAAACGCAAGACGCCGCAAAAACCTAGCCACTGCAAAACTGAAACGCGCAATTGAGGAGGGGGTGGAGGAAGGAAGGAAGGAAGATACATGACCGCAGTGGTCCCACGAAGAACATGTGTTGCTTTTCCAGAGTATTCTGCGGGTTATCGATCTCTTCGTTGACGCTGAGTTTGTAGTGTTCCGTGGTTCAATGACCTCGAGGAGACTTCATTTTAATCCAAGGTTCATTGAAGTAGCTGGAATCAATCCCACGAGCGACATTTTCTGTGGTCAACTTGCCACCTTTTTATTCATCAAGGCAGGATGCGGTAAGGGAAACTAGGCGCACTTGATGTCCCCTCCTCTTTATTCCCAGCAAGCAGTATATATTACATTATGGCGTCTCTTTCAGCCGTCGGATTTTCAGAGGATTGAATGTCAGGGACAAATAAGAATGCGACAATCAAGGCCACGGAGAGGGAGGTATCTGTTCTATATCCAGTACGGTTCTGGACGAGAGGTACAGAATATATACACATTCGCTGAGGATATGTTCCAGCCGTACCACAGGGCGCAAAACCCATTCAATAACCTCTGTATTGTTTGTGCGCCTATTGGTCGTTGCTCTGAGATGACGACCATTGCGAGCGTTGGCATGATTTTGCGTGCGAGTTTTGCTGACTGGATAGTAGATATGCTCACCGATTAGCCGTGTTGCCCACGCAGATAGCCATGGACGGGGCGAATCTTGGAGAGAGGTTTAGATGGGGAAAGGCTGCAGAATACTGATTGGTATCTCTCTTCTTCGATGATGCTTGAAGATGAGAGGGGCGATATGGGCCATAGTAATCTTGGATTGTCTTTTCAAGAATGCAGCAACGGTATACCTATGGCTTTTGGTTCGAAGATCCTTCTCTCCACGTCTACGGGGTGGAAAAAGCACCCAGAGAAATTATCCAAGGCTGTTGAAGCCGTAGGTGGTAAGGACATTTTGAATTTTCTGCCAGCATGTGCGCTTTGGGGCTCGCAAGGAGATCTGAGTTAATGCAGATGATGGAGAAGGATCGAGCTGCAACAGGACTGTTGGATGCAGAAGCGGTGCCTTTTGCGCAGATAAATTCTAGGATAGCGATGGTAAGTTTCGGCAGTCGTGTGTGTATGCCCGAACCAGCTTCACTGGCGGTGGTGGCGGAGAATTCCCATCCATTGGACCGCTCCAGGGAATATTACCAGATTTTCTACGCGTTGTATTCGAGGTTTGGAGGTGCCAGCGATGGTGGAATCGCGTGAAGACGTGTGGCTGTCGCCTGTAATGAACGTGGGAAGAAATTCATACTCCGATGATTATATAATAACGGCGCGAGCGATCGCACGATCAAGCTTACTGACAGACTATAACCAACCGAGGTACGAGGTTCAACTGTTATAGCATCTGTTTATAAGAGACTAATAGTAACCCCAAAAAGTAAATTTTCAGCAACTTAGAAAATTCAGCTGTTCTGGCAGATTACCAAAAAAGGAAAATGGACAAGCATATGGTTGGTCTCTATTTCATGTCTAATTTGTGTATACCAAGTCGTTTGGGCTAATTTGAAGTGAAACTGATGGATGGAATTGTCCAAATTACAATTAGGCATTTATTTTGAGCACCACTGTAGCTGTTTGTGGAACAGGGAACCCCCTGTCTGTCTTCGAGGCTTCTGTTTTTCCCCACGCTGTTCGAAATAAAATCCGCGCCAACCGTGGGACGCATCAGGAACCCGCTTTCCTTCTACCTACCATCTAATGTGCGTCCACCACCCTCCAATTTTATTCGTTGCTGACGTTTCCGTTGGCTATAGGCGCGTCATGAGCATCATTTTCCTTGTTCGTGTTACGCGGGTGATCTTCGAGTCCTGGGATGAAACGAAGGAAGCTGCGCATAGCATCGTCAGTACTACCCCAGATCATGACATATTTTTCTTATCCAAGATTTCTTTCAGTGCGCCAGGCACCATGAAGCGTCTCGATCGACAGCTATCCGTGAACTAGAAATATGGGTGCGTAACACAGCGCTCGACGTTCAGAAGTCCTCGCATGACATTTAGCACCAGGTGACAACCAGCACCTCTTGCACAGTAGTAGATACAGAGGCAGCCGAAGAGGCCCTTGATGCCATCGGGTCTCTCGGACACCCAGGCGTTGACATGACTAACCGCTGGGCAACAGTTGTTAGTTCGCCAAAGGGCACCTTAAAGGGAATAACCGAGAAACAGGGCTAACAATAGGGCTCCGAGTAGGCGAAGCGACTCGAAGGGCTTCGCAGTTGGCATCTCGACGTTTCTGTGGTATTTTACATGAATATGGAAGGAAAATTCAGTCCAACTGTGTGCAACTTGTATGCGGAGATTAGAACCCTTCTTTAATCAAGCGGGGTCAAGGTTACCCTCTCCAAGCCCAAAATGAGGTCAATGGAGACTCGGCGTCCTGGTAGCATCCTCGTCGTGGTTGGCGGTTTCGGTCTCCGGTACAAGTAAGAAAAAAGGACTAGGGACGATAGAGCATATTGCAATAGAATTCTTAGACACTGAAAGGTACACCCGAATCGATTTTAGGGCGTATACAGTGCGCAGTTTGCCTCCTAGGATACCTGATATAGATGCATCCGCCGAAGAGACATCGAAAACAATTCGTCGATAATGCGGAGAATGAAGAGCAACGAGGTTGGGATAACAGCTTAGCAAGCGGAGATTCGACCGCTTGCATACGAGAAAACGGAATGAAACAAGGTCGGGGTTCCATGAATTTAATGGCCTGACAAGCGAGAACTTAATCACTAGAAAAAAACTCGGCGTAAAAGCCAAGCCTGTACAATGGTACAAGAAAATGCATGCAATGCAATCGGAGGGAAGTCAATGGATGGCCAAAGGATCAGGATGTTCGCACGGAAGTAACCCCCGCCAGAAGGCGCAAAAGATGCAGATACTCCCATGCTTCAATTCTACGAGGGAAACCTGCGCTGGAAAGAGTCCATCGAGATGGTTCGAGAGGCAGCCGTCTTGCGGGCGCTGGTGGGACTGGTGGGCTACTGGTGCGGGCGGCGTCGCTAAAAGAGAACGGTCGATAGTTGGAGCTTAGATATCGCCTGGAGGAGTGTAGTAGCGCACATTTGTAATTCGTTTCATTGTATGTATCTCGCAGTTGGCGCGCCCCCCAAACTGCATAGGTGGTACAAACAGCTGAGGGTTGTGTTCAAACGTCACGGGGGCACGGGCCAGGGTGCTACACAAGAATTCCGTGGACACATTAGGATGGCTGGATGCGATCTGGCGAAAGGACTTGCAATTTGTGGGATGTGGGATATAGGGATATTTCCTTATTGGGACCGACAGATGTGTGCTGGCACACATTACCTCAGACGTTGTGACGTTTTCTCGTCCTTTTGAATTGTGCCTTCACTGACGGCCCTTTTTTCCACCCAGCTTCCTCTCGTTCTTGCGGTCTTCCGTGACCGGTACGTGACGTCTTTCTCGGCTTGTTCCTACTCTTCTTTACTTCTTCTCCTTTTGTCTGCACGGCGGTTTATACACTCCCCGAGAAGGTATGTCCCCAATTCTCTCCATGTATTCGCTATCTGATTGTGCCTTACCCTCCAGCGCCACTACCACGGTACCCCCAAAGGTGCGTCTATTGAAGTAATCTGTGGAATTTTTTAACTAACGGTGTTCTAACATATCCCGTGTTCAAGTCTTTCGCCTCCTTGGCCACGGTCGGTCTGAAATTTCGTGGGTGCTTTCTTTATTCCCTGCTGTCTGCAGTACTCAAATTAATTTTGTCGGTTTCCGTCAATGACAACGGATCAATTCTCTGTTTTACGTGGCTCAGCGGTTGGAGGTATGTTGACCAATTGATTGCGCTAATACCCGCACTCATTTGTTTTTTCCAATGCATTCTGTCGTGCGCACGATCCATCCATCGTTCAACCCGACTAGGCTTTGACTTGGCCTCATCGATAGTGCTTCTGGTACGTACTTGTGCTTTATTTCGGCAGCTGTGCTGACTTGGATTTCTTTTCAGGTCAACATGCGAGCCAAGGAATTCACTCAGGGGTACGTATATCCGTGTTCATGGGGTCGATGCGGTACTGAATTGGGTTTCTGAAGCACCGCACCAGCGGAGCGGGACGGGCGTAGACCACACCGCAATGTATTTTATATAGAGCGTAATATATGGGATTATCTGCAGTCGAATCGAGGGATATGTGTAGAGAGAATACGCAGTCGGATCAACTGCCCCCAAACACTCGATCTGAGTGCGGTGGAACAGTCGGCCCGACTGCTAGCATACACTTGGATCGACTGCTAGCTAACAATCAATTTGACTGACAATGGGGCCCTTCGGGGACTCGCTCTTGTCACCTCGCGAGCTTTTCAAATCTCACATTGACAAAATCCTCTCTACCTTCACTCTCACTCACTACGATGCCATTCTCGACCCCGTGTATCCGTTCCACCTCCGCGTCACTCTAGAATCGTCTTCCGAAGTTAAGAAGTTGATTAGTATGTGGGATTCGGGCTCGCGCGACGTGGGAATGAGGGAGATATCGTCGGATGCGCCTCCCAACGACTCGGTGTCCGTGTCGCATACCCGAGGCCGTCGCCCTGCCCAGTGTGGTGCTCATCACTCGGGTCAAGGATCTTACTAGATCTCGGTGATTAAATGTTGAATTAGTATGTGTATCTCGCGCAATAACACTCCCCCCCTTTCTTCTCGTGTCACATTCATGGCTGCTACTTGTGTCTCGATGTTGAAATATATATATTTCTTTTATTTATTCAATGGCTGTGGACCTTCCTTGGAAGTCGAACACACCAAATTGAGTTTGCTGTGGACCTTCCTAGGAAGTTGAACACGCAACTCGTGGTTAAACTGTGCATGCATTCTGCAAAGGGACACTACTTCAACGGCATACTGTGGATTAAGGCTGGCTAAGATTATGAGTACATTCCGTTATAATGTAATGTAATGGTAGAATTACAATTAAATATGGCTCGATCGTAATCTTTGAACTAATATTATCGCAGTATTAGATTACAATATGCTACAATTATATTACATTACGGGCGGGCATAATCAATTGTAATGTAAATTATATAGTGGCATACGGATGCGCTTGGAACATGGAACCTGATCACTCAGCAAAGATTACACCCTTCAGTTCTCCTTGGCTCCAATTTTTCCAGGTTGTTGAACAGGAGTCTACGGCATCATTACTCAAACAGGTACCTTCTCCCGCCACTTTGCGGTGTTGTGGTTCCTGCAGGGAAAGCGGAAATGAACTAACGGTGAACTCCAAACGATCATTACTCAGACGGGTATCAAGGCTATTGCCATGAATGATCTTTCATTTTCCTTCCCGATGCAAGCGGGGATTTTTGCGTTGCTCATGTACCTTCTCTTGCATGGGTGGACAATTCCTGGGCGGAAGACTGTCAAAAGCGAGATGCTCCTACTATCAAAATTACTCCAGTAACGTGTTGATGGGCTCATGTTGGTGAGGTACTTCTCTCTCTCTTCACGCATCGGCTGATGTGGCTAGCAAAACCCATCCAAATTTGCGAACGGACGCAAACAGAGCTGGAGGTATTTTTCAGTGGTATCTATCTGATGGCTGAGGATGATGACAACATTTTGGCATGGTGGAAAGCAAGTCTTTGATCGCTTTGACTGTTCTGGCATCTGATTGAAGTATCAGGTGCATGCAATACACTTCCCAATCTTATCTCACATTCCGCATGATGTCCTTGCAATTCCCAGTGTGAGCATTGCGGTGAGCACCTCTTCTCAAGCAGCAAAAACACAATGTCAGATTCCCGGTCCTCTATAGTTGCGGCGGCTGCGTCAGCCACCGTTGTTGCCAAGGAGTTACTGAAGGCCGGTTTTGGGGAGGGCCTCAACTATGTACCTGGAGGGTATTACAATCCATTAAATATGAACCACGACAGCGACAAGACCGTGCGCTACTGCGATTATCCTGGTATTTGCGCTGCAGGAATGACTGGATTCGGTCAGAGGCCACAATTTTAGATGTATTTCAAAGTGGATTACTTGATGAACCGACTCCAATTACCTACAAGCATTCAACTGAGAGGTGTGCAGCCTTAGTCTCGTGACCAGACTCTTATGACATCCCAAAGGGGCCCTGTCATAAGAGTCTGGAACAATCATCGGCCACCTAACCGTACCATTGCGCTATCAATTTTGATGGCTTTTTCCCACAGGTATTGCCTGTTGTTCTCGTGTGTTTTCAATGTGTCTCTTAGCCTTGGCCTGTATTTAGATGTGCTATATGCTCTTTTGAACTGTCAAGGGAGCTGATTTCATTCATTTTATCTAGAAAAGTCAAGATGACTGTATGCAAAGTCGTTAGAACCTATTTTTGGATGTCTTGGCTGAATTGGATAATTTTTGGATTTTTCGGTGTGAGCCAGAGTGTATCAGAAACTTTTATATATTTCTTGAGTACATTCTGAATATGCATGAGGCACAAATATACAGGAAGTTACTTTACGGACACACAGAAGAAGAAATACCTGTGGGAAAAAACCATCAAAATTGATAGCGCAATGGTACGGTTAGGTGGCCGATGATTGTTCCAGACTCTTATGACAGGGCCCCTTTGGGATGTCATAAGAGTCTGGTCACGAGACTAGTGCAGCCTTTGCTGAGCCGTCTTACCGCATTGGAACACATCTATGCTGTATGCGGTGGTGGGCGTATCGTTCGGATCTTCGCCGATGTCTAGTTGAAAGATATAAGCTCGTTCCCCCAACAATTTACCAGCGTTCTTCCGCGAACTGGATAATGGTGTCAGTTCAGTGGCAGAAGCTTGAAAAATCTGCTCGAAAAGCCTGAGCTGGGCCGTGGTATAGGAACTAATACGGACGTACCCTGTGTATATTCCCAACACTTGCCCTCGCACTAATGCTTCCGTCGCCCTAACACCCCATCCTCGTTTTGCAGTTTTGAAAATTTCGATTGGAATTTGACGGGGACATTGAGTAACGCGGTTTATACAGCGACTTCGGCAGGAGCAGCTCTATAATGAAGGTCGGAATCTATCCGCAAAACGGGGATTCGGCCTACCCCTGTACATTCGATGATCTTTGAATTTGTGTCGAATTTGAACAGTCCCTTTCCCGTGTCGTTAGCTCATTAAAGCTGTACGCAGAATACAAAATACCTGAGATGTATAAGGAGCATCGTTGGTTTTCACGCCGCGGGGGAAAGTTTGGGCTTCCCCCGGGCTCATTGGCCTGGGAATTTCAACATCGCTGGAGGTCAACTATGAGCCTGGGGAAAAAATAACGAACGTACTATATATAATCGCGTTCCAAGTACGTGAATAGCCCATTAACGTCGGGAGGGACGGCCTCATCATCTATCTCATTCACGAAGGTAATTTCGGCCGATCGTGGTACACCGGCTTCGTGAGCAATCCGGTTCCACACATCCGCAATGCATTGACGACTACGGCGTCGAGATGAGATTCCGGGCAGAGGAAGAACTGGTAAACACACTATCTCTGATTCATCTCCATCGAAAGTCCTCGGTATCCGTTGGCGGCCCTGTGAGAGGGCAGTTTTGATGATGGTTGTGGTCCCCGGTGGCCCGAAAGCACGGCGTGCATACCGCTTACTTCTTGGGGTGGAATCACGGGTTAATACCATGCTGGTCGTCGTCGGTAAGCTGCCAGCGAAGCAAAGTGGTCACACAGGTGACGCGACAACATCAGTTCAACAGCCGCTTACGGAAGGCGTGCAGCTCCGGCCCGGGCGAGAAGCGTGCGTGGCTTATTTGTTCTAATGCCTGGTCTGTACGGCTTCGTCAGAACTGGGCTTGGAACGAACCTACTGAATATGTTTAGGTTTGATTATAATTTATCCGTTCTTTAAGATTTTACTTGGGAAACCAAACCCGCGCGGCCAAGAATCACGTGCCGAGCCGCATCTGGAAAGATGGCTGAGCCAGCTGCAGTCTGACTGCAGAACAATTTCTGGAGCCGTGCTGTGCTGCCGTGCGGATGCCATTTTTGGTCGCGTGGGCGGTGGATATATTGGAATTGGTGAGGGAAGAAGCAGATACATCCAGGAGTATTGCGGACCAAGCAGTGGCTCCGAGATGCATGGAAAGAAACACTATGGGAAGGCCCCCCACAGAACGGCTGTTAGGCCAAAAGCTCCAAGGTGGCCAGGTTCCCAGCGCCTGAGAGTACGCCAACACTTTTTCCGAGCACAAGTAGTAGAAACATGTACATGTAGCCTACAATCGTGCAAAATATCTACAGCCAATGTCGGAACCGAAGGCGCGGTCAAAATTTTCCTGTTTTGGGATGTTTTCAAAGAATTGTTAGTAACTCAACCAGTTCTGCACCGATTTGGATGAAACCTAGGTAGATCTGTCGGGATAATTCATGCGCAATTAGTGATAGAAAGCGATTTATGAAAACATTATATATTAGGAAATCTCTGCTTTTGGACCATTTTCGTCCCAAATAGTGTTTTGCATGTCCAGGCCATGTCCCAGTGACCTAATATTTTAGGAGGGACAACATATATACCTAAGAGTACATGTGATAGAGCCATAATCATATAAAATCTCGATATAAATGCAATTCTTACAATATTTCTGAATGCCAAAACTGCTAAATGTATCCAATGGAGCTACAAGGACTGTAACCAAAATATCCGTAATTCTGGCTCTATCACGTGGTTATTCAGGTATATATGTTGTCCCTCCCAAAATATTAGGTCACTGGGACATGTCCTGGACATGCAAAATGCTATTTGGCACGAAAATGGTCCAAAGCAGAGATTACCTAATATATAATATTTTCATAAATCGCTTTCTATCAATAATTGCGCATGAATTAGCCCGACAGATCTACCTAGGTTTCATCCAAATCGGTACAGAACTGGTTGAGTTACTAACAATTCTTTGAAAACATCCCAAAACAGGAAAATTTTGACCGCGCCTTCGGTTCCGACATTGGCTGTAAGAGGCTCCATGCAAAACTTCAGGGGAATCGAACATGCCCTGGCTGTTGAAAGAGCACTCCTTCCTGGTGCTTGCCGGAATTTTGATGTGTGAGTTCAGCACAGAATATTTCAAAACACAGACCTGGGTGCACCGACTTTTTTGGGCAGATCACATGTAATATGGCTTAAGAGGCTCCATGCAAACCTTCAGGCATATTGCACCTGCCCTGGCTGCTGAAACAACCACTCCTTCTCGGCACTTGCCGGAATTTTGATCATTCAGTCCAGTCCACGTTAAATACTCGCCGAAGCTCAGTGACTAATTCATTCGAGCACCAGACTCCACACTCAATTTGTACCTAAACTTTTGAAAATTCAAGCCACAATGGATCACAAGCATTGTCAAAACTTTCAGTGGCAGATGCCAGATGATTTTGGCTGGCTGGTGCCAGATTATTATTGGCGGATGCCATGTGGTTCAGCGGGTGCTGTATAGTCTCTGGGAAGACCAGAGGCTGCTCATTCTTCATGATACTAGTTTGGGGCAGGTGCATTGAGATGAGAGTAAAAGTGAAAGAGTTGTACGTGTAGCAACGTGGATGTTGTGGAACAAAAGTGGAGTCTTTAAGAAGTTGACGTCATTCGGGGTTTTTCATTCAAATCGACAGTCACGCATCACGCACCCCCCTGTTGAGGACGAATTTTCGTACTCGGTCAGGAGATTTGGGTTCTACTTTAAATCCGATCCTCTGAGAGATGATTAAACAAATTATGATCACTGTTCAACGTTCAACTTGAAATTGAGCTCATACAATCCGAAATTAAGTCAAGCCAGCTAACGGGGAGGAAAATGAAGATGAAAATATTACGCAGTGGGGAGAGCCGGTTCATTTGAAGGGAATTGGAGAAATTTCAAGAAACCAACGAAGGCCATTCATTTAGGGCAGATTGGATGATTGTGTAGCAAGGGTAAAAGCATCTCCATTGGCATTAGTGTCTCCTAGACAGACGCTCTATATGTTTGCTCATACCTCGCAATATACATTGGCATCGATGTCGGTTCCAGACTGAATATCTATTGGATTTTTTGCCAAACTGTTCAAACTAAGTGTGTATACCAGGCCCTCGGGAATTTACTCCAAACCTTGAAACTTGGAATCCAGCGAGCTCCCCTTACGTATCCGGGTACCGGAATACAACGCATATTTTATAAAGAGGGAGAATAAAGAGGGAGATAACCCTCACGTACCTATTTGTTTGCATAGACCATGATTCCACAGACTCGATTTTTCAGAAAACAGCCAAATATTTTTTTTTTCGAAAAGACGAAGCGGGGAAGCTATGGTTTGAACTGTGCTTATCGTCATGAAATCAACAAAGACTCATGCCAACATTTTATTTGGAGTGATTTGGCTCAGAAAAATCATTTTGGTCACTTAGTATATGTTACCCTAGAAATCGCGGGCCCCAATCCCCTCCGCCGTTCTCAAATACGATGGCTCTTACTTCCGCCCTTCTTCCGCACCATGCTATCCTTCCCACGCTCAAATATCAGTCTCCTCACGCATCGTTCATCCGGCTCAAAGTCAGGGTGCTCCGGGGGCAATTCCGAGTCCGGGTTTGGAACAGCGCGATAGTGGGGGTTGGGGACTGTGTGTCGTACGCCGCGGCTAATTCTACATGTCAGATCCCAAACCAAGAGCGGAATGAAGAAGGGAAGGAAGAAGGACGCAAAATACGAAGGCTGTTGTAGGCTTCTCTTCCAGGACACCCAGCCTATCTGGCTTGTTCATAAGGGCTGCGCTCTCGGGATCCAGTGGCGAGGCAAGGAAAGGATTGTCCGGGGAGGCGCGTGGAGTCAGAGCCGACGCATGATAGTGCTTCCTCGGCAGAGTGGATGGGAACTTCGGGGTCTGCATTCCGGGAGGGACTTTGGCAAAGAAATCTCGGTGGAGCGCCTTGGATCCGGCTACGGTAGTGTCGGCCATAGAGAGCTGGAGGTGACGCGTTTCTGGCCGTCGACGCAGCCTTCGGGGCGAGACGACAGAATTCCTTAGACAGACGCTTCAAAACATTTGTAGGCTCGTACCTCGCTTGTTGAAAGAATTCCTCGTCTTCCTCATCGCGTTCGGGGGTCGTAACGTCAGAGCCGGTACGTTTCCGTTTGTGATGAAGGTATAGGGGAGTACTAGTCGAGGGAGATGACGGCCTCGCCAGTGAACAGAGAGCTGGGCGTTGTAGCATGGCGGAGAGACAGACACTATGGCGTGGTGGGAGGAGCCTGGAGAATATTGAACATTTTCAAGAACCGTCCCGATCGGGAAATTGATCCGGACGATCATCCGTGATGTATACATCACCTGGAAACAGAATATCATCAGGAAAATGTTTTCGGTCTGGCGCGTCTGGCGCCAGACCAGCCAACTCCGCCATCACGCCAGAATGTCATCTGGCCCCATTATCGGCTTACTAACCCCAGAACATGTTTCGGCGAGTTCTGGCACCAGTATTGGACCAGATCATTTGCCAGTTCCTGTGGTATTCAATCCCAGTTCTCTGATAGACCCAGCTTCAAATCACTTTAAATCAGGGAAGAAAAAGATGAATGTATTCACGAGGTGGTACATAAATACATAAATAAATAAATACAGGAACACGGCAGGAGACAAAATCTTGCAGGCTGGGGTGTGGATTGAGGAAGGACCAACGCATCGAGCGCAGGAAATGGGGGGTGTGATGTTTATGGATCGATGCGAGGATCATGTGGAAAGGAGACGACAAAATGTGACATACCCTCAGTGTGACCAAGTACAACCAATCAGATCACCCAGTGAAAAAGCGGGCGCGGGAGGTATTTGCGGGGATCGCTAGGAATCGCCTGGCCAGGTCGGTATCGGCAGATATCGTGCGGGCTCGGAAATTGTCCCCAAAATCGAACGGATCTACAAGTTCCATAAATTTGAGTCCCCGCATGTCATGACTTGAAAATGACGTATGAGATGACCACCACCATCTCGACGCCTCTCCAAGTCTCCCTTCGCGCGACACTGCCCTCACTCTGCACGACGGTGCCAAACTACCGTATTTATCATTACGTTCAAATCGACAGTCACGCATCACGCACCCCCTTGTCGATGTCGAAATTTGGTGGAGGTCACGCATCACGCAGCCCCAGCTTGTCGAACTGGTCGAAAGGTTCAAAAAATGGTCGAAAATTGATATAAATTGAAAAATAGATTATTTTGGGTGTTCAGGTATCCTAGAGGGCAGAATTCGGTTGAATTTCGTCTCTTCTGAGTCTGTGCCGCGAGAAAGATGCTTCTCAGTGGTGAAAGGGTGGAAGCGAGGAAGCATTGGACGTGTCAGCCGATATGGCTGTACCTATGCCGGCTGCAATACTTCACTTACTCTCATGGCGTGCTGTCAAATTTGGAATGATTCAAACGTGTACTGTACTATTTCATTCAATTCGTTGTCACGTGTCACACCCACTTTTTTTTTATTGCGGCAATAATTTTTTCTCGATTTGTCGGATTTCTTTCGGATTTTAATTGTATCAAAAATTCCGAATCGAACACGAATTGATTGAAATAGTACAGTATTGCTAGATATGGTCAAATTAAACCAGCAGGGTGCATGGGTGGAGCCCGAAACGTAATAAACCAATGCAATGCCGAACGCGGCGAGAATTATAGTTGGCGGGGCACGATAGTGTAGTGGGCTATCGTGCGGCGTTCAACACGTCGCCTGTCGCTTACGTACAGGAACTGTTTGAGTTCCCTTCGCGCAGGTTCGAATCCCCCCACCACCGAAAAGACACACCTTAGACACTTTTCGGCTTCTCACTGCCGATTTCTCATCATTTGGCTCTGTTAGGTCCTTCTTTTGGCAACGTTTGCCATCCGCCTCTGATAATCATCCACCGCACGCCATCTCCATCACTCCCATCTTATCTTCGGGTCGCAGCCGGACCAACCCAGCGGCCCGCAAATTCCAACTCCGCAGTATTGCGGTCATGCTCGGAAATTCCCGCCGGTTTCGCCTCCCGGCCAGGAGTTTGCCCAGGAGAGAGTCTGGGTTAGAACCGAGAGCCACCAAAAAGAACCGGAAATATCACTGCACAGTGCCGAGAAAGGGAATTCCATCAGTCTGGGTTCGGAATAGGATCAGAGTTGGCCGAGGGGTAGGGGGTGCTGATTGGGGGGTGTCTGGCACCGTGAAGTCGGACTGGGATGTCAAGTCATGAGAAGGATCACTGCACCGGGAGTTCCCCGCATGCTTTGGTGGCATTTGCCCACGTCGGCTGGGTACCAGTCTATCCATGCCAACGTTTCGAGTTGAACAATACAGAACAATATGACCACACATGCATTAACAAAAAAGTTGACAGTTTGTATCTCTACCATATGCCTTAGGCACAAAGGAGAATAAACAGGATTAAAAAAAATTTAAAAATTTAAAAATTTAAAAAATAATAGTTGGCACTGAGAATGCTGAATTAGCGCTGAGAAAAGCACGGGCGCTTCCAAGTTTCTGGGTGGAGAGGACCAAAAGGGGAGTTTGAGACTTCAGAAAGACACCCGTAATTTTATAAAGAAGACAGGGCCGTAAAATGGTAGTGAAGCGGCGAGGAGTGGAGAACATGGCGGACGGAGGAAATTGGCGCGAGCGCGAATGAGAGGTGGCAGTATACAAGGTGCACAGAAGAGAGGTGGGAACGGGAGCGCTAATTCTGTACTGCGGGATTAGTGCCGTGGACTTCGATGACAGGCACCGCTTTGCCACTCACCAACGATGCTTCAACTGTCCGAAGCCTTTGACGCCCTGCATATGGTCTTTTGTAACCGAAACCGTGGACCCTCGCACGCCACCGGAACTGCAGCGCCCAAACTCTGGACGCTCCCACGGCAGGCGCTCACGTCCCTTGCCGCCTTCGGCATCACTGACACCACTATGGATGCTCGCACGCCACCGGAACCGAAACTCTAGATGCTCTCACTGCGAGCGCTAAGGCTCTCTTGACGCCGAAGCTTCGGCGTCAACAGGCGCTGAAGACAGAGATTTTGCGGTAGAAATTTCAGTTTTTGATGGCATCAAAAATACCGGTATTGCGTTGACTGCAGATTTTGAATACGATTCTAATGTGCCTAATTTCAAGGCAATCTGATCGAATTTGAGCTTGTGGCGGCGTTCCTCATGAAAATTGTCGAAAATGGAAAAAAAAAACCGTCCCCGCCCTAAGTTCCGCAAAAAGCTGTAATTCCATTGCAGTCAACGCAATACCGGTATTTTTGATGCCATCAAAAAATGAAATTTCTACCGCAAAATCTCTGTCTTCAGCGCCTGTTGACGCCGAAGGCGGCAAGAGAGCCTTCTTCGACTCTGCCGACAGCTTTCCGCAGCCCAGATGTCATCCGGAAACTCGCACAGAGATGCTGGGTACTCTTTACGAGTGGGCCGTCCGGGCACCGGACCTGCACCTGGGTTGAAAGTCTAAATCACACAAATTGTAGCCCGAGATGTACTAAGCAACTTGCCAATTTGAATCATGCAAAAATATACAGGCAATAACTCGCTACAGAGCCCGCAAAGTGGCCAAAAACAGCCAAAAATGCCCAAAAAAAGCGAAAAAATGCCCAAAACGGCCACTTTGCGGGCTCTGTAGCGAGTTATTGCCTGTATATTTTTGCATGATTCAAATTGGCAAGTTGCTTAGTACATCTCGGGCTACAATTTGTGTGATTTAGACTTTCTCCAAAAAAATCATTTATCAAGCTAAAAAATACACGTTTTTATATTTGGCCTCTTCTGATGGCATATCAGAATACTATGATACGATCAACACATGCAAAACGTTGGCGCCGGCTCTCTCGACAATGTGACATCTTAGTTTGGCTCAAAATCTTAAGTGGTTGCCGAATTATGACAAAATAGGGGGGTGCACATTTTTTTTTGTGACAGACTGTAAGTAGCCTTTCGGAGTCGCAATGTCCATTATCCAATCGTTTTATCCGTAGGAGCCTCAACGGAAGGCATTTGATTAAATGCATCAAAGAGCTTCATCCTGCGGCGGAACTCGTGCCCTTGATTCATCGGCTGAATCCGGAATTCCTCTGCTGCGAATCTATCAGTAGAAGCATTTTTACTTTGGTTAAAAGTGAGTCTTGTAATCTTAGTATCCTAGGACGCTCAATTGCTGCGTGAGACAGAAAATTGAACCCTTACCTGAAATCGTGATTCGGAACTGGGAAGACTACCATTTCATGATCTTCTGGGACAAGCAGCATCACGATTTCGAGGCATGGGTATCCATTTCTGGCGCCAAATTGAACCGTGTCCTCAGTCTGTCCCCTTCGATGCTTCGTGTGCTCCAGATCAAGTTGGGCGTCTCATTGCTGGTGTCACTCAAAAAGTGCCGTCGTTTTGTAGCCCGATCACCAACATTCAGCCGCATTTTCCTAGCTCGGTTACTCCTCTTTAGCCATGCCGAGTTAAATTGTCCTTGGCCAAGCCCATACCAGCTACGGCTGCTATTGGGTGTATCATGGGACGATGTCAGGATGGCTCTTTCTGCTGTGCGATCAATGATAGACCGAATATCTCGAGAACGAATTGTTGACGTGACAATCACTATACTTGCGCTTGTGCTGGGACTCTACCCCCGCCAACTTGTCCAACCTGATCAGTGCCTTGGCCTGTGGATATCTGCATCTTATTCAGCGAAACGGGCCAGTTCATGCAGTTCTGTATTCACGAGTAAGTTCCTTGTCATTCATTCACTGTGCCGGCTCTCAAAACAACCATTCCGCAGGAATCTCTCTAGATCCCACATTACACATAGTCACTGGGGCACACTCATTAGATGTTGTCCGCCTTCAAGCCCAGAACTTCTTTCCCAGCTTCATAAATTTGTCCCACCATGGGAGTGTTTCCACTCGGCTCCAAGTTTTGACCACTTGCTATGTCCGGAGGACTTCTACAATGTTCTGCAGTGGCTCAAGGTCTTCCCAAGCAGATGATGTGTTCGTATTTACTTACGACCCTCCAGCGCCTCCCACACCCACCATCGGAACTCACTGAACGTTGGCAAGGTTATTTGACCTCGAGCCGACATGAGCCATAGCTGTAAGATTTAGACTAATTTAGATGGACCTAGCCAAAGAAACCTACTATCTCAAGCTATGGACCTAGCCAACCAGTTGGCTAGGGCCATCCAAGAGGCTGTAGTGAGTCATCAAGCAATAATGAAAAAAGAAACAGCTGCAGGCAGGGTTGAACCATAGCCCTTCTAATGATGGCAGATGAAGAATCCAGCCTTGTTACCCACTACACTAAATTGCTGATATAAAATCTTTTTGTTTCCCAGCTAGGGTAAGGCTAGCCTTACCCTAGCTGGGACAGCTCATACCCAGACCTAGGGCAGGCAAGCTGCCCTAGGTCTTCGATGTTGTTTGACACTGCTTATTTTGTGTTTTGGTGTGTTTTAAACTCAAACCAACCTAACCCAAACCTAGCAAACCCTAACCAACCTAACCACCCTAACCTCCTAACCAAAAAATAACAATGTTCCCAGGGCCCCTAACCACCTAACCACTAACCTTAACTCTAATCCCTAACCACTAACCCTAACTGGCCTAACCAGGCCCTATGAGGGCCAGCACAGGTGAGGGAACAGCTTATTGTGTGTTGGCAAGACTACAGTACATTCCTATTACTTCAGGTTGCTATCACTCTGTCTTAGCTCAGTTGGTTATAGTGCATCAGTTAGCTTTTATTAGACAGTTTGCGGTGCAGCCATTGGAGCCATCCAATGGCTGAATGATGTTGCGTTGTCTGGTGGCTCCGCCTGCCAAAAATGACGTCAGATGGCTGTGGCAGCCACCAGTGGCTAATTTTGGCGGGTGGAGCCATCGAGCATCGCAACGTCATTTTGCCATGGTATGGCTCCAATGGCTGCAACGCAAAGTGGCTATTATATAAGCCAGCTGGCTTGCTCTGGGTTCAATCCCCACTATTACGTTTTGCTATTTAAATTAAACCATTAGCCTATTTTCTTGGCTCTAGCCATGCATGGCTAGTGTCGTGGCTTGAGATAGTAGGTTTCCTTGGCTAGCTCCATCCCCAGAGCCTAAATCCTCCAGCCACGGGTGCCGACATAGATATTTGGGCCGTATCAAGAAAAGAAGGTTGAGTAAGTTCACACAGGAGGTAACTGATGAAGAACTCGAGCGTAACTGGCAGAAGCAATCCAAGGTAACGGTCACTAGACTTATGAATTTTTGGTATCTGACCCCAACGGCCAGTGGAAAGTGAGCTTTACCGACCCTCCTCTTCGGTTGGAAGAATGGGGAGAATTACAAGGCCCTGGACGTTTGCTGGAAAGTAGCTTTGAGTATTCAACAGCCAGGCCGTCGCAGCTGAGTGGGCTGGAGGAGAGTTCAGCAGCCAGCGTATGGATGGCGCGGTCTTGGAGGGGTGCTCGGTGTGCAGTGGTGGCTCGTTTGATTAACTGGTCTCGTTTCCCATGGACGATGCGGAAGCAACGTAGCCAAAGTTAAATTATGGAGTATCTGTATCTAGGCTGAATGGTTAACCATGGGTTTTCGGAGTTTAGGTAATTAATTTCATTCCATGCTGCTGGTTCGAACCTGCTTTCTGGTCTTTTTGCCACTTTGCAATAAGTTCCTGGTTTAAACATGGTTTGAACATGGTTTGAACCTCGTTCAAACGGTTCAAACAGATCGCTGATTAATCAGTGTTTCCTGCCATTCCTGTTCACTAGTTACCATTGCTCTCCGGGCCCCTGTTAAACAGTACAAAATTTAAATCCGATTAAGGTTGTAAAGCACATTGTTTAGGCAGACCTAATATAGATTTATGGAGTGTGGATCGTGGAATACACAGCGTACAGACATTAGATTGGCCGAATTGGTCTGACATTCTTAGACTAGGTGTAGAACGTGCGTCTACAACAACTCGTCGACGCGGGTCCACACAGGTCAGCACCCGTCTGCGGCGGCTGCCGACTTCTGTCCTCCCGCCCTTGCCCTGCTTCTTTCACCGTCCTAACAACCAGTCGCTCCCACGTCCGCCCTGAATACGTACATGATCGACATCGCCAACAAGCGAGCACGCTGTTAGCACTCGTTGGGCTTGATGTTGTGCCATGCCTCCACGGGTCCACCTTTCTTTTGTCAAATGAAGAGAGAGGGAGGGAGCTGGGAGGGATGGTCGGTGACCAGAAGAATTCATTCTAACAAAAGCCCAGCTTGTAATGATCAATGGGACCACGGTAGAGCATCAAACCGTCCCGTATTTTTGCGGAACGACGGCCCGTAAAAACGGCTACGTGCCCGTCCCACGCGTACATCTCGCTGAGGTGGGTCGTGATGTCCTGCTTCTGGTCATCGACGGAATCCTTGGACAGCTGACCAGCCAGTTCATATATTTTCTCGCCTTTTGCGATGGGGTGTTTGGCAATAATACCAAATTGAATCGGTGTTCCGTCTCCCAGCGTTATGAGTTTCAGCTGAACTCTTGACCAGGGTGCAAGCAAAATTATCATGGCCTCCGTAGACCTGAAGGCCAGCTGAGAATTACTCCATAGAACAGTGCATGTAGTTCTTACCATTTTACCGCTTGCACATAGCCCGGGCCATTTGGGAGCGCCTTCAGGGTCCAGTTCGTCAGATTGATGAATTTAGTCGCAGTGTGCTTTAACTCGTCGCACATTTGATTTTCTCGTAATAGTATCGGCTTTGCCACTTCGAAGGCTTTGCAAAATTCCCGAGCATGTTCCCGACTGATCACATCTGATGTGCGGGAACTCAACCGAGCTATAACATGGCGCCTCTGGGAGGGGCGCTCATTCTTTTGACTGTATAGCGCGTCCACGACTGCATCGTCGCAGGCAATTGTAGTGGATAAAAGTATAGGCTTGCTTTCCGCGAGATGGTTTGCCCAATCATACAGGAGTTGGTCATAGTGATTGGTCAGAACGTCGGGAATCGTTGACTCGGGATGTTCATCAGGCTCCTCCTTTCGATCAGCTCTGGGCGCTGTGATTCTCTTCATGAATGAGAATGAGAAGCTGTGTGAGATGCCTATGTAATTACTAGTAGTAGATGTTAATTAACACTACCGAGATACCAAGGACGATGAGGGAGCGGAAGAGAAAATGAGTAATTCGATCACGTGCATGAATATTCGGAGATATCATAGAATTGACATGCATCATGTGACTCTACCTTTCTCTTCCTCTTACCACCACCATCGACACACCTCAGATATCGAGTAATGAGATACGCTGGGTTAGACAACCCTTCTGATTGCGCGTTGCTCTTCTCTGGGAGGAGATATGGTCTGGATACAAGGAAGCTCAACAAAGGATCAGGAGCGAGAGTACTTCTGGTGCCACAAGCTGTATCGGCGGCCGTATGCGACCGACAATTGAAATGCAGGCGACTTCAGCCTATCTGTCGACGCGCTTCTCCATTCTCGCGCGTTGGATCACAGAGTTAAAGGAATGAGATACAGCTCTGGGCTAGACAGCCTACCTGATTGCGCGTTCCCTTTACTCTGTGTGGGTGTCGTTGCGGGCTTGTCTCTTGGTTAGCCCGCTCAGCCATTACGTATGCGGCTGCACTCACTTTTATATCTCAGGATCCCCCGCAGTGATGGCTTTTAGACCGACCGCCAAGCCTAAAGAAGGCCAGCACCGAGCTGAGTTATGCCTCGTGCTTCACCATGTCAGTTTGCAAACCTATATTTGTCTTTGAATCCGACCTCAAAGCTAGGGGGACATTCTCGTCATGGAAGGAACAGGTATCCAGCACTATTACCAGTCAGTTCAATCTTTGTTCAGATTCGCAGGTCTGAAAGCCAATGCACTTACGATAGGCACACCGTCGTGAGTTTCAGCGCATGGTACAGTATTTTTGCCAAGGCTCACCCAGATTTAGGAACCGAAAAACTTCAGAATCGCTGTCACAGCTCGTCACATTGGGCTTGCAGGTCGTCCGTCGCCATAAACCTTGGTGCACCGTAGGTTAAGGGGTCACCGATCTCGTTACTGGGCGAGCAGTGAATTCGGGTTATGCACGACCCGATTCCCGTATCTCTAGATGATGCTTTCAGGCTTCACAGCAACGACCACCACATCGGTTAGTTTCTCTATCTCCCCCTCCGACCTTCGGGGCTTATGCGACCAAATTGGATCATTTCGATATTTTCCCTCCTGGGATCCAGTTAGGAGGCGTGTGCACCCGTTTTTTTGTGTCTCCTCCCTCATCATCTCCTGCGCTCCATCCTCCTCCTTCCCCTGTAGAACCATTGACTCGGTGCGGCTTTCAGTTCTTACTTCAAGCTCTTTTACCGATTTCGCTACATCCACAGGAGTGACACATACTGTACTATTTCGACCGAGTGTTCATGTAACGTGTAACACAGCCCTCTGAAGTGAACACTTTAGCTACCTGTAACAGTAACACTAGGCAAATGAACACTGAATTTTTTGAAGCCCCAAATGGCCCCAAAACAACTCTAGTACATGCAAATTTTTCAAAAAATGCTACTGAAAATGCCTACTAGTGCTCCTCCTGCCTTATAGGGAAGGAGTTTCCCGGGCCGGGCCGATATCTCCGCGGCCAGCTCCCGCTCTTGAACTTACTTCCCACCATACCCTTTAACTTGAACATGCTTTTTTATCACTCTCATTATAAAATTACGTGTGTCCGTCCGAAGCCTTTTTAAACTCCACTTTTAATCTATCATTCCGGCAGGTCTTTGCCGGGCCTTGGCTAAAGTCCTCAAACATTTATTTATTCACCTTCCTCGCTACTCCATTGGGTCTTTCGTGACAAAATTTTGCGGGCGAGCTTTAGCGAGCCCTGCGAACAGCGAGCGAAGCGAGCTGTTGGGTGTGAGGTTGATACACAGAGAGGCTGTTGTAGAAACGGGGCGGGGACCACGACGTTGTTGGTGTGCGCAAGAACGTTTCGTCACATGTGACTCATCAGGTGGATAAGTTCCCCTACCATGAACGGTTTGTGCTGGTAGGGCTGACTACGGAATCCATTTGGACTCAACGCGGTGAGATTACCACCTCAGTATCTCAATTATTCCATATTTTTATTGTGTCTGTGTAGCACATAAAAATTTATGGCGGCGTAATTGGGTTTCATACACAATTGATCTCTTTCTACCCATTAACGCGTGCGCCAGCTTAACAGACCCGGTCAAGGGTGAAAATAAAAGCGTAGGGCACGGTCGTGGGCCCCGAAGGTGAGGAAAGAGGTCGTATGAATTTACTGGGGGAGGAACGGATAGGTACGCTATTTTTTTTCGAAAATCCGAAGGTGGGCGTCGCGGAGAGCTCGACCCACAGGGTCGAGCGCGGCGGCCACCGAGGATTGAGAAAAAAGCGCACTAAACGTTCGACGCTACCGTAGCGTGGTATGCTACAATCGGGGTCTTTCGTGACAAAATTTTGCTCTCCTAGATCAAAATTTGATGGATTATGGCAGGGGAAAGCTTAAATATGTCAACCATTCCCTTATCCCAGTGGAAATATATTTTGAACCACAGGATGAGCGGGTTAATTGTGAGGCATGGGACCTAGGAGGCCTGCACAAGGCCGACCAACCACAATAGCCTGTTTGCGCTGCAGCCATTTGAGCCATCTGATGGCTGTTTGGCGTTGCGCAAACTGATGGCTAATGGCTGGTGAATGGCTAATGAAATAAGTCAGTGTAAGCTCTTTTCTGCTAGAAACAGTGTCAATGAGTGTGTTATCACATATAGACCTCCAAGAATGCCCCTGAACTCCATGAAACCTCGAAATTCAACCACATTAATTATTTTGGGCCTACAATTTGACTGTTATATATGTAGGTGGGGCTAGTCACTCATACGTGAGTTGTATGACTCGGAGGTAGCTCAATGGCACCAAAAATAGGGGCAAGTGTTGAAGCCATTCGAGCCATTAGCCATCAATTTGCGCAACGCCAAACAGCCATCAGATGGCTTGAATGGCTGCAGCGCAAACTCTCTAATCAAGAGAATGTTCTTTGTAGGGCCTGACTTGGACGGCGTGATCCATGGATGGATGTGGATGGATGCTTACAAATGTGGATGGATTGGGAATGGACGTGATCCGTTGGATGACAGGCACCTTTCTTCCTCTACCTCCATCACAATGCGTCGAGCTCCAGCGTCGACGGGTTAGATACCTTCCATAACCTATACCTATTCCATAATACCATCCAAGACATGTCATATACCCCATTACACGAGCGTACGAATACCTTCGGGCTACCAACACCACCACAATCGTTCAGAGACCTTCCTCCATCTGCCTTCAACGACCGATTCACTGCGGCCAACTTCATCGCCTCGAATGAGAACACCCGGGACACTCCTGCAACTGTGGAACCACCTACAAAAAGACGTCGAATCGAGACTTCATTCAAGGACAAGACCGACACGGAGGTTTGGGCGCTCTCAGATGAAGAAATAATCGGTGCGTCGCCTGCTCTCCGACTCGTTTTGCGTCTAAATGAAGTCTTACAGAGAAGCAGTTCGCAAAATGCACCTCCGGCACGTGGAAGCACTATTCTATCACCGTCAAACGACACGGCGGCGTCATCACTTTCGTATTTCAATGCAAACAGAACAACCCCAAACACCCAAAATACACGCGCGACCGGTCAAAAATGAAGCAGGGCTGCAGCTGCAGTAATCTAGGAGAAGCCGCAAAGAAGTGCGAGGGAGCGATGGAGCAGCCCACCGCCAATACCGTGGTCGTGTGCGTGTTGTGCTGGGATTTAACCTCAAGGCTTTCAAGCTAACGGACGACCAGTGGAATTTAGCTGCAGATCTCCGTGATGTTCTCGAGGTATGTTTTTGCCTGACCTTATCTCCCCTTCTAATCGCCAACGCAGTGTATCAAAGAACCGACTCTCTTGTTTTCTAGAGGTGGGAAATCTAGGCCGCTGATTTCTGAGGTCATCCCCGCTCTCCAAACCCTCCGCGCCGCCCTCGAACGTGCCGCGAACTCGGATGAGATCGCGGACATCTGTCGAGTTGCCGCGTATGGCGGTGGCCTGGTCCTCGACAAATACTTGAATCTTGTTCCCGAGTGTGAAGCATATGAGTTTTCCATCGGTATGTTTTGTATTATGTGCAGTAATTGGTCGACATTATAAACTGTGTTCCAGCGCTCTCCCCAAACCTCAAGCTGCAATGGTTCGAGGCGAACGGGCGAACTTCGACTCAAATTCGTCGCATTCGGGAAGCCGTCACCGCTCGGTATAACGAGTTATTCAAGAAGGACGGGCACTCGGCGGCACCCACTCCGGCTTCAGCTCCCGAGCCTGCCAACCACAGCCGACTGCGGCGGCGGTTTGCAGCTGTCGCGGACCCGACACCTCGGATACCCGTGCAAATGCCGGATGACATCGACTCGTACTTCGATACACCTCCCCTTCCATCACTCGACGGCAAGACAGTCTTACAATATTGGGCAGCAGAGAGGGCGATACATCCGAGTTTGGCGGAAATGGCGCTGACGTACTGCTCCGCTCCTGCGACATCTGTCGACGGTGAACGCTCGTTTTCGGAGGGGCGCAATCAATGCTCGTGGAATAAACAAAGCATGTCCTCGCAGACTTTCCGGGAGCAGATGAGCGTCGGGGCCTGGTCCGAGGCGCCGTTTTTCGATCTCAATGTTGCCGAGACGATTATCGATAGCCACAGCCGTGCATTGCGAGGTTCTAACTAATATTTCCTTCGTTTCATCCATCCCACGCCCTTTGCGACACATCCACGTATTCCACTTTCTACCTTCCTTTACCTAGCCCACTTCCGCGACACCCATATATTAAATCTCTAATTATTTTAGACACACCACTAATGTACAATATGGAACCCGTGTTTTCTTGTCCGCCAAGTACCCCAACCTCACTCAAATATTGGTCGGAGGCTCATACAGATGCATAGTGTATACAAATCACGTAGCGGTAGTGGATTTGGTGGTTTGAGACTAAACTCGGAATTGTCCATTGGACGGCATCCAATGGATGGCTGGATAGGAGTGGATGCCATCAATGGATGATGGATCATCCACGGATCGTCCAAGTCAGGCCCTAGCACTGCCACTGGGCCCGGGTCCTGCTGTCCCACACCTGCTCGAACAGAGTGACCATTGACGAGGACCAATTCGATGTATGGGCTCCTTAGCACTTTATATGAACAAAAACTCTAACAACAGACGGACCGTGCTTGGACGAAGCTCGAAGTGATTCAAAGGATATCTTGAGCATTCCCACAACGACGTCGTTGCACATCTTCCTCTTGGCGAGAACGCGCAGCGTGAGATGCGAAGACTCGTTCATGGAGCTTCGGAGGCTTTTCAGCTACAAGACAGCACAAAAAGGCAGATAGGACTCACAACCCATCGAAGGTCTCGTTCCACTGCACTGACCCTTCCCAGTTCCGATTAGCTGCTGTTTTCTTTGTTTTCACCCCGTCGGTTACAGAGACGAGTAATCGCCGGTCCTTCTTGAAAATAGATTTTATGCCAGGAAGATCGTGGGCTTCAACGACTGAACGACGAGCGATGGTCAGTGCTACCAGAGAGAATATAGCGGATTGGGACTCACTGGTCACCCCAAACGTCTCCTGCGTCTCGCTGATCGAAGTGCTATTCAGATACGGGTCGCATGCATGATTTCAAAGTAAGGTAGACTGACGCACTTTGTTCCCAAAAGATGTGACACCAGGGGGGCAGGACTGCAATGCCCGGTCCGGGTTCGGATTTTCAAGTGTTGCCCGGTGAGAAAAGTGAACCCATGACTTGATCATGAGCTTGATTGATTCACTTAGGGGAGAAATATCGGAGTTTTGGCTTCACGGGTTTTTTGCGGACACGGAGCTAGCGGCAGGAGCCGAAGGCGACGGAATCACGGCGGCATCAGCGACAACTTGCTGGTGGGATCAGAGATCTAGATCACACGTCGGAGATTGCTGAGTTTAAAAGGCTTCGGACAGACGGACAGACACACGTAATTTTATAAAGAGGGTGAATAAAGAGGGTGATGACAGTCTATGTAAAGCTATGGATCTCGATCCGATAATAAAACAGTTAAAATCGGCTGAGTGCACTCAGGAAATACGAGCTTGATTTAGCCATCGTGCACCCGAATGCAGGGCGAGGACGTGGCCGAGGAATTGGACGAGTTCCGGCCTCCCAGTCCCAGTCCCGTTCCACACCCTCCACCGTATCCGACATGCCGCTTACGGGGTCGAATGCGTCGCCACCACCAGTGGATCCACCTTTGATTGGGTCCACTGGAGAAGAAGATTTGCTAGACATCCTACTAGGGAGCCTGGGCGTCACCCTGGCTAAAAGCAGCGAGCCACGTACTCAACTATTCGAGGCATGCTGGCCACGGGCCGCGACATGCTCCTCTCCGCGACGTCGTTCGTAGTAGAGCAGCGCAATGCTCTGGAGGATAACTTGAGTGCGATAGACACTGTAAGGAGTGAGACCGCGGTGAAACTCCAGGAGCTGCTCGACCAGGTCCTTAACCCGGAGTCACGTACCGACCGCTGCCTCGAGGCCAGCGCATGCGCCCTCCGCGCCTTTGGCTCCACCGAGAGTCAACTCGCTCGGCTCACCCAGAGCATACTCGAATATAACGCCAAGAGCACACCGGCCCGACCCAATCTCTCCCCGTTACCACGAACGAGCCCCCATGCGTCCACCCCTCTCGATGACCTCCATGAAGAAATGGACGCCAATATGGCTCCGCGCGGCGCCCATGAGAGTGCCCATCTCTTACATTACCTCTGTCTGAGTCTGAGGCTCAGTTTCTCTCGTCGCGTCCGACAGTTTGCCGGCGTCCTTGCGCTTTGCAATTTTCACCCTCGCTTCTAGGTTGCTTTAGTCGGCATATGGGACCACCACCATTCGATACCGGCGAGAACGTGCTGTGCTACCACGGCCTTATCATATATGTCGCAAATATCATTAAGAGCGCAGCGGACGAGAACAGTACCAGCGGAGTCCATTACTTCGTTCGCTACAAAGGCTGGAAGAAAATGTATGTCGAGGCTTGAAGTAGACTGTTGTAAGAAGGTATATTGACATCTGTACGAGATGACTTTCCCAAATACAAGACACTCGTCGGAACAGTGGTGCTACGGGTCGTTCATGAGGCGCGAATGAAGGCAGCCTGGCTGGTAGCAATCTCGCTAAGTGGGACGCTGAAATTTCACGACAATTCTGGTATTAAAAGGATCCACCTACGATGGTGCCCGGTCTTTTTCGTTTGTGGTTGCATGGCGTGTAAATTGTGTAAGTGAACGATTTGTAGCACATGGAGCACCGGAAGAGTCGTCGTAGGTGGGTAGGGGGAGTAAAAGCAAGGGAAACGGGAACGTGTCCTGCGGAGCCGAGCAGGGACCGACAGGTACGTAACTGATACGTCTTCCAGAACAGCGAGATGTAAACACTAGTTATGTACTTGGCCAGCCTCTAGGAGATATCATCGCCGCGGCACGGGTCACAGACACGTATTACGTCCACGATGTTATTTTTTTTTTTTTTTTTTTTTTGGTTCAGCTCCGCTCCCAACCAATCAGAGTCTCAAAAAATCCAAATACCCTTGCAAATGTTGCGTCTAGATCACCATGTTACCACAACCAAACACCATAAGTCCTAGTAGGGCTGTGTTTTTGTGAATGTACCAGTTGCGGCAACGCGGCAACGGCATTCTCGAGATATTATCATGAGGTCGCTTAAGTGTCGCACACGACTTGAGTCGCACATGTGACTCAAGTCCTGTCTCGAGCGACTTGAGTCCGCACACAAAGATCAGACTCAAGTCCGAGTCGAGTGGCCCAAGTCAGCCAGCATGAGAACTGACTCGAGTCGGACGGGGACTTGAATCGAGTGAGCATTACTGGCAGCAAGTGAGTGAAAAAAGGACAGAAAAGGAAAGGGGCACAGGTGGAAATACAGAGGAAGCAATAGGGAGTGCACTGGACCATACCTGGAATACGAAGGTGGGAATTGGTGAGACGCCAACTGTGTCCTGCTAGTTTTATACATAACCGCCTCGGAGCGGAGGTTTGTCCGGGCTCCGACCCAGCCCCGTTCTCAAGGTATGTACTGCTACTGTATTACTATTGAATGGTTTAATTTGCATTTTGAACCACATGCCCTGAGATGGCATTTTGAATCACGTGCTTCATAATGGCATTTTGAACCCTGTGCCTCACTATTGAATGGTTTGATTCGGCTGAGAGCAGGAGGGATAAGGGAGCACTAGACATATTTAAGGTTTGAATTGATCCCGCGAGATATTCGCATTTTGAACCCCATGCCCTGGAATGGCATTTTGAATCACATGCTTTGTAATGCCATTTTGAACACTATTGAATGGTTTAATTTGCATTTGAACCACATGCCTGAAATGGCATTTTGAATCACATGCTTTGTAATGGCATTTTGAACCCTGTGCCTCATAATCGAATGGGTTAATTCAGCCAAGAGCAGGGGGGATAAGGAAGCACTAGACATATTTAAGGTTTGTCTCAAGGCTGAATGGTGACCCAAACTAGGATAAAATTCAGCTCTTTCGTGAATAAGTGCAAATCAATTGAAACTACTATCCTCCCCCAAGTTTCCGTCAGCACCCTGAGATTACTTACTGGCTCAGGTTTGTCTGTTCTTGGGTATCAGCCGGCAGGACATGTGGCACACTCTGTATAGTAGTCCGATTGACGTGCTTTTTTGCTTCATCATAGTTGGGAGTACGACACGACTAACCGTTGCCCATCTTATCGATTTCGCAATCATCACCTGAACTGCCATGGTGAACCTGCTGCAAAATATTCCCCCCTAGACAGACACTACAAACAATATTTAGCTCGTACCTCGCTTGTTTGTAACCTTACACCAGTGGCATGGTAAACTACAGACTAAAAAATAACGGAATCCGCCCTACCCACTCACACTCCTCCTCCTCCATCACCAGCTCGGTTACTGGGCATTGAACGGGGGAATGTATTTACTACGTGGGGAATGTTCAGCGACCGGGTGCACGTCTGAAGACAAGGAGGACCTGGTGTTATTAGAATTTAACCTGATTGACGATGGATTGAGTTTTTGAGTGCATGGCTACAATAGAAATGCGAGTGAACGTCTGGGAAAGAACCAAAGAGGATCCCGGAGCTCAACTACCATGGTATGAGGGCACCGGAGATCTCAAATGGCATTGTATCGACTGTAAGGAAACCGCGAATATTTTCTTGTCTGCGGCCACCGGAGCGGAAGGGACGAGAGCCGTGTTAGCCAATCATATCTACGAGTGAGCAACATCACTCACGTCCTGAAAACACAATCCGCGTTGATTAACCAGAAATATACTGTACGAAATCACTCACCGCCTGAAGAAAGTTAAACTGCGTGACCCTATTGCCTTCTCAAAGGTCCACATTTTGAACCGCATGACATGACATCCTGCAAACCATTTCGATTCCAATGAAGTGTTTTCCAAGCAGACATGGATAGCCCCGCTCACTGCGAACCTTTATCGCGCTCGGAGGCGTTATCGCGCTTGGATCACCCTCGGATGACTTTGGGGTGAATCTGGAGTGGATTTTCCCGCGTGAAATGGAGATCTTGTCTGGGACTGAAGGTATATTATCATATTCTGGGCCAGCATGGTGATGCTCAAAGGATCTCGGGGTCATTTGGTGCCCACGTGCAGTAGACGGAAATTGCCAAATTCAGATAAAGTGCAAACACAGCCAAATATAGGTTTGCTGCGATGAACATGCACCAAAATGAGTAGGATGGGCTTGTATATCCGAGAGAATGAAAAATATTCTAGGAAAACACCTGAAAACGGCCAGTTTTGTGCCTGAATTGTTCAAGTCACAATCGGAGGCTGGAGGAGACGTGTGGTCAATAGACAGGTTGCGCCACAGGCATTCGAGCCAGTGTGCGCAAACGAATGGCTGGTGGCTTAAATGGCTGATGACTCGAGTGTAAAGTGAGTTGTGTTTTTACCCAAAATGAGGCCTGATGAGGGTCCATGCCCATATGAATTACCGAATGAAGGACTCCACAAGTCCGAACAGTCGGAACCGCGTGCCGCACCGCCCATGAAAACCGTTTGGGACAATGCAAATACTGACCAGCGATCGGTCCGGTTCAGCCGCCTGCATACACTCGGTCTCGGGATGGCATTTAAGCATGGCCGGTGGGAGGATTGCAAGGTGATTTTGTTTCAGAAGATACCCCAGACTTACGCCCTGGGGATCACTACAATGTCCTCCTCTGCATTCGTGGTCTTGACCAGCATCGGGACAGCCCCTGTCCTCCACACGATTCTTCTTGGAGAAGATAAATATGTGTGGCATGAGACAAGCAAAGTTTGGAATGACGAACAAGGTACACTGTTCGCAGCACGGTCCTCCTCTATCAGACTGAGCCTTCCGCCTCTTCGATCTCGTTACATGGTTCAGTATAAGAAGTCATTGATTGGGAAACATTACAAGGCCCTCCAACAGCTTGCTGTTTTTCAACTTGACGAGATGTTATGCTCTCCAGCTCTGTTTGAGCTCTGGAAAGCAAATGGTGTTCTGGGTGCACTGCTGTGGTACCCCAAGATCAAGGATATGGATGAGTATCTCGTGAGTGTGCTGTGTTACATTGGCCTATTATTTTTCACCATTCAAAGGCTGATCTCACCACTGCAATTGACAATGTTCTCGACTGCTGGGCTGTTGTGGACCCCACCCGGATTATAAACTGCACGTTCTGCCGCACATTCCGGAGGCGGTTCGTCGATTTGGGCCCGCCACTCTCTCCCAGACGGAAATCTTTGAGTGCTGGAATGCAGTATTTCGACTTTGTAGTGTTCTTTCAAACCATCAGGCGCCAAGTCTTGATATTGCGACTACTCTGGCTGACATGGAGCGGTTCAAGCACCAGGTTAGTGGCAGTTGGTGGAAACCCGACGGCGGCGATTGGACTCGGGCGGGCCCCAAAATACAAGGGTTTTTGATGGGCAATAAGCAATTGCAGCGCCGCCTAGGCTGGGCACCCCAAAATGTGTTCAAACCAGGTTGGTTTTGTTTTTGAATTTACTTTTGCCTTCAAGTTGACTGACAAGTGCTCACTAGGAACGGTGAATGTTTTATCCAAGGCAAGCGCCGTACCGGAACTTGGGAAGACTGTACTCAATTTGCACTGGAATAATTGTCAAACTGAACCTGGGAGTCCTGGAACAATTTGGAATGACTGTAAATATGCCGTCGCTCGCTCTGAAGATCTCTCTCCCCAGTTCATGGGTCTTTTCACGAATTCCACGAGCGAGGTATGTCCATCAAAATGTTGTCACTTGCCTTATTCTTCACCGCTGTCAATGCAGGTAGCGGCTGGTCGGAGTGCTAAGATACTAGTCCCTGCCGAATCTCACTCCACTGCCGAAGCACTCGCAGTTGTGTACAAATTTCTGGTTTCAGACACCAGAGATGACCGGCTGGATATGCCACAGCTGATGACCGCGAACCAGACAGTTCTTGTGAAACCTGAGGTAGGTGGTGCTTTCACTGCACAAAATTTCATCGCATTTTATCCTTATGTCATCCCCCAGCACCTCTTGTTCAAGTTCAATGCTCAGCACGATTGTCGGAGATTTCCCTGTCGCCTTGTGGAGTCTGTGGGACCACGACAGGAACGTTCTCAATCTAAATTAACACAGAAAATTATCTCTCACTCCGAAAATACACGCTTCCTGATCAACATGCATGCACTTCACAACGCGCATCTCATCCGAGAGATGCTGCTTTGCCACCCAACAGCTCCAAGACCGTTCTTTGCTGACCGCCAGGTGAAGCATTTCGAATTTGCGGCTGCATTGCGAGAAGTCGGGCCGGAAAAGCGAGCTCTGGCCCTTGCCAAAGGTCAGGCAACAAAGGCCAGGAATAAACAGGAGGGCGGCTGACAAGGCCGCTGGTGCCGTGAAGCGCACAGATTAACCCTCGAGCATCTTCCACTGACAGGTACACCTTGACGAATATCCGTATACATATATCCATTTCCCAATATATTCAACAAATATCAGATGGATTTGTTTTAAAAACAAAAGACTCAAATGGCGGTGTACTTGTAGCAAAGTTGCACATCAGTAAAAGCTCCCCACACGTAAAGTAGCTAAACCTCCGGTTCAGCCAATTAGATTCCTTGGATCTCAAATGAAAAGCCACATCTGTGGCTAAAGGTCTGAAAAATCACCCGAAAATGGCCAAGATCTGGCGCGAAAGGGTGGAATACGGTCACGTGTCTGATCCACAGGTAAGTAATTTTAATTTGAACAACCTCTTCCTCTGAGGGACAGAATTACAGCTAATTTCGGAACAGAAGGCGCGGTGAGAGAATTTCTGTTTTCGGATGTTTTCAAAGAATTGTAAATATCTCAATGGATTCTAGTCCGATTCACATAAAACCTAGCTAGAACTACTCGGCTAATTCATGCGCAATTAGTGAAAGAGAGAGATTTCCCGGCGAACCACGTTCTCGACTGGTTGGTTGAACAGGAGCAGAAAATGGCAGCTAAATTGGAATATATCAATCTGAATACTTGGATGGTTGGAATCACTATGTCCTGTTTGAATGAGGTACATGAGACGATGAATTTTCACCACTATCTATGGCATATAACTGGTGAATAGGATTACAGATATGTATTGGGTTCTGGACTTTTTTGAGTATGCCTCAGCCTCATGATGCAACAGTGAAGTCAAAGAATTTCAAGTCTTGCTCAAGCCGTGCCTTCGTTTCGTTTCAAAAAAATCGCCCATGTCACGCATAACGTAGCGGCTCGTACAACGGAGGGATGGGGTGGCTCACACATTGGGGGATAGCCAACAGTAAGTCACAGGTAACGGTGTGTGGGCACTGTGCAGACACCGGTATGACGAGGAAGGGCTGCAGGGATGGCTAGGCACAAAGAAGATGACTCAGGCAGCGGTACACAACAACAGAGAGCAGGTGGCTCCCTGGGATAAGGTTCATGCAGGCAGTAAGTTGCAGAGAGGTTGAGGCCACTGTGTGGGCACCGCTGGAGGTTGGAGGGCTGCAGGAACGGGTCGCGGATGCGAATGACAATGCAAGCACAGTACAGCGCTAGAGGGCAGAGTATGCATGCACACCGTGTGGTGGATTGCAGGTACGATGCAGTGCTGCAGGGGGTGCACAGCAGGCTGGACAGGTCGAGCAGGAAGGTCATGGGTGTGGATCACACACCGCACATCTGGAGGAAATTCACACGATGTGTCTGTTTTCGCTTCAAAGACAGGAACGAAGAGCCGGACACGTATTTCGACCACGTCCAAGGGCGCTTCAGCGAAACCAGCCCAGAACTCGCCCATAATGTTGTTGTATGCGGCTGTTTACCCGCTCTTCTCCACATCCACTTTGTTTTACGATAGAGCACGGCTGCTGCGAGGAAATCACACCCAACCGGACTTGGATGATATTGTTTGGTTCTGCTTCCTGCATATATCATGGACCAACCAATATGAACACTTGTTTTTTTTTTTTCTTGAGTCGGGCCTAAATTTATCTGGTAAACCCTATTGCGGATAATCTCTACACTGGCTGCAGACTGACCGCAGACAATTCACACATCAACTGCAGCTCTGCTGCAGATTAATTTTGGCCCGCCGAAACTGCCACGGAACCAGTTTCGGCGCGCCACAAAAGTGTAGCTGAAGCTTATTGTTTCAGCCCTGCCGAAAATGTTCCTGAATCCCTTGGTTTCAGCGCCGGTTTCGACATTGCTGAGGCCTTCAGTTGTAGCTGCGCCCGTTTCACAGCTGAAAGCATTGTTTCCAGGGACACGTTCCACACAACCGAAACCACAGCTGAAACTGGTGCTTTCAATACAGCCGAAAATGTCACCGAATCTCCCGGTCTCAGGATTATTATCAACTGAGCCGAATCCATGATATTCAGGTGAGTTGTCGGCCTAACGGTGAAACTGAAATCAGGAGCGTTGTCGGCTGGGCCGAAATTTTTTATTTTTCCGGTGTGATATTCATTCCGGGTTTGGGGTACATGAGCCACTACCTAGTCCACCCGGAATCTTTTCGTCTACGTCTTGACAACAAATCCACTTGGTTCAGGGTTTCCGTGCTGACATCCCTTAAATTTCACCTAGACTCTGGTAAGGTCCAGTGCAGTTTGAGGAGGGCTACAAAACTGTGCTGAGAGAAGGATGCCTGGGAAAAATATCTTGTTTTCTTCAGTTTGGTGGGTGATCGATCCAATGCATAATACTGATTATTACTGGATTTCTGGGGAGTCATGGTCATTGGTTACTTTTCAAGGGGTATCCCGACGTCGTACCATCCGTTCTGCACACATTCCGTGGTACAAGCCTAAGAACCAAGCTTCTGGAAAACTCCGAAGCGTTCGAGAGAATGATGGAGGATATTGACGAGTACAGGAAGGCGTGCAAGCAGAAGAATAAGGGGAAGGGAACGGTCAAGCCTTTCTCAATTCGACTTCTGGATACATCCGAAGTTACATTTGGACGTGTCTTCCTCCCTTAGTTCTGATCAGATTGCCTTTGGAGGCTGCGGGAATGAAAGGTATGCATGTCGGGCAGTCGACAATCAACAAAATTCGGCGTAATTCGCATGGGAATTGAATCAGATCCCCCTCCGAGCCACCGAAACAGGGATCAAAGCCAATGATTACGTTCAAAATTAACTTGGGATGTTGCTCTATGAGATAGATTTCATTGGCTCGGGACCGGAGCTTTGAATAACCGATATACGCCTTATTAGACTTGGGAGGAGGCCCGATGCTTCGCACAGCATAACTCGTACTTTAAGTTTTCTTTTTTTATTCTTGTCCAGAATAGTCCTGGAACGTTGAGCATCAGCACAAATTCCGGGTTAAGTTTGTAAAGGACTGACCGACAACACATGCGGCGAGTGAGAATATAGAGTGGGTGGCCGCTTGAAGGGAATGCGAGAATTCGGTGTCCGCCTCCATGCGAATTCGACGTCGAAAGTCGAATACATGAACCATGACCGGAGCCACTGATGATGTGCACAAAAACGAAATGGCTTACTTAAAATCCAATGAAAGTTCGCCTTTTCCCTTCTTCCGAGGCTTTCCAGCGATCATAGAAGAGATATCAATGATCTACGGGCCGATACCTAATCCCAAAATAGTGACGTTTGCGACCAATATGAGGACTGAGAGTCGGCATTACTCACCATATCGCGACACAGTGCGTCCTACGTGCCGGACCTGATTAAACATATTCAAGCTCGAGTTGACTGGCACGGCGGGAAGGACGTGGGGAATGGCGTTGAAGTTGAATAGCAGAACAGATATCGAGTTTGAGGTCTTGAGCAAGCTGGTAATGGACTTTAAACAGTCTTGATTGGGGGATTCACAGGCGAGGCTCAAGTCGTTGTGGGCTCGTCGAAGCCTCCAGACATGAATTTTCGGCGGTTCGGATGTGTTTGATGGTAGAGGATTGAGTGGGGTTCAAGCGCGATGCTTTCAGGAATTGCGGAGTTTCGTGGCCCAGGACGTGAGGCCGGAGGCACGTTTGAGGTCTTGAAAAATTTGGGAGATCCAGGGCGTAACTGCGGCGACCCCGATCGGTCCGTTCAAGATGTCCAGGAGGAGCTCGTTTACGTCGTCTTAGGCATTTAGCTGTACACGTTGCAATATGATTCGACACCTGTCTCAGCCCACACCTCAAGGTTCCTCCGGGTTTCTCAATAGAATAATCACCGCTGCTCCGTCACCAATTCATCACACTCTTGTAGGTATTCGAGAATTTCATTCAGGGTCAGGCTTAGCGCGCTTAGCATGGTGTGAAAATGGAACAGAACGGCGTGGAAAGACTTCTTTGTTCCTATGCAAACACAATCAGCATTGAAGAGATAGAAAAAATAGAGCTATCGAATAATTTGAAGGTGAGGAACATCATTCAGCGCACCTTTACATTTTCTCCATCTCATCAATATTCGATGTTTTGGCAGTTGCGTGGTACCGAAATTTTGCTGTGCCCCAATACATCTCTATTAAGTCGAGTTCATAGAGGTCAATATTGCCTCCGAGCAGGATCTGAATAGCTCAAAATGACCGGAATGACCAGGGCTATCCATTGCCGGCCCAGACGCCTCAGAAAATGGCTCTGGGACATGGAGGCACAGTCGTTTCACCCGGGACGCAATACTACTGTGTATCAGGAGTTTTTTGTTGTGAGCATGACATGTATAGATTCGAGACTCTCGGACGCGATTCCCTCATTTATTTCGTGTTCATTTTCTGTCTGCCTAGTGCTTCTGTCTCTCAGTCATTTCTCCCAAGACTCATCCCACTCCCGGTTTTCAGAACACCCCGTCATGGTCAAGATTTCATTGTGCCCAGCCAATCAGACCCGCCAGGGACTCGTGCCCCGTGCCCCTGCTGCAGTCACACTTCAACGGACAGCCGGAGAGCATAATCCTGACACAAGGCCTTGATGGCGAATTACTCCGTTTCCCGAGTCACATTTTCTACTCGCATCTGGGTAATCCTGATGCAGTAATCCCTTACAGCGTCTCGAGCCATTTCTAAAGTTCCAGATCTGCGACGGAATTCTTCAAACCCTTGACCGAGGCATTCCAAGTATTTGTTTACCGAACTTGAAAATATGTTGCCCCACTTGGCGGGATGACCTTGCCAAATGTCATAGGTAAATGCAAAAAGGGCATCATAGGCACAACTGTGGGAACCCAGCACCTTTAATCAGCCGTGACTGTAACGCGTGACGTCACGCGTCACGGTTTCAAATTTCGGATGTTTGAATAAAAAACAATTACAGCTCTTTGCATAATTGATGACGTAACAGCGCCCTCAACTCGCTCTTTTCTCACAGGTTTCCTGGCTGGGTAGAACTCGATTCCGAGGGAAATGAGATTTAGTCAAGCCCTAAGTAGTAGCTTATAACAGTTTTGTGCAGGAGCAATCACCTCTAAGTGGTAAAAAGATCTTGTTAATAAACTCAGATACATTATAATATTTATCTATACTTCCATTCTTTGTGGCGGCAGCGTGACAAAAGTGCCGCCTCTGGGGGCGGCACTGGGGCGGCACTTTGCTTTTGCGGGGGCGGCAGTCAGACACTTGAGGGCGGCAACTTGGGGGCGGCAGAGGGGCGGTGCTGGCGGCACGGCGGCAGTATTGGCGGCACTTTCACCGTGCCCATTTTTAAGGAACAAAGAAGCGGTGCGAAAAAAAAAAAGAATTGGAGGTAGCTATCAATTTTGAATCTTATGATCAGGACGGTAACGGATACAGGCCAAGTCAATCGTCAAGTTCTGAGTATCCTGAAATACCGTTCAATTTGCATTTGCACTATTGAGTGGCCTTCTCACTATATTACAAAATACCCAGAAGAATGTCCCACTCCCAGTCTGCTCCTCCTCCACAGCGCTTTGGAAGCCTGGATGGAGGTAGTTGACCGTTGGAACCGTCCCTCCTACTCAGGTTTTTCTGGGTCAAGTGTCCTGTAAATCGACGAGATTCTGCCATAGATATCCATGCATGATTCCAGAACCTGCATAGATTTGTGGATTTTATGGGGGTTAAATTTCTCTGTGGGTCCCTGAGAGAAGTCATTCAATGCTAGAGAGCCTTATTCCAGCAAAAAAAATGGTACATCTGCAACCAGCTCGGATTACTTCCCCGACGTTTGCAAGAACAGGAACTCACGTCTTGTCTCGAGAACTCTTGCGCGGTACGGCTACCAAGCGTAAGTAGCCACTCTCCACCCGCCATCTCATCACTGTTGTCGAGTGGCTCCGCGACCGCGTAGCTCTCAGTGTTGCAACACATGACGATTTCCTCTTCACTAGCCAGCTATTGACTGGGTTCTACGCGCTGCTGCGCTTAGGCGAGCTCACGTTCTCAGACAAAGTTGAGCTGCGCAACGCGCGCAAAGTATCCCAACTCCTCTCGGTAGAGTGGCGGGAAACGGGGTACGGGTATTTCTTGCCAGGTCATAAAGCTGACGCTTTCTTCGAGGGTAATGCCCTGATGATAGAGAAGCTCGATGGCCCCGCAGACCCCACAAACCTTTCTGCGACTACATCCGATCCCGAGACAAGCTTTTCCCGTACCACCCTCAACTCTGGCTTCGCGAGAATGGCTCTGTTCCCACTCGCTCGTGGTTCATAAACCGCTTGCACAAGGTCTTTCCTAACTCGATAGCTGGCCAGTCGATGCGCGCTGGCGGAGCGACTCGGTTAGCCGAGTCCGGCGCGATGCCCCATGTCATCCAAGCTGCCGGACGTTGGTCCTCCAACACCTTCCAAATTTACATCCGAAAAAATCCTATCCTGCTCCAAGGGCTCATCTATGGCCGGCCGGCCTTCGATGGCCCTGAGCGGCGTGCTCCATCCTCCGCCGTCGCACGGTGCAAACCATAATCCCTTTCGACCGCTCCTGATCCACCTTTCCTCCACCGCATTCAAAAAGAAAAAAAAAACCCCCTTTATAGCCTCATAGCGGTCCGCGGTCCAATACCATCCAGAGTCCGTCGCTGGCTGCGCCGGCGATGCGACTGCGTCCTCGCTACACCATGTGCCTCTCAACGCAAGCGAGTTAGAGGGCCCAAACCACGTTGTTTCGCGTTTACCGCGGCACACTGGCTGCACAGTCTCCCATCTTCCGCGATACCTTCGCCATTCCGCAGCCGGTTGCTCAGGAAATGTACGGCGGGGTCTCTATGATCCTACTTGCCGATTCTCCCTCCGATCTGAAGATCTTTCTGGCCGCTACCCATGACACCGGGTACAAATCTGTGTGCCTCAGAAGGTGCTAATAGAACTGTCAGCTATTTCAAAACTTCGCCGGAGCGCGGAATGGATAGCCTATGCGCCTGACTGCGACTCAGCACCAAATACTGCGTCGACCATTTGCGCAACGACATGCTTTCGATACTTACTGCCCTGTATCCCTTTTCGCTCGAGGCTTGGCTAGGACGATCCCGCTCTGCAGGATACTTCATCGCGAACGGGGACGCTTTCAAAACCCTGAATCTTGCTCTCGAGCTCCAAATTTGCTCTATCCTTCCCGGTGTCTTCTTCGAATGCACTGCGCATACACCCAGAGCTATCTTCAATGCGGACATTCAGGACGGGAATAAAGAGACCTGTCTCAGTGTTCGTGAAGATTTCGTCACCGAATATTGTCCTCGCATCAATCGATCCCTGTTCATGGCCCGGCCGAGCCACCCTCTCGTCTGCGAGAATTCTTTGGGCTGTGATTCGGCCAGGCTCGAATACTTGGGAATTAACACAATCTCGGTGACTATCGATGGCATTTTCACGCAAGAGTTGGAATGGGACAGCCTCTCGTTGTGCGAGAATTGCACTGCAGCAGCCCAAGCTGACTTTCGACTGGAAAGGTTGGCGTTGTGGAATAATCTGCCTCGCATATTTGATTTGCCGCCGTGGGACGAGTTGCTGCAGCCTCATTAATGGTATGTGGCCGGCGAGCAGCACATTTGATATGTACTTGATATGTACCCACCGGACTTAGAGCCAAAAGGCTGCCATTATTTAGTATATAGTTGTTGTTTCGACCATGTACAAGAGGTATCCAAAATCTTCTAATAGGCTTGTAAAAATCCATGTATTATTCCTCGTTCTCATCTCCCTCTCGTTGTCTCTCGGAGCAGCATCCTCATCCGACTTCATCCCCTGAGAAGGCGAATAACAGATCAGACCAAGCTGATGATTGAAAACTGAGGAGCACCACCATCGTATATTTATGGGCGCCCTGGTCGTTGCCTCTAAATATGTCGACGACTCTACCCTGAAGAACTTTACTGGGCGGAATGCACAGGAATATTTATCAAGCACGACATTGGTGTGATGGAGCGTGATTTCCTGTCGGTTTGGATTATGATCTTGGCGTCGACGAAGGCGGCATAATGGCCCACCACACGTCTCTGATGGGGTTAAAGCGGCGTGTGGGATGTGTCGAAGTAAATGCCGCAGTGGTAAAATTCGGGGCAAACATGTACTGGCAGGAGAAGGCCCAGGAAACGGGTTAGGATCGGGTAGCAAAACTATATCTAAAAGTTCCACATGAAATCAGAGATTATCTTGAAGCGCGCGGGGATTTGTCAATGAAGTTATGAATGAATGAATAAATGAAATATAATGATGGAAATAACCCACAACAAAAAATTGGCCCCCATGATGATTTTCATGCGCTCATCCACAGGTGCGAGCTGATTAATTATCCAGGCATTTGACATCTGTCGGGTTTGCCTGGCGTTTATACATCCGCTTGGGAGCAACACTTTGACGCCTTGGCGGGGAGGTGGGGTGTACGCGGGAGGACGGTTCAGGAGCATGGCGCATAGCAGGGTGAAGGAAGAGCTCGAGCTCATCTGGCTCGCTGCTCGGAACGCTCTCCGCGGACGGAAAGAGGGCGGTCGACCCCGCGCCGACTCAATACCGCTCTGATGTGCCAATGCTTCATCGGAGCGCAGATCTCATATAAAAGAAACGCGTTGGACAGTGAAGTTAACGCGACCGTTGGCATCTCCAGGACTATTTTATCCCCCTGGTCCACCATCACATGCATTTGTTTGATTGACATGCAGAGCCCTCAGCTCTCATGTAAAGGTACCAGGGGCATGAGAACAAATCCAAGGGGACAGTTTGAACCCGCACACGGGCTACCTATATATTCCCTGTAGTTCCTGTCACTCTGATGAATCCAACCAAGCGCGCTTGGGTTCGTGGTGAATCTATTCGCTATATCAGATTATGTTCTAAAGTTGAGGACTTTAAGAACATAAAGGCCTCCTTCCTCAAGCGCCTTCGTGCGAGAGGTTACCCAGGGAAATGGCTAAAAGCTGTCTTTTCAGATGTGTCATACAGCAAAGAGCGGCCAAGTGCCCTCATAGCGCTTTCCGGGACCAGAAACTCGGATGTGTCCGCTAGACTGTATGTTCTGAAACTCACTCATAATCGCGGGGTTCTTTTTCCGTTCTCATTTTGACTGACACCTTTTGAGGCTGAGATAACGGCTGCTTGCAAGGTCGTGTTCTTCTCAGGCCGCCTCACTGACTTTGACAACGAAGTGCTCAAGCCGGAAGTCATTGTGAGTTATTTGTATTTCTACGTGTCGTTCCTTTCTCATTCACTCTGCAAGTCTCATCTCAAGAAGAATATGCATACCAACGGCTTCAACCTCTTCTTTGAGGATAAATCCCAAGCCCATAACAAGGTCATTGCACTCCATGTGGGACGTTTCTTGTCGAATGTCAAAACCTTCTTCCGTCGCACGGTACGTTGACAGTCACTTTATCACTTTTTCATGGATGCTTCTCTGACCTCTCCGCAGTTGCTTAAGTCCATTCTTGACCCCACTAACAGCGGTGATTCCATCGCTAAATACACAAGAACTGTCTCCCTAGCCCATATGGGGGCATACAGAGCCGAGTGGAATGTCTTTTTTTCAAGACGCCTAACTTTCAGAGGTCGTGTTGGCAGGGGAAGAACTGTCTTTGGCCATCGAAAAGGGCATCAAGACACAGTCCGAGACGAGTTCGCCGCCTACGTGCCTCCTCTTATCATCGGTGGGCGCTTGAATAAAGCTAAGCGCAATCAAGATGGCCGGCTAGCCTGCCTCGATGCAGCTCATTTACCATAGTCCACCCCGGCTGCAGGCCCCGGCCAGACTCGTGGCCCCTGTTGGACATCTGCTCGGAGATGGGGCCAATAAAAACGTGTCTTCAATAGAGAGCTTGCGCAAAAGCCGCACCAGCCGCATGCGGCTTTTCGGCATTGCGCAAAATTATTGTGTTTTTTCCTGGGTTTGCTGCATGATTTTGTGAGTTCATTACACTCTCAGGTCTCTGTGATACTGTGTTGTATTCATCCCAATTACTATCTGGTCGATGCGCGAGCTGGGGAAACAGTTTGTCCAGCCATCACTCTGGCTCCACCCAGATTTCGCACACTTTTCGCGTCCTGCACATTTAACCGATGAATCGTGTGTGAGTGCTCAGAGCAGTTGCGGCAGTAATGCAATTTTTTCACTCACCAGGACTTTCCTGCCAACCCAACTACCTGCGCTGTACTTATAAGTAGCCAAGCTGCTTGCAATATTTCTGCGTTCCTTTCACTCACTCCAACACAAGAAAATGCACTCATTTAAATCTTCTACTGTGTTTACGTTTAAACCTCCAGCACTACTTCCGTTCGACGTCTCGGTCTCTTGGCGGCAGAACTGTACTGGGGCCGTGAATTTCGTGAAGTGAGCATAGAATTTTCGATGCTCTTGCTCTCATGTTTTTGTCTTTCCGCGCTGTGTGCAGTTGGTTCTCTTTGTTATTTCTGTTTCTATTATACAAGATGTGCCTTCGCTTCGCTCCGGCGTAGGCGGTCGCTCAATAATTATAAACACGCATTCATTAAATGTTTCTGAAGTACATATAACTATCGCCGGATGTGGCTACTACTCGCCCAACACCCATTGTGGGTATCGCAAATCGACAAAAATTTAGCCGAAAAGGTAGGTCGACGGAGCTGTTGCAGAAACCAGCATACCCTCAGCCGACCGGTGGTTTGGGGCCGTTTCATAAAGTTAGGACGGACATGGATAAATGGGGAGAACGATGATTGAATTACCACCCCCCGTTAGCAAAGAAGCACCATCTGATGTCATGGTTGAACCCACCTCACCCCATCGACGCGCGCTTTTGAAGCCTAGGAATCCATCACCCTGCGAAGGAAAATCATGCATCAAACGTGGTTGCGAGTGGACAGGTATACCTTGTAGTGGCGGTGTCGTGAAATCACGGAAAATAGAAATTGCAGCCTGCGGCGGACCTAATGGGTTGAGTGCTACTAACTTTGATTGCGTTAGGTCAGACTCATTAAACTCACGAGTGCTGGGGTAATGCACCATAGTCGTGCCTAAAGGTAACGTCAGAACAGTTCAACACTTGGTTTACTAGTTGCACTCACCAGAGACTTCAACAGAGACCGTCGCTGAGCAAGTAATGTTAACCAGGCTGTGCTGAAAGAGTAGATAATACGCACTTTGGAACAGGCATAGTTCAAACGAATTGAATGACACTACCGTCCCATCCCGCGAGTGGGGAACGTCAACCGAGCGGGCTGAAATAAAATTAATAGGAGCAAGGCAGGCCGGACAATACAATAGGAATTTTTGGGAGCGAATCCTTATATGCATTTTGAAAAACGTCATAGAGCCAGAATTACGGATATTTTTTCGGTTGAGTCGCAATCCCACCGGAAGTGATCTTTTGATGAAAATTGTTGAACTCGACATAACTTCTTGGATTCTGGACCAAATTTGAATCTTAAACTACTCAACGACCTGGACGCCACCCTCCGCATCAACGGTATCCTGGAACACCGGAGCACCTGGCTGCACTAGTCCGGCCCGCAGAGCAACACGACGAATGGTGCGCAAACTGCAACCAACTTCTGGTGCAATCCCGATGGGGCCGTGGAGCTCGAGCGCAGCGCTGAGAAATTATGTGTCGATCTCCACGCGAGGGCGTCCACGGCAACCCGTGCGAACGCGGCGGAGGAGCATCGGGGGGTTAGATGTGGGAATGCCAGGTGCTACAAGTACGGCGGGCACAGTTTGTTTGGAATGCGCCCCCGAGCTTCAGGTAGGAACGTCAAAATCGATTTACCGAAACAGTTCTATTGCCTAAATGGCAATTCCATTGCATAAATGAGACTCGTCTACACTAGTAGCAGCGGCTTGAGCCCCATAACAGCTGGATAAACGGGCTGTTTTGCATTTTGGGCATCCTTCGACCGCTGAAAGGACAACTTGAAGATTGTAAGTGAACCTAAACCCTTACCAAGTGAACAAATGACATACCTGAATCGATTCAAATTCAATTGTTATATCTGTAAACATGTAGCTGAGGGAACCGAGGGAGGGCTAGTTGCAAGTCCTGGTATAATTTTTTCGGGGGGTAACAGTGCCTGTGAACCTTTGGAGTTCAGATTCGGATTCCCAGCCCAAATTTACGTCTAAATCAGCGTATGTCCCAAAAATCACAGAACAATAAACGCCTCGCTTCCCGTAACAATCCCATTAAGAATTACACGTGCGACACGACGACGGCGCGCTATGGGACATTGCGCATGTCCTCCTTCTCTTCCTCAGTGGATGGGCAGAACTCACGACCAAGCCGTGTGCCAGGCGCGAGCGGATATGGCGCCGATTTCGCGTTCTCCTGACCTGCGAGAGCCACGACATCGTAAATGTACGACGCCTGCCCGAGGGAGATGGTGCCGGCGGCGCGGTCCCGCTGAATTGTTGTACCCAAATAGTGGGTCGCGTCGCCATTAATTTTGAGTGGAAATTTGGAATTGAGATCCGCCTCGAGCTTGACGAGGGCATCGAGGTCGACATGAATCCCTATAAATGTGTGTGCAGTGTTCGTGATGCGGAAGAAAACGGCATGGTCCGCTTCACTGCGCGTGAAACCGAGTTCACCAGTGAGGTACGTACTGACGGTGTCGTACCAAATGCGCCCGGCCTCCTTCAGCCCGTATAGAGCTTTATGTAGTCTCCAGATGTGCGTTGTGCGGGGAGTCTCCGGCGAATCGAAACCTTCGGGCTGTTCGACGTAGATCGGATCTGGAAGGATGCCGTTGAGGTAGGCGCCTTTAAAATCGCATTGGCGGACGTGCCAGCCATGGTGCGCTGCGACGGCGAGTAAAATATTGCGGGAAGTGGGCTTGAGTACCGGAGCAAAAGTTTCGACGTGAAAGCCGAGAGAGTCTTGAAGATCGCCGCGGACGCAGATGCGTGCCTTGCGCTGCTTGACGTCTCCGGTCTCGTCCGTCTTGTTTTGGTACACCCACTTGAGCGGAAAGAACGGGAGAGTTACGCGCTTCGTCACGCGTTACGATGCTGAAGGTCTTGTGACCGTCCAGTGTGGTTACTTCCGTCTTCATTGCTACCTCCCACTCTGGCCAAATCTCGCTGCTTTCCGCCTGGCGATACGACTGCGGGACAACGGACGCTGCGTACGCAATCGACGCCCGTGGACTTGTGCCGTCATTTGGGACTTGAAGACCCCGCGCGTACTTTCTGGCTCCACCTGTGATGCCCTCTCCGCCTTGCAAGCGGCGTACATACTCCGAAGGCTTGCGAACACGACGGCCACGCTCCTCCCCCACGTCGCTAGCGGCCTCGGATGCATCTGCGCTGTCCGGGTCGTCTGGTGCGACGTCCTCTGCCGTGAAAGTCGGTGTTTCGGTCGGTGGAGTTGTGGGTCGTGCTGAGGGTTCAGGGATCTCCCCCTGCGGTGTGGGACGCTTCGGCGAAGCTGGTAGAGGTGGGGTGGAGGTGGTATTTGGCTCGGAGGTACGTGCGCTTCCATTCTGCGCTGTTTTTCTATTTGTTTCTTGCGTACTCGGCACGGATACGTCCCCCTCGCTCGTCTCCCCCCCCAAACTCGGACCCATCTTCGAAGCGAACGTTTCGCTCGATGGTGATGGTTCCCTTCTTCGGCCAGTACACTTTGTGGCCATCGGGGGTCTCGACGCTCGGCCCTACCCACACCGCCTCTACTCCGCGCTCGTCGAGCTTCGAGCCGCCGTACACGCGCACCCAGACCTTGCACCCGAATCACCGTGCGCGACTCAGATCGGGTTTCTCGCCTGTGATGACTTCGTACGGCGATTTCGGCGCGGTTTTCTTGGTCGGCGTGCGGTTGCGTAGCCAGACGACGTAGAGTACGGCGAGGCCCAGAACGATTTGGGGAGCCCGCTCGCGAGTAGGAGGGCACGCATGTGCCCGCCGATGGTGCCGTTTAGGCGTTCCGGACCGCCGTTGAGTTGGGGTGTGTCGTGGGGGGTGATCTGGCGCTTCGTTCCCTTCGACGCGAGGTGCTTGTCGAAGAGGCCGCCAGTGTATTCCCGGCCGCGATCGCTGCCGAAGGTCTTGATGTCGACGCCATACTGCGTCTTCATCGTGGCTTCGCATTCGCGGTAGTGCCCCAGTGTCTCCTCCTCTGTCTTTCCTTTCTGGAGGTAGACGTACGCGAGGTCGGAATGGTCGTCAGGGAACGTGCCGTAGTACTTGAATCGCCCCCTTGCCGTGACTCGTGCTGGTCCCCAGAGGTCTCCAGACACAAAATCGCCAGCCCCCTTCGGCGCGGGTCGCGATGCTTTTTCGAAATGCAAAGACCCTTCATTTTAGCTCGAATGCATACCTCGCATTGGACAATCGGTGTAGAGAGGTCGACCGCGAAGCCGAGCGCCGATCCGTTGCGTGCCATCGTCTCGATGGTGCTGTGCGCGATGTGGCCGAGTCGCTCGTGAGCTTCGATACGTGTGAGGGGTTTTCGTGCGGACTTTGCGTGCGCATGCGTAGCTGCCACCGTGGCGCGCTCCGGTTGCCAGGTGGTCAGCAGGTAGACGCCGTCGCGCTCTGCGACGCGAAGGATCACCTTTCCCGTCTTCGAGTCGGTGAGTATGCCATACCCATTTTCGGCATTGCTGAATACGAGACCGTGCTTTCGCAGACGAGTGAGGGAAATGAGGCCGGTGGTGCAGGATTCGAGATAGTAAGTGTTCGAGAGCGTGAACGTCTTCTCAACGTCGTCGTTGTTGCATGCAAACTTGACTGTACCAATCTGCGTAGCGTACTCGATTCCGGACGCAGTCTCGATGCGATACGGCTCGCACGGCCGCATATCGACGAAATTTGCTGCGTTTCCGTTGTAGTGCTGCGAGGCGCCGGTGTCGAGGAGACGGATAGACTTCCTGTCGGATGCGCGAAGTGCTCTGTCGGGGATGGCTGCAGCGACGTACGCGTGGTGTTCGCTCGCGTCGGATGGGTTCTCCTCTGCTGCCGCTGCCTTGCCTTTCCCCTTTGCGTATCCCTTGTCCTTCTTCGGAAGCGGGATGCCCTCCATGTCACCGCCCGGTTTCCGGCACTCCTCTTTGGTGTGGCCGGTGTACGAGCAGTTTGCACATCTCTTCTTTTTCGACTGATGCGGCTGCTGCTGTCTCTGCTGCTGCTTGTGGTGCACAAATTTTGCTGCCATGGCCTTCGCCTCCTCACGCTTGCGATTCGCCTGCGCGACGTCGAATTGGATCGCCTCCTTGTGCTGTGTGCGCACTACGTCGAAGTTCAGCGCAGCGCCCATCGTCGCAGCTGTGGTAACGGTGGTAAGGATGGTGGAGCGGTACGTGGAGGGCATGACCTTGATGAGGAATGCGGCGCAGACGTCGTCGGGGAGCTGTCCGCCGGCGCTGATGTACTCGTTTCGTTTCTTGATGAAACGGTCAATGATGGCGAGGACGTCTTCGTCTTCATCGCCGGTGCATTCAATGCGGAGAAGATCGACGAGAATGTCGACCATACCGAGAACGCTCTTGTTCTCGAAGAGTGCGCAGAGCGATGCCCAGAGCTTGTAGACAGGACGAATGCCGAGGAGTTGCTGGTGGACGTCATCGGGCCAAGAATTTGTGCGTATGCTCGCAATAGCTGCTTGCTTCTGCAGATACTCATCCATCTGGTCTTCGTACATGTCCATTGCTGCCTTGTAAGCCTCTTTCTGAGGTTTCGTAGCATCCTCCTTGATGTCAGCGGGCTTAGTAGGCTCCTTTACACGACCCATCAAGTGCTTGCGGAAGCCCGGTTGGCTAACCAGAAACTCGGCCATCTTCTCCTTGTAAGAGACGAAGTTTGCTCCCCCTTGAGCTAGCTTGGGGGTGGCATGTTTTCCTGTCGTGCTCGACAGTCCGAGTTCTGATGCCATGCTGGTTCGGGGTCCCAAAACCTGTTAGCGTAGTGCCTCAGTTACCGAGCAAGAAGTAACTCTATTAATATATCTAGTACCTGTTAGCGTAGTCTACAGGATAATCAGTAAAGTAAGTATTGAGAGAAAATATGTATACGTACGCCTCAGTTACGGAGCAAGAAGTAACTGAGGCTGTGTACTGTCTCGTAAATTATAAAGGACTGTATGGAGGTTGGGATGACGGGATGAATGAATGTACATATGAGATAAGATATAAAGATTACCGCTAACAGGTCATGGACCAGAGGTGCCTCAAGAGAGCAGGTGCGAGATGTGCACCCTTTTTCCAGCTGTTTCTGGCGGGAAGCAGCCTGGGTTTTGGGGCGCGTCAATCGGCCGCAACCTTGACATCGGAACACACCAAGGCATGCTCGCTGTTCCGCTGTATGACCCTCGTGCTGAATGGCGCCGTAGGAACGCCACGCCCACTTGTTATGTTTCCATTTATGATCCTCCTCACCTTCAACGGCTTCACGGCGCACGCTTCCCGTGGGCCAATCGAACGAAGAAGATTCTGAGTGGTCTAGAACTTCATTAGAACTATAAGATGTCGGAAACTTTTTTCTTACCGTGAAGTACTTGGGGTTCAGTACGATAGTCTCTTGACCTATGGAATTTTTTGTTCCGGCGGTTTCCTAAAACAGCAAAAACAGCTTAGTGGGCCACCTCCTCACGTTGTTCATTCGGACTGATATTGGCCGTCTAAATGTATCCCAAATCATTAAAGACATCCAATTGCAATATTCCGTACAATAACAGTGCAGTTCCAAGGCATATTAGCACCCTAAATATTTCCTTTCGAGCCAAGGAAAAGGGGTGAAATTGCTCTGTGCACGGAATGGCACGCTCTGCAAAGCACAGAGTGCATTGGTGAGCCAAAATTGAATACGGACCAATACATAAGATGTATTCACATATATATTTTAACAACAGATGACCTCTAGCCTACAATAGCCACTCTAAAAAAGTTCATACATACGCACGAACAAAATTCAGGTGTTTTGGGATGTATCCCTCGGTGACGACCAAAGATGGCCGGTAGAAATCCATGACTTCGCTTTAAGATAGAGATTGGTGTTTAATGTCCAGCCCCAAATTCTCAGGTCCGTAGCATACACGGTTGGCTCACCATTGAGAGGTCGAGAATCCCCCACTCAAGCTCAAATCAAGGTCTTCTTGGGGCTCAGCACGGCGAGAGGGAACTTTTTTTGTTCTCAGGATAGTCGGAAATCATTTCCTTGGATCCAGGGATTAGAACAAGCCCCTGACCTTGTGAATCGGCCAGGAATTGGTGGAGCAAAAAGCGAAAGAAGGTGTTCGGAGACAAGGAATGATGTTCACACGCCATCATCCCGATCAAAAACCCAGCACAGCTGTTGATCGCCGCCACCACTTTCCTCCAAATTTGACGCATGCTGTCCTCATACATTGTATTCCATCCTAGAAGTAGGGCGGCGATGAGCCCAGCGACGAGGACAACAACAATGAGGAGCCTGGCGATAGGCCCTCCTCCAAATCCATCGCCACCAAGCCCACCGGTGCCGCCGGTGCCACCGACAAGCCGGCTGGCGCAAAGGCTGCCGCCAGGCCTGCAGCCAGCAAGGCGGCCGCCAGTGCTACACCCGAATATGGCAGCTCCATCCACCCCAGCCTCTGTCTTTACAAAATCCTCATCCGAAAAGGTATTGGTAGAGTCCTGGTTGTAAACTTTGTTTATATTGACGAGAATCGGACAGCTCGTGAAAGGGCCTGCAAATGGAACGATTTCCTGAAGCAATTCAAACTCCTTATCAAGCCTAATACCGCTGCTGCTTCATGTTCTGCCCTTCCATCTGTTCTGTTTCTGGCAACTTCCGATCCCACCTTACCTCTCTCATTCCAGTTCTCTGGTCAAACTCTGGCTTCAAAGGAATTTCAAAATTTGCAAGATGCAGTGGCAGGCATGATGTGGATTCTGAAGGTAAGTCAAGTTCCATTCACTGATCATCCTAGTCATGGTAAAATATTCCGCAGCTTGGATCCAGCCACGCTTCCAGGCTGGCAGAATTGCCATTTGCCCTGCCGACTCGCTGAAAAATCGGTACATGGGGTATGCATGTGTTTTTGTGCCTGGATTGTCGCTAAATACTGCTTAAGCATTGCAAAGAGCGCTGATGATCTCAAAAAATTGGAAGAGATTGGCTCTGTAGAGCATTTGTTACGTCCTCTGTCATATATGCTCAATATTTCCTGGGACCTTGCTTTTGTTGATGTTGACCTTCATTCTGTGCATGTGGACGTGAAGGTCCAACAGGATGTAAACTGTCCAGATACATTACTCTCTATGAAAAAGACACAAGCTCCATTTCGGTTCGATACACACCATCCTCTCGCAAACTATCAACGGTCTGTCAGCTCTACCCAATGTATAGGAATGCCTATGCACGGTTGTGAGTGCTATCTGCAAGAGCGGTATTTCTGCTGAGAGGGCAGTGGCCCATCATCTCACAATGCTCTTGAAGGATATGCCCACAATCTCGGATGCTGACACTGGGGTTTTCAAAGGGAAAAAAAAAAATGGATAACGTGGTTCAGGCCTAGGAGTTGACCGAACAATATAATTTGGCACATTTTCCATTGTACCAGGATGGGCGAGTCACACCCCAAAGAATTAGGTACGTACCAATGAGAACAAGTACATAAGTGCGTGCTCCTGCCGGGCAAAGCCACGGCCCTCCACCCAAGTAAAAACAATCTAAGATGTCTTTTGGTGATGCTTGCTGGTGCGTGAGACCGTTGCAGTCTGCTAATCATTCATTTTGACCACTTTCATTGTCTCCACTCCGTCGGTGTATGCAACAGGAAGTCAAATAAAATGCGAAAACACGTAGTGCCATGCACCAAACAGTGAATTCAAGGGCTAGGAAGAAGATTTATTCACTTACCTCCCCAAAAACTTACTAAAATTCTTTCAAAACCAGGAACATTCATGCTTTCTTTCACCGTACTCCTAGGTACTCCTATGTACATTTGTGGTTTAATTGGACTTTCGTAGATATATATATACTGTACGCCGAGTCGTCTCCCCTCAGACTTTGTATCACTTGTGTGCGCGAAGACTGAGGTGAGCGACTCTCTTCTTTACTTTCTTACTCGTTCTGACTCGTATCTAGGTGAATATTACAGACCACTTCAACAAAAACTCTCTTGATCGTTCCCGATAGTCTCATTCCTCCTGGCTGAAATGTCAGTCCAGTGTGCGCGCGACGACGACGGCCACCTCAAGGACGCTTCCGAAATTGAATTCTACAACTCAGAGTCCGACGAGAAAGCCTTGCCCGCTGTTTCCAATGGTATGTCACTCATTGCCTTCGTTTTCAGATCTATCTTCTCATGCTGCACCTCACAGAAGGCCCTATCCGGCACGCACTCGTAAGAGACAGACAGACAGCTCCGTCAAAATATGGGACGGTTTGATGCCCTAATTTTTTCCAATTTGACACTTCGACGCCTGTCAAATTCTTGTGTGACCCGAGACTAAGTATTGACCAGGGTTGCGATGAGACTGAAATAGAATCATTTCAAGGAGAAACATATCACATTCGGAATGTAAATAACCGTTCGCTGGGTCGCAAAACACAATCACAAAACTTACATTTGAATGCCGAGCGCGCTTTATCTCCCGAGCAAAATAAAGGTCTGGTCAACGAGGGATTCTTACAGCGCTTCAATAGTACATTCCACCAAGGGGCTGGATTTACGGAAGCCGCAGGAATGCAAGCAGCAAAGAGACATGCATGAACAGGCGAACTTGGCAGTAAATGATGCCATCTGATGGCAAGTTACTTTGGCTGATCGCCCGTAAAGTACCGTAAAGTACCGTAAAGTTAGCCCCGCCAAGTCAAAGGGGCGATCAAAGTTCAAGTTAGGTTTCACAAGTTACTTTATTCACTCTCGCTGATATCAATGTCGTCCCACTCGTTATCCTCCAAATAGTCTATCTTGTAGCGAGGGTGAAGACGGTGAGACCTGGCTGAGCAGGAGATGACAGAGAGATTGCGGAGCCGGAGCGCACGTCTCAACGGCGTAAGATGCGTTGGAGGTGAGAGGGTTGGAGGTGAGAGGAAAGGACCGAGGCTACGGGTCAGCCACGGGTCATGCGGGTCAATGCGGGTGGCTGAAGTCGCACCCGTACCCGTACCCGTACCCTGATGTACCCGTACCCGCTACCCGCCACGGGTGACCCCACCCGTGGGGATCACTAATCAATATCGGGTGTGAGAATTCGAAGTCGCGGAGGTCCTGGCTGTTGACGACCCTACATCAGCGAAAATTTGCCGTCTGATGCTACGTACCTACCTATCTACCTGCCTACCCCACAGATTATCGCTCACTTCGCAGCGGGGCACGATCTGTACGAAAAACGGCAGCACATCAACGTCGTCGTTAACACGAGAAAATACTATCAAAGCTGGTCACCCCCTGCGTATGACAAACCCCAAGCGGATCATCGCCGGATGAGATCCGCTCTACTGCAATCCTCACCAAGGATTAAATATTGCTCCTGTTTCCTGACTACGGTAGACTAAAAATTATCGGTTGTCAAACTGCATTTCAGGATACATATTCGGAGGAGTTTGGGTCAGATATGTCAGTATTTGGCTGTTCGCATCATTCCGAGTACACTACTATCTGGGACTTCTCTGATACTTGATCTATGTATATCTCCTGTCGATTGCGAATTTTGGTCGAGGTCACGCGTCACGCAGGCGAGTGTCGAATTGGTCAAACGTCACGAAATGGCTGGAAAATCACTATAAATCCAAAAATAAATTTCTATATGGCTCAGTGTCTTCAGAACCAAAATTCCACAGTTTCTGTCATTTTTAATCCTCCCTGGAGTCTTTCAGTGCTAAACTGCTGTATTCTGGCCCAAATTCAGGCCAGAGGAAAACAAACAGAAAAAATAAAGAAGGTAATGTGAATTGGAGCCAAATATTCTTAGGATGTACTAGGGCTCTTGGTTAATGGAATAGCATCGTTTCCGCTGAATTTCGAATTTTTTGTCCCGGTCACGCTCAGTTTGGGGACCTGTCGAAATGTTGAATAGGTCAAATGGGTCACGCATCATGCCCCCTGTCAATTTGAATGAAATAATCCAGTATCTCAGAAAAAGTTGAAATTCAGTCTATTGCGGAGCTTTGTTGACGAGCTGAAGGACGAATAATGCGCTCAGACTCGGAGCGACGAGAAGGTCAGTGAGCGCCAGCAATCTTGTCCAGAGGTTTCCCACAGAAGGCGGAGTTGAGGACCGCCTTGCCTGAGCTCATAATTTTCCATCCGGTGTGGCTGGACTCCCAAGACCGTAGATTTGAAATATTCGTGGGGAATCAGACATCCTTCCCACACAAAGACTCGCTGGGTCATGGACTCGACAGAGTCCGAACTGAGATTGAAATGGTTGAGGCTCTATCATTCACAATGCCTTCTGAACACCTCCGGGTCCACCACCCGGAGTCGTAGCTGTACCCCTGGAGCATAGATCTGGATAGGATCTGTCGCAATTCAGTGTCGTAACATGCACTCCAGTCTGTAGTGATGCGTCGAGTTGCGACACTGTCGCTAAAGTTTGATACGCGTGCACGCCGACATCGGTTTCCCCCCACCCACCACCGTCACCCATGGACGATGTGGAATTGGTCGCCAGTGTATCCGATATTGGGCAAAGCTAATCAAGTCGTGGGCTTGCGGCAGCAATTTACGGCCGCCTTCGTAGCCTCCAATCCGGGCATTTTCTTAGGCCTGGACTGGGTTCATACGACTCATCTTCGAGCATCTCTACGTGCCGCGGGACACTCCCAATCTCGGCGCCACCAGCACTGGCAGATCATGTCAAGTCGGAGGCTTCTGAGCCATCTATCAAATCGGAGCCTCATTTTGACCGGCAGTTCATTGATCTTTGCTCACTTCCACGGTTAGAGCACGCGAGTCAGCCGAATCTATCGAGATTCTGTCATCGGATGACGAGATGGAGGTCGAAGCCGTGCTGAGGCCTTCTGGTATGTATTCCGACCCAGGAACTTTTCTTTGTCACCTCCCAGATCCGAATAGCTAGAATACACAAGATCCCCTTATCTCAAACTCAAGACACCATGGTAATCCAGCTCCCAGCTCGATCCGGGCCGTGGGACTTCCTTTTTTTAATGGGGGCAGCATCGAGCTGGGTGAAGAAATTTTGTTTCTCATGGCGCCCAAATTTGTCTCTGTGAAATTCTCTCGAATTTTTAGGTTCCTCGGATGCCCGAGGCTGATCTCAGAACTTCACAAAATTTGTGGAATTTGCTCAACGGTTGCAATGGCGCAGGAGACGTTTAAACCGACTTTTGCTCGAGCAAAGTTGTTCGTGATGGCATCCAATTTTGTCTTTCAAATTCTCTAGAAGTTGTCGAGGACGTTCCCTGGATGCCCGAGCTTGATCTCAGCAATTCACAGAATTTATGAAATTTGCTGCATGGTTGCAATGCCGTGGGAAACGCGTTTCGGCCTAAGGCCCTACCCAGAAGCTCGACGATGTGCTGGACGATACGGCGTCCTGTGAGAAGAAGGTAAGGAGTAAAGGAGCCACTCAAGGGAACCTCCGACGGTCCCGGTGCTATCGATCCAAAGCACCGCGTCCCCAGAGAATGAAGGACTTCTGAGCCTCTGGCTTAACAACCAGGGCATCAGGAGCAAACCGGAGAGACATTTTTGCTCAGAATCACGCTGGCTATCGCCCAGCATTCAAACCCGAGAAAACGGATCTCCATACGATGTCACGTTTTGAAGACCCGCGTAATGAAATAAAGGGACGAAAAATGGCTACGTGAGAGCTGGCGCTACGCGAGCTTGCGAGCGGCTAGCATCAGTGAGAGATAAGGCAGCCAATCACGGAGGAGCCCTCATAAATCAAATCTCTTTGGTCTCGTGACTCGTTTCTTTTCTTGCTCGCTGCGCTCACCACGTTGCCCGCTGTCGAGCTTGCTTCTCAGATTTTTCGAGGTTTTTGTTGTCCTCCTCGTTTCTATAGCACATCTGGCCTAGTTTCTGCTCTCTGGTTACTCGTTTCACTTCGTTTGAGCTGGATGCGCTCTGGAACCCGCGGATGACGTTTGTGACAAGATGTCACTTTTTCTCTCAACTCGGCATCCTTAGCTTGAGCTGTCTCTCCGGAAGTTATTCTGTTGCACTCTGAGTGTACATATACAACTCAAGTTAAGTGTATTCTTTCTAAATCTTGTTTCTTCTCATATTCCTTGGTGCCTCAGTAGTTCCAAGGCATTTATTATTTCATCTATTTCAATGTGCCCCAGATCACGCTTTTCAAAATGCAGGCCACATGTCGTGACTCCATTATAATATTGACACAACATGACCCTATTTGTTCACACAAACGCTTGACCTCTTTCCCTCACCACAATTCTTTGCATTTTCAAACACCTTCAATTCCAGTTGCCGTCCCAGAGCCATTTTTTTTGAGGTGTTGACCCGCAATGGGTCATTTTCTGCTATTCAGATTCTCCTCGGAAGCATTATTGACCTCTCCAGCAGCCAATCAGTGGTTTACATTTTCAAATGTGTGACTCTATTCCATTCGCCACACTCTTGAACCATGTTGTAGAATATTTTTTGAATTTTGTGGCTGTGCACATATTTTATTTCCTTCCTGTGCATATTTTATCCCTTCCCGGTGCAGAAGTGGAATGAGTGCTCATTTTTCAGCTGAATCATAGTCCGGCTAGGTGAATGCACTCTCCAACGCGCACCCAGAGATTTTAACCCCCGGCGAACCAGGTTGTGGAATAGACTCATTACCGGTCTGACCAAAATCTGATTTCATGGCTCAAGAAGCAGATTTCAATGCAAGACGGGAAATCTGAGGGGACCATTGTGCGCGCATTTTAAATACGCTTCGAATGAGCCTATGGGAAAGGCAAACAGATGAGAATTGAGGCCGCAACAAGTGTCCTGGTCACGAGGATCACAAAATGCCCCAAAAGGAAGAAAAAACAGTCCGCGCCTGTTGTACCGCAAAGAGCTGTAAGCTTGTCCGTCTGTCCGAAGCTTTTTAAACTCCGCAAGCTCCTCTCTCGGCATCTTGCCGCAACCCGTTATTCTTCTTTCTGTCAAGCTGAGAGACCTCAGTCAAGTTCAACACAACTCAGGTTAGGCCAAGCTCGGGACATTCTCTCGATATTCATCTCATATGCCATATAAATTTTAGTCTGAGGTCATTGGGTCATTGTGGAAGGCCGGAGGCTGGAGTGACACATAACAAACAAAGAACAAACAGGCATTTGTTTGGCGGGACGCTGGAAGCTGAGAGGCTCCGGATCTCTGTGAGTGAGGTGTTTGGTTGACTACTAACCCACCTAACAGAAATCGAAGAGAACGGTCGGTCGGGCAAACGAAGACGGCTCCCCCAAATACATCTTGGTGAGGCGAAATTCCAGGAATCCTCTCCTCCTGCTTCCTGGTCCGAAAATCGAAACCCTAGGTTTCAAACCTGCCCTACTTGACTTCCTGCTCAGCCCCTTCTCGTAGGACTTTGGCAGGGATCCCCGCCAAAACTTACAAACAGGGAGCAAACAGGAGGACAACCAGGAGAACAAACTTTGAACAGCACTGGTGAGAAATTTCAATTGTTAAAAAGAGCAAGTAGAGCACACATAACGAACAAAAACTAGCTAGCAGGAGTTGATTTACGTCAAGAGATTCCAGCAACTCTGGTCGAGCTCCTTGTAGCAAATAGCGGCGCGGCCTTTGAGGTACATCAAGTCATCGATGTTTCATTTTGGTGGCACAGTTTTGAATGGAACAGGTCGCGCGACATATATGGACAGCTCTGACCTCCGCCATGGACGGCGCACCTAAGCTTGAGGAAATTTGGGCGGCGCAAGCGCATGGCAAATATGTAATGTGGCCGGAGATGCTGGAATATGTTGGATGTCAGCTCAGCCCAGCGGTTTTCAATTGCCGATATCCGCTGACGTGAGACGCGGGCGCAGACAATGATGTCAACCTCTAACCGGGGTATGCCTCGGCAAGCTATTCAATAGAATCGTGAAGCTTTTCGCCGACTGGTATCAACAGTGCGTCGTCCTCATCTCTCCTTTTCGCCTTGCTGACATGCTGCTCCGAGGGGGGTGTTCACTTGCGGTGATTGCGCCGCTTCGGATGACGAAGACAGCGACGACGACGACAACTCGGAAATGGCTACAATCTGCGCTCGCTCGGAGCTCCATGGCCTTGTCCGGCTAGTAGGTAAGTGACAACTCTATCTTTTTGTACCTTCACTGACGCGCATCCAAAGATGTGCCGTATTTGCTGGTATCCTATCCAGTCAGGACTTTCTCTCGCCAATAGAAACCCCCTCTAACTTTCAGCAGGACGTCTGACACGGGTGCCCTTTGCCTCGCCTCACGGAGGCGAAGCGGGCAGCTCAACAACGGGACTCGTACAGGACAGCCGACACCCCGACCTGATCCAGCTCCTTCCCCTGTCTAGGTGACCTTTTGTACACTAGATGCTCTGGAATATCAAGTCAGTTAAAAGGTCTGGTTTTGAATGCGTCGGCATACAGCAAACCAACAGTCTGACCATTGTCGTCATGAATATTGACAACCATACTTCCCTGGGAAAAGGTGAGCTCAATGACAGATGGAAGTATTTGCACTCACATCCTCCATATGCGCCACCTGTTATACCGTCCCGTATACCGTCTGCCCGGCGCCATTCCAGTAAAACACTGGGGTCCCGGGCTAGGTAAAGAAAGGAATTCAGGCTGGAATATTAACAGAGTAGCGGTAACTCACCGGGAACATATCCATGGCCAAAATAGTAGGAAAGGTGGCTGGGATGTAAGTATGTCGCTTTATTTCTGAAGGCTAGACTTTGAAGAGCATCCTTCTTGAAGAGTTTATAAGGGTTTGAGGAAACATTTCCAGAGTCAGAGACGTCAATCGAATACGACACCAAGAAGTCTCGGACAAGATCTCGCTTCATGGCTTCGATTCAGTAACAGAGACTTTTCACACAAGAGAACAAGGTCATTGGGGGAAGAAGCATACATAGCGCACCACGGGATTAAAGGGGCCAGTAGCCGGCACCATGCGCTCCACGCAAATCAATATTTTAGATTTATCACCTCTTCTCTGCCTCTCACCCTCAGGGCCTTGCCCACAGCGATGACCAGCTGCCTGTTGTGGCATGTGCTAAAAAATTTGCATTAAGGACGATCTGGGGTCCTATGTCAAACTACGTACAATTTTTTGATATCCTTCATAATGCCTGTGTTCCAATGGATGTTTTCTTTTCAGCTAATCTTCCACTATGGAACACACGGTGGAGTTAGTGGAGTTTTCCCACTGTAGGTTCCATACTGGAACATTTAAACCCACCCAAGTTCATGGAACCCATCATGGAAGACCCAGGAACACGCACTGCACATTTTCCTCATTAGCCTTCCTGACAGCAGCAGTGGCACATAGGATATTAATCTGATGGATCCGCTGCCTCATGTCCCTGGATTATACTTAGCACCCTCATAAGCCCTTGTGGCCCAGTCTAGAAGATGACATAACCCAAGGTTATGCAATATCCTCTGCGGGGCAATGAGATCTGGTAAAAATGGTTTGGCCGCCACTAACAAGGCCTCCATCAGAGAGAAGGACATAGGCAATGGAGCTTTGACGGAGAGGAACTCAGGAAGGAGTATGAGTTGACGTGGTGACGTGTCGGCTAGGGTACATAATTGGCCGGCCCGATAAACTTGATACCATCACTTGCCAATCCTTTCCATGTGCCAAGCCGTTCTGTAAGCGCAACCGGCGGAGAAATACATATCCGGGTATGACATCCTCCGCCGATGCTAACAAAACCATTTCATGTGATTATTATGTGATTGATCGCGCGCTACGCTGGCAACCCCGCTATTCCAACTTGGTGGGGCCCAGCACCGCCCTTGATCGATCCGGCTTGTTTGGCCCTTGTTTGTTCTCAATCAGGGTCGGTTCCCATTTTGAAAACGCTAAGGCTTTTTACCTGGGCACTCTAGCCCTTAGTGCGAAAGGGAAAGTCATAATCAAATTAGCATTAAAATACATTCCTCAAGCCGGATTTTTTTATTTTTGACCGACACATGCCAAAACTCAAGTGCTATACCAATTCAAGCCATTTCTTCGAATTTCAGAGCAGATAAAGCGAAAATAAAGAATCTGGCTTGAGGAAGGGTATATTAATCCATTCTCTACTTCTTTCACTGCGCGAGTCAACAATCTACTCAGATTTGAAAAAGCCTTAGGCTTTTTACGGTTCTGGTTCAAATTAAAATGCAGCACTTCATGAAATAATCAGAATCATCTTATCCGCTCCTGAATGGTTGAAAGATACCAATATAACATTTCTATGCATCAGGAATTGATAATATCTATGAAAGAGCCTTAAACGAAGTGAAACAATTGAAATGTGACAAATGTCACGTCAGTGTGATGGCCTGTTTCCTTCAACCAGTTCAACACAATATTTACAATATCTTCACAGCTGATTGTCAAGAAATCCCTAGAATTGTATGGTGTACTCCGAAAACATAGTGGATTGCTCGGATGAGTCAAAGTGGATGAATGGGATCTCATTTCATGAGTTTGCGACACACTTTACAGCAGTGGAATGCCAAGCAATTCGAAATTTGATGTGGCCCATGTACCTAGGCTATATATGAATATTTCGTTCCGCGAAAATGTGCCAGAAAAATATGTGAGGAAGACACTACATGAAGGAATATTGAAATGGAAGTCTAATTGAGGACAAACAAGAGCCAGACAAGCCGGATCAATCATGGGTGGTGCTGGTCCCCATTCCAAGGGTGATGAAAAAGTTAATATTTACAAACTTGTTGACTGAAAATAACTGGATAAGGATGCTTTCGATTGGCGCACGCCCAAGATTCACCGGGAGAAATGAGAAAGTCTGGTTTGAACTTGGAACCTCCGCATTTCAAAGTTTGGTCTTGTTAGAAAGAGAAGTTTCAGAATTTGGCGGGGCGTCTGTCAGATTAGGGCACTTTACAACCCACTATCAAGATAGCAGGCATTAATTTTCATCGGCAATTCAAACTCAGATCGCCCAGCCTGTCTATCGACAGGTTTTACCTTCATAGACAGGCTGGATTCGAGCCTGCTGTGGACCTTGCGCCCTTTCCAACCAAATTTTCTTGCCAACGCCCGTGCTGTTTACTTTTTCCTCAGCTAATCAGCAGTGTTACTCACAGCCTCGCTCGCGGGGAGTACTCCGTTTCCCTGCCCCAAACCCCCCAAGAATCCGTCAAAATCGGTCCATTGCTTTGAGTCACGTCGCCTTGAATGGCCGGATCAATTCCTGTTAAAAGCCCCGCTCGCCGAGAACTGGGTATGAGCCGTGGGTGTGCAAAGTGTAATTCGCCTGATGTTAATGCTCAGAATCGCCAAGATTGAATATATATGGTAGAACCGTGGGTGTCGAAGGCCCTAAATGAACGCGGATATGGGATGAGATGCCCGACGAGGATGGGGGGTGCAAGAGGTCATTGATCGGCCAATGCTGTGAAGCGTGAGGCGTTGAATCGTGAAGTGAATGGGTACGGTGGCCCAAACCGCGCGCTTGAACTCGGCGGCACCAATGGGAATCGGGTCATGGAATGGAATGAACACACGAAACCCGGTGGCACGGACCCATGAGGATAAATGCATGCCATAAACACGGAGGGACCAGTGAGAGTGTAACTGTAACAGTAGTTGTGGAAGGATTAGAAACCATGACTGATCATCCCTGAAGTTCCGTTTGTAGTAGAGCATTCTAGATAAATTCCTATACAGTAAAGGTTAAAGGTCAACCGCTGCTGGGAGTTTTCGTTTGGCAAAAATATGTAACAGCAACAACGCCGGACGCCAGGCCGGCGATTCTCCCGCATCACTACGTTCTCTCCCGGACGACCAGTCCCCCAGAACCCGATCGAGAATCGGGATCTAACTAGATTCACGCTGATGAGAAGACATCAGAATCAAGATCAAAGAGTAGTTAGGGATACTTGCAGAAGTACGACAATGTTTTGGTTTAGGGTGAGCATCCGGAAGAACCGCCTTTCATTTGTGCCTCCTGCTGGAAACCCGCTATGAATAGCCTCACAATGCCAGAGGACTCGGAGCGGAGAAGAGACGGCCTACCTTGTGCTCTGAGACCACAGATGGATACTTGGTCGAAATAAGAAAGTAGTGTAATTGTGGATACTCTCCACAACATGGTTTAGTATGTCCTACTTGGTCTAGTGGTTAAGGTGTTCGTAGGTCGCTTTTCCCTGCGCTCGTGATATTAGGGCCCTGTGTTCGAGTACCCCTGGTGGTACTTCTTTTGCCACTCATGCCAGTGAATTAATCTTCATATAATTAATCCCTTTGTAAAATTGAATCTTATTTGTAAAATTGATCTTCTTTGACTCAGGTGGTCGAGAAAAGAAATTCTAGATTAAATCTCAGACTCTATAACCGCACTCGATACATAGTAATCGCTCTGGAATATGTGCTGAATTTTGTGGCTGTGCACATATTTTATCTCTTCCCAGTAAAAGTGGAATCAGTGCTCATTTTCTGGTTGAATCAGAGTCAAGCTGGATGAATGTACTTCTGAACCCGTGCGCAAGGAAATTAATCCCCGGCAAATCATGTTGTGGAATATTTGCTAAATTTTGTGGCTGTGTACATATTTTCTCTCCTTGGTGCAGAGGTGGAATGGGTGTTCATTTTCTGGTGGATTCATAGTCCAGCTGGGTGAATGCACCCTCCAACATGTGCACAGAAATTTTAAACCCTGGCCAACCGCATTGTGGAATATTTTTTAAATTTTGTGGCTGTGCACATATTTTACCTGAGGTTTATAGCAAATTTTTGCGCATTTCAGGTCAAAATGGCCAACTTGTCGCCTACTTTCCGAAAGAATGGGTTCATCAAATCAGGGGTAATTCTAATGAGAAACCTGGAATCATATAATTTTATGAGACACATAGCTATTCATTCCAGAACTGGATAACAGTATTTTTTCAGACATGAAAGCGAATTGATACACGAAATGAGGCAACACATTGAAAGACTTGGATGATCGTGGCCCACCTAAGGACCTTCCATATCGGGAAGGCGCTTCTTTCGCTGTCGACTGTGAGTTTTCGGCATTACAGCTGTTCCAGTGAGTTGTCAGTTTTTTCGCCGATCGCTGCTAAAAAGAGAAGTGAGGAGAATTTGATGTATTTTGCATAAATATAGTGCCGAATGTGGATGCGAAGCAGTGCGAATCTGTCTTGGCATCGCGGCATTCCGTATGAGAATTCTACAAATCCAGGTCGCGCAGGCTCTACACATGACTCCCAAAACTATGCCGCCTCCTCAAGTAAGATTCAGGCCGCTCACACAGACCGATTTGTGTTACTACTGTGCTGATGCTGGGCATCGAATGGACGCCTGCCCTTATCGACAAGCTCACATCGCTTCTGGCCTCTTGAAAGTTTTAGGTAACAGGGACTGCTATTTAGATGGTTGACCCTGCTATGCTATTGGCAACAAATCTAGGCGACAGATGATAGAGGAATCTAGTGGCAAACTGGAGCAGCACAGTCCAACATTCAGAACGTGTTTCACCAAACCGCTCCAGGATTGTACTCTGTTCCTTTTGAGGACTCTCGCGCCGCTGGAAATGGCCAAGAGGACTATGACTACTATGATGAATCTGAGTACGACACTCGGAATGATGAAATTCAGACTCTGATGGTTGAGAATCAAACTCTCAGACGCAAACAGGCTCAACGCCCTGGTCAGTCTTCTCAATTCATCCAGGGAAGGAGTGTTCAACCACTCCTTCTGGCCCCTACACTGGCTAGTCAAACGGATCTCATTTCTACAATGCTGGCTCAGACGTTCTCTAAAATGAATGCACTAGACCAATTCGCCGTGACTAGAGCTAATCCCTCCCGAACGGGGAAGAACTCAAAGTCTGACGCAGCGGATTTCTAGAGGGCTCAAGGAAAGGGGTTAAGGGACGAAATAACCTTACCACGGCAAAGCCCCCAGAGAACCTTTCAACTAAAGACCGTAACGAAACTAAGAGACCGGCTGTTGATAAACCTATGTGCACGGTTCAACAAGTCCACATTCGGACATGGTCGGGCGCGCTTTGTCCATCGATGCGTGTTCGTGTTGCACCCGCACCGGTATGACCGTCAACCGCACGCTGCGGCTGTCTTCGTACTTACCCGACATGCGCTTGAAGCGCAGCTCGCTGCATCGCGATGATACGCGATCACCGTCCATATGCGGCCGGCGCGGGAATTCGCGGAGCAGCGCGCGCGCATGGGCGGAATCATTGGTGTGTCGGGTTTCGCACGAACGCTGTGACTGGTGTGGACCAGGAGCAGGCGGGATAAGCTTCAAATTTGCAGGGAGGTGGGCCAGCAACACGATATGGCGAGGGAAGAAAAGAAAAGAGCAACTTGTTTCAAGTCATTCAAACTCCGCTGCACAGAAGAGCTTAAAGTCAGTGCAGAGTCACCATTGAATTTTGTTTGAGGATTAGCAATTGAGCGAGAACGACCCCCGCTCATTCTTTTTTGCCCCCACTGTACGCGCTGGCACCCCGGAACACCACGTCGTCAACTATCGCTGCGGTTCAAATGAGCTGTGAATATGCTGGCAGGCCACAGGGGATCTATAAACGAGGTTAATTTTTGTGTTTTCTGCACAGAGGACTCGTTTCGGGCACATAAATACAATTCTCCAAAAAATTTGTACTCATTCCACTTATGAATGAACAGGAAGCAAAATACTTCCAAATATGGAAATGTTGCACAGCTCAGTTCGCCCGTGGTTAATATTTGTGTTCGGTACACAGAGGACACCTTCTGAGCACACAAATACAATTCCTCAAAAATATCCGTGCTCATTCCACTTATGAATGTACAGGAAACAAAATACTTCTAAATATGGAAATATTGCACAGCTCAGTTCGCCCATGGTTAATTTTTGTGTTCAGCACACAGAGGACACCCCTCGAGCACACGAACACAATTCCTGAGAAAACTCCACACTCATTCCACTTCTGAATGAAGTGGAAGCAAAATACTTCCAAATGTGAAAATATCGCACAACTCAGTTCGCCCATGGTTAATTTTTGTGTTCAGCACACAGGGGACACCTTTCGAGCACACAAACCCAATTCCTCAAAAAAGTCTGCACTCATTCTACTTCTGAATGAACAGGAAGCAAAATACCTCCAAATATGGGAATATTGCACAACTCAGTTCGCCCGTGGTTAATTTTTGGGTTCTCTGCACAGAGGACTCGTTTCAGGCACATGAAGACAATTCTCCCAAAAAATCTGTATTCATTCCACTTATGAATGAACAGGAAGCAAAATACTTCCAAATATGGAAATATTGCACAACTCAGTTTGCCCATGGTTAATTTTTGTGTTCGGCACACAGAGGACACGTTTCGAGCACACGAACACAAATCCCCAAGAAAATCTGCACCCATTCCACTTCTGAATGAACAGGGATTGGATTTCCAGGGTGGAATTCGATGGGAGGGGGAATAGAGGACTGAAAAATATGGCTGCACGCCGTGCCCGTCACGGGCACGGCCGTCGTTTCGACGGGACCTGAACGGGAACGGTCCGTCACGCGACGGCCGTCATTTTGCCTGTTTAAACTCACAATTAAGTTCATAAGATGTGTCCTAAATTGTGTATTGGGCTTACCTTTGCACAGAACATGCTTCACAAAAGGCATACACAGCATATTCAACCGTTTATAGCGTATTTTTAGGACCTGTCGACCCGTCGACGGCCGTTTTCGACGGGAACGGCCGTCAAAAATGCAGCGAAAGAGCCCACGGAACGGGACGGTATGCCCGTCGCCGGACCCCGTAGAACCGGCGCGACGGGCACGGCGTGCAGCCCTACTGAAAAAAGGCAGTAAATGCACCTCAGGTCAGGGTATTGTATTGTTTAGATCAAGGTCATGGTTTTCAAATGGCAGTCCAGTGTATTGCATTGTTTAGATAAAGGTCATGCTTTTCAAATGGCAGCCCGAGGTATTGTATAGTTTAGATTGAAGTCATGCTTTTCAAAGGCCCAGATACTTGTTGGGCTCAGTACAAATGCCACAGGCCAAATACAAAAAATCTGAGCCACCCAAAAGTTGTGGAAGGACCAGGGCCGTCCATTCCCAGCGAGTGCACATGGATCAAAGGGCTTTGGACTGCGGTACGGGCCAAACTGTTTGTTTCATTCGAGGTCATGCTTTTCAAGTGGTAGCCTTGCTGTGGGATTGCAACAGTCGCGTTTTAGCTGGATGTAAGGTCATTGAAGCACGTGTTTCAAAATGAATGCCTTCTGGGCAGGATCTAAAGCAGGAGAAATGTTCGCAATGACCCTGGCGATTCAGAGCGCCTCATACAATATCCCTGGGACTGCTGTGGAATTGAAACAGTCCCGGTTGAACTGCAAGGTCATTGAAGCACGTGTTTCAAGATGAATGCCTTGTGAAACCCCAATAATGGCTTAAATACAGGGTCATTTAAAGCATGCGTTTCGAAATGAATAGAAAACACGATAATGGCTTACAGCTAGTGTCAGTACCGAAGGCGCGGATCGAAATTTTCCATTTTGGACAGTTTTTGATCCTTTGCAAAGAATTGCATGTATCTCACTCAGTTCTGCACCGTTCGACTCGAAACATAGCTAGAACTTCTGGAATAATTCAAGCGCAATTAGTGATAGAGCCACTTCTGCAATAATATGTTATTTTGAGATGCTCCCAAAACCCAGCTCCTGGAGCCAGATTTCCGTCTACAGGGCTCAGATTGGGTCCAATCAGTCTGTTCTTTTCTGGGGACTGACCTATAGCGGTCTTGAAGGTTTTCATAGAGCCATATATTGTTATATGCCTTGCTGAAAACACCTACCAGGGTTTAGACCCATTTTGAATTGTAAATATATATTTAGCTCTAATGACACAAACTTTCAGCCCAATATGTGGTTGCAGCGCCGAGACAGGACTTATATGACCTCTATATATGTCCACACAGTCAATCCTGCGCCCTGGGTTTCCGGAACAAGTGTAATTCGGACACGTCAGGTTGCAGTGACCATCAAGTTGCTGTTGTGCTCTTGGCAGTCTCGACGACGGAAAGGACTCCAGATGCGCATTTACGCTTTGAAATGGCCCGAGGAGGAGGGATTAGAATTTATAAAGGTAGGTTGTCGTGCGGGGGAGGCGCCATTGGCGTTGGAGAGTCAGGGGAGTGAAGGGGCTGCGCTGAGTTGGTCAAAGATGACACTGTCAACAGTCAGCTGAAACTTTTGGTGGGCACCGCAATGACCTTAGCTGCTTTCAGCCAGAAATTGACTATTTTGCTATCTGGCTGCAAGAGTCGCCCCACTTGAAATGGATGAGCTACAAAGAGGAAGCACTGATGCGTGTGGGACGATGATTATCACGGCAACTTGATGGTCACTGCACAGCGACGCGATGCGTCCTAATTACAATGCAGAGATGTCTGCCAGAATTTAAATTATGGACGTGTATAGAGGTCATAGAAGACTTGTCTCGGCGCTGCAACAGCATATTGGGCTGAAAGTTCGTGTCATTAGAGCTAAATATATATTTACAATTCAAAATGTGTCTAAACCCTGATAGGTGTTTTCAGCAAGGCATATAACAATATGTGGCTCTATGACAACCTTCAAGACCGCTATAGGTCAGTCCCCAGTAAAAACAGACTGATTGGACCCAATATGAGCCCTGTAGACGGAAATCTGGCTCCAGGAGCTGGGTTTTGGGAGCATCTTAAAATAACATATTATTGCAGAAGTGGCTCTATCACTAATTGCGCTTGAATTATTCCAGAAGTTCTAGCTATGTTTCGAGTCGAACGGTGCAGAACTGAGTGAGATACATGCAATTCTTATCAGCTGCTCGTTCTGGTAGGGGTGAGAACAACTTACGATCCGCGGCGATACCAATTATGGCGTATGTTTTTGAGCACATCCTCATCGAGCTTGCTACACTTCTCGGTATCGGCCAGATGAATACGATACCTTTTAGCCACGTCCTTCTCAGAGGATTTGCTCTGAATGATCCCGAAGACCATTCACGGACGACAAGCTCCAGCTAAATCAGTGTCAATAGATATTTCAAAAGGAGCAAATGAGCGAACCGTTGCGAAATCAAACGCGATGGTCGGCAGAGGATAAGGGTCGAAGTAACTAGGAAAAAGAACACCAGAAGAGTCCCTGGCTTTGAAAGTTGTTGCTTGACGCGCGGGCCGTGATAATTTTGTTGCCGCCGTAACCGGTACGTGTCTTGGGGTCCTTTGAAAGCTCATGAGCGACGTCCGAGAAAAAGTGAATATAAACGGATGCCTTGTAGTGGAACGCGGCTCCTTCCAGAAGGGCCACCACGTTCCGTCTATCAGCCTCGATGCGTTGGTCGCCGTGCTGCGCGCGAAACCGAAAACGGGGGGCGCGGGAGGCGCGGTATGCTTTAACCATCTTGCCGCGTTTTTGTGAGCCTCGCGCGCGAATCTAAAGTCACACTAGTTGGTCGCCGAGCAAGTAAGTAATTTTTGAGCACGTACAATCGTGGAAATCTGATCCGTGATGAGATGTGGTTCCTTAGCAACGCGACCGGCGGCCTTGAAAGTCGCCTCGCCCCACGCGGGATCGCCGATTCGCTGCGGCGTTCTTCCGCGCCGCCCCAGGCAGTTGGATGATGAAAGCGTGAGCTGCGGTCTTGGGCTCAGTGGATCGCTTTGTGCGGCGAAGCTTGACTGGCTTCGGAATCTGAGAGGGCAGGGACACCTCTCGGAGTGGTTTGATCTATGGCATGGCAGAGGTTAGGAACGAGTCCCCGATGATGTGTTTACTCACCACCGTCGTGGAGGGAAATGTTGCCGAGGCATGGCTATTCAGAAGGTTTTCCTGGTGTTATTGCGGACACGACCGATCCTGCCGTTCAGCGTCCTGCAAAAGCCCGCGCTGGATTTTATTTACTATTCCAACTTCGAAATTCACTGCGACAAATCCCTGACAAAAATGGACGCGGCGTGGGCCGCTTTCCACGATCCGAGCTTTCCCACACAACCGGCAAGTAGCGATCTGACTTGGAAAGCCCGTGTGCTGCCACCATTTGGCGGATTCCTTCCAAAAAATATTCCGGGGTTCTTAACATCATTCTACACCTCTCTCATTTTTCTCAAGGTATGTTTCCCTTTTGAGATGAGACACATAACTCAAATACCTGTGTCTAACGCCCCTTTTTGGTCTTCTCACACGAGTTGCAAACCCCATTCCGACGCCACTCCTCTGCAGCTGCGCAGTCTATATGGAACTAGAGGACTATCAGTATAGGTCGAAATCAGAACAAGCCACGTACCCAAATCGTCTCGCACCCGGCCCGAATGCACTTGACTGCATCCGACTCGCGCTGGTCATTCGTAACTTCTTTCCCGCAAATGCATTCAACCTCGGCAGCTTTCCTCTTGGTCCTGGGATGCAGGGCTGAAACCCTCCGGAGTTGAGGTAGCTGGTGAGTTTACTGCCACCACATCTGGACTGTTGCCGATTGGTAGCCCTGCCTTCTCGCTGTGCTCTCGGCATGCGCCAAGAATCATGTTTGTCTTGTTGTCCCAACGCGCGCGCTTTTCCACCGCGATCTCATCCAGCATCAACACCCGGTGAACAATACGGTCGTAATTGTGTTGCCCGGCAAGGCCGACTTTGACTGGCAGCTTGCATTCAGAGCACTGCCAGACCGTGTCAGCCGGTTCCGGTCAGGCCCAGGGTCAGGCGGCTCGTTACTTTCCGCGATCGATGGCCCTGGAGACGTGGAGGGCCGGAGAGACAGCTAATTAACGGATTCAGCAGGCTAGATAGAAGGCCATAGATGAATATATACCGTGGACAGCGTTTTCGTAAATCTAACGGCGTCTTCTTCGACATTACGATCAGGCCGCGGATGTGGCGCGAGAGACTCAAGTGAGAATTTGATCGAGGACGTTGACCCCGACAATCAACAATGCCATACATCAAGCTATATGACTACGTAGTCTCACAAGTCACTAACACACTTGTTTTCAGAGTGTTCTAGGTGTTAAAACCACCATATAAATTTTGGCTTAGAACTTTTTTTTTTGAGCCTGGGTGGGGACCCCTGGTCTAATTCGCATTTTGAACCACATGCCCCGAAATGCCATTTTGAATCACATGCTTTGTAATGCCATCTTGAAACCTGTGCCTCACTATCAAACGGTTTTAATTTCAGCCGAGAGCAGGAGGGATAAGGGAGCACTAGACATATTTAAGGTT